>VZTJ01005454.1:2816954-3071551 GCA_013397795.1 Orthonyx spaldingii | reverse complement strand
AGCCGGCGGGGCCTGCGCTCGGCCGGAGCCGCCGCTAAGCGCGCATCCCGCCGGGCACGTCCCCGCCGCCGCGCCGCCTCCTGCCCGCGTGGGGTCAGCCTGCGGGGCGGGGAAGGACTGCCGAGACACCCCACTCCTCCTCCTCAACGCCCCGGGGAGGAGCGGCGAGGCTACGCCCCGAGCGGGATCCGCGTCTCGACCACCCCCAGTCCAGGGGCGGGACAGCCCGGGCCTCAAAGGAAAGCAGAGCGAGCGTTGTGCTGCGCTCCGCTGCACGTTCTGCCGACTGCTGCCGGCCTCCCTGCGGCCGCGGGTGCTGCGCTTTGCTTGCGGCTTGCAGCGTGGCCGGCCGTGCAGGGAGAGGGAGGAGGAGGAGGTCCGCAAGGAGAGGAAGGTCGCCGAGCGGCGGAGAGAAGGAGGTGGGGAGGCTGCCGGGCCCGCCTTCCCGCCCCGTTTGTAGAAGGTCCCAAGCGCTCTCTGAGTGGGTTTTGATCCTGTAGAGTCGGAGAGTCGCTGGGGAGAAAACTCCCGGCAAGGAGCGGGGACCCCGGGCACTTCTCGGCTGCGGCGGCTTCGCTCCCACGGCCGCCTCTCCCCGGCGAGGAGAGCCAGCCGTACTGCGGCCGAGCTACAGCAGCGTCCCCCTGCACTGTCGTGTCAAGAGTTTTGTTACGGCTGATTTTAATTTTCCTTTTTACCCAAGCTTGTGTTTCCTGCTTGAGCTTTTGATCGGGAGGGTTTTCCGCGTCGTTATCGCGATAACATCTGTTATCAACGACAAATCCGCCACCTACTGTAGATGTTCGTAACTAGTCTCGTCCACCTGAGACAGAAGCTGGACAAAGCTTTGCCAGCCATACACCGTCCGTATCCTTTTGGTAATTGCCCATTGTAGCGACCGTCCCCCTGTTTAAATCTGTAGCAGCAGCGGCGGTAGCACCCAGCACACGTTGTTACGGCCACCGTTTGAACCCTACCTACAAATAAAAAATCTGTCGCTTGAGCTGAAGAGCTGCTCTGTGTAATTTGAGACTGCATGATTATTTGTGCAGAGAAGGGTCATGTAGTGCTCAGGTCACGGCCCACAGTAGTCTGAACTGACAAAAACTTTCGCATTTGCGGTATTTTCATACTGTTACAAAACACTGCTCATTTCCTGAGCAAACAATTTTAAACAAGTTTGCTCTTTTTTTTTTTCCAGTTTAACCATCTAGTTCGTGCATTCTGTTTATCACTTGTAATTGTCAATTTAATATTGTTGTTTGCTAAGACTTCAAATATATATTGTCTCATGGCATCCTACAAGCCTTAAGCGACATCCTACAATGTCCCTTAGGACATAGCTCCCATAGGGGAGCTAATGGAAAAAGTCTTATGCAGGCTGAATATGTTCATATAACATAACAGCAGCTTTAATATATGCTACAGTGGTACAAGTTAAAACCAGACTGGAATTGCTTTCCCAAACTGACTGTTTTCACACACCTGACCATCTGAACTGCATTGTTGTACAGCACATTTTACAACCTGGGTAATGAGAAGAATAATGGCCAAATTTTGTGGATCACAAACATAAAAAAATTTCTTGCCCCTCACTCTGCACAGTTAATATTAATCCTTCGGCTGAGAATGGTATTTAAGATTTTGTGCAACAGCATTGCAGAATGACAATTTGTGAGCCTCCTAACAGTGCTCCTGGAAGAAGAGCTATTTGGTTTCTGGCAGCAGCGCTGGCACTGGTTTAATGCTGCAGTGAGCTGCTCCTTTTCTGCCAGTTCAGTTCTGTAAGCCGCCTCTAATTTAAGTGACAGCCCTTATGGAGAGAGCGCTGTTGGCACAAAGGGAGCGGGAATGACTGCTTGGGGGTAAAGAGGGCAGCAAGACTACTCCCCCTTTTGGGGACGCTTGGTTAGACGATTCATCTAGAGCGTGAAGCTGCAATTCAGTTACTTGAGCGCAAAGACCAATTTAACCTACCTGGGAAGTGAACTAAACACTGGGCTTGCACTAGAACAGCAGCAAAACCACCTCATATATTCTTTTGCAATGGTTTCAGATGAGGTAATCATTAAATGGCTCCAATGAAGCAGCCTAAGGGGGAGGCTGCAATATACTGAATAACTGCAGCTGCTTACCAACACCGTCTCTGGGACTACTAGATCCATTTTGTTTTACGTTTGTATATGAACTGCTAAAACCTGTTTGTGGACAGCCACCTAGGCTTTTAGGTGCTATGGCGATACAAGTAATTAATAATAATCAGGAAACTTGAAGACAATAATGCAAACACATTAAAATAGCAAAAAAATTATTTTAAGCAATTACAGATCCCTTGATGTTCTCGCATCATACAAATGGAACAAGAAGTCTTCACTTGAAGATGTTACAGAGCTGTGTTTTCAGCTGATTAGGATGTAGTTCAATTATGGCAAATTATCAGGTAGAAATGAAATTCTAAAATGTGAAAAACTAATGTGAAATTCTTCACTTGTCATCATTGTGCCTGTTTTGTAAAGCTACTTGGTTTTTCCTTCTGGCAAATCTGGGTGATTTGCTTAATATGGTATGAGATATGGTTATTTTGACTTAATTTATTTTTATTACTGAATTCTTTATACAAATCCCTTAGAAGATGAAAATAATCTATATAAATGCTACCACTAATATTTTAACTACCTTCAAAATCAAATTCTCAGATGTTAATCCAAAGTTTTCTTGCTTCAACGTTTTATGTCTCTATGAATTGATTCTTCGTAGTAATCCCTTTTAGCTGTCCATTACTTTTATCCATTTACTTCATCATTTCTTATCCTTTAATCTGCCTAACACTTTTTATCCCCCCATCTCATTAACAGTGTTTCAGTAGGAAGTCAGTCCTTTTGTTATATAACTTTTCTTCTTTAAGTTGGTCCCCTTTTCTCATTTCTTTGCAGTTGTAAGATTTCATGCACCTTTAAGTTAAAAATTCCAAATTTTCCTCATACTGAGCACAGTATTCCTTTGCCTGTGACATCTGACATGCCTCTAATGTAATCTCTAGTGTTTAAACTATAATGATAATAAAAGTATCTTTCTCTAATTCTTCGCACAATGTAATTAGGAATTAGTGTAAAATATATAATCCTTATAGCTCAGTTAATGGGAATCAAAAACTTTGGGACAGAGAAGAAAACAACTTTCCGCAGCCCTTATCCACAGAGCTTTGAAAATATATGTCTGATCTTGGTGAAAGAACAGTTTCTCTTCAGATCATCCCCAACAGAAGTGTAAATGCAGCACCCATGCCAGAGACATGACAGACAAAGTCTCTGGTGAGAAGCCACAATTTTTTAACAATTCCTTTTTTATTATTATCATTAGCATTAGCATTGGTCAAGCTTCTTGAAACAAATTGTGAAATTTGAAGAGAACACTCTCTTGGAAGATCTGAAGTACATAAAGTACTATGGGCAATAATTGCCACAGCATGTGCTACAAGTGCATGTTTAGTTGGTCAAGAGAAACCAACCACAGACCCAATCAGATGTTTTCGAATTGTTGATAACCTGCCATTACTTTTTGTTCTAAACATAGACATGAGATGTAAAACCCCTTAAATTAAGGGATATTACTGAAGTAGTTTAACAGATAAAGTTAACTAAATGCAAGTGCCTCTGAACATTTTGGATTTGATACGCTTGTCAATGGAGTATTACATGTAAAGGTTATTTTTCCAAATAAAATGGAGAATGTATTTTCTTTCTGTTTATTAGAGAAAGTATGTTTAGTTCTCTAAGACCATACCTTGATAATATATGCTGTTTCTGCACATGGCATCACAGCAGCAATTTCATATATCATATCTGGATCTTCAGTTCATATTCAATGTTAAAGGATTTAGACTTGAAAAATAGTAAGCAACCACAGCTCTCAGTAACTTCTTAAGCAGCAAAGAGACCTCAGCATCTCTCATGATCAGACTGTTAATTGCTAGTAATTATCCATCCCCTTGAGCTCTCTAGCCACAATTTTAATTGCAGAAAAAATATTAAGTTATTAGAGGAGCTGTAGGCTTGACTTTACAATCCCATAATTTATGCATAACTTCAGTCACCTTGGACTATTATTTCAGTAATATGCCCTGAAGCTGGAATTGCTTCTGATTCAATTGCTTTTCTAAGAATGATCTCACTTAGCTGTCTGGGAATTCAAGGTCTATTTCCATATTTGCATTAGTTTAAACTAGTCACATTTTATTTTACTTTCAGATCACCTTTTTGTAAGATCTGAGATAGAGGCATTTTTACTTTAAAAACCATTTAATTAATTTAAACTACCCAGTCTTATTTGAAGACTGCAATGAAATAACTTCTGGAAATATAATTGAAGTACTGGAAAGTTCAGCAAACTGGACATATTACCAGGGCTTTAAGCTTTAGCTGCTAGAGAAACTTTGGCGCCTTCTCTTTTAAAGTACATAAAAAACCTCAGTAGAAATAATGAAAATTGTGTATTTTGCAGGATGTATAAAGATTACAATAGTTTAAAATGCAATGCCAAAGTTTTGAGTTAGACCTATTGGTCTTGTAGAGATATGTCAACAGCAGGGAACAATTGCTGCAATTTATAAACAATAAAAATGATGAAAAATTAATCTGATAAGAGGTGGGTTGGTTTTGGTGTTTTCTTCTTAAATGGCACTAATCTTTTTTGATCAAAATGACAGATTAGAATTTGTTCTGCCAATAAGACCCACTCCAAAACAGATTAAGGGGAACTGGAATGAGCAAAGTTCGTAAGAGAATAATCCCTAGCTAGAAATTTTACAAACATCTCTAGAAATTAAAGCAACCTGCCACATTTTGTGTCTATGTTCAGTGTCTCGTTCTTCAATTTAATGTAGCACAGATTAAGAGAGACAATTCACTAAATTATTATATTTCTCTTCAAAGAGAAATTTGGTTGTAGAAAGATTCTTACTTAAGTCATTTTGCATATCACAGGCATCCCATGAAACTTGCCAGCACAGCAGACTTTGAATCCAGTGAAGAACCACAACACATTTTATTTAAAACTAGGTTTTAATCTGGAGTTCTGTGTGATCATAGCATCTTTCCATATAGAAACATTTGAAATTTGTTGGGGTTTTTGTTTTGTTTTGATTTTTTTAAATAAGGCCCCTGCCCCCTAAAAGTGTGTCACATCATTTTGCCAGAATCCCTGTTGTTGAGGTAATACAGAGTTTGGTGGCTGTCAGCAGCTCAGCTGCAAAGCTAGTAACTGCAGGAGACAGAGCAACCTCTGCAACAAGGACTTCCCTATTCCCAATGATTCTGCTTTTATAAAATGGAGCATCTCTACTATTCCCCACCTCTGCAGTAACAGTAACATACAAATAAGAGAAAAAAATGAGGAAGAAGAGATGAAGTAGTGCGAGTGCTGGAGTCTCCTTCTCTCCCTGACAGTGCCTACTACATCTACCTCATTTGTGATTTAGAAGGGCTCCTGGTCTCTGCTCCAACTCTCTAGCAACAGAAACTAAGACAGAATTTCTTGTCATTGCCAAAGCTAAAAGGAACATACTGATATTATTTTACAAATATATTATTACAAAGGATGAGCCATAGGCTAGAAACGTTAGCAAATTTGGAGTGCAGAAATGACACAGAAGAGAGATGCTTTGGAAGGCAAGAGTACTTCAAAGGGCACAAATTATGTCTCTTCAAGAGGAAAATGCAAATACTATTATGACTTCAAGTGTACCACTATCAAAGTGTTATTGCAGCTTCTCCACTTCATACTGTTTGTGTGGTAAAAGAAGGTACAGCTTAGCATGCACAACAGGGCACTGCTAGGCCCAACACAATACCAAGAACGGTGCCAAGTGTAGCTGTTAACATAAAAAAAAAAAAGAACAGATGGGAACCCCTTAATCCTCTTCCTCATCGTCCTTGACTCTCTCCTAGGTAAATCGACATCTGTTGTCTTGACTCTGTTGCCTGCTGAGCATCTCTCATCTCCCCCCATTCCCAACTGCGCGAAGCAGCGTGGCACAGAACACCAGTGATTCCTGCCAAACACGAACTTACACTCCTCATTTTAAATGTAAACTTTAGTACCATTCTCAAGCTTCATGTCTGGTTGCAGCATCCAGGACTTCCCCATCCAGAAGCATCACAGGGAAGGAAGCCTGTCTTGCTTTAATTTGGGCAAGCTCTCAGATGAATATTTTTTTACAAATACCTGTAAACTGCCAAAGACTCTGCAGTGATGACATTCATGGGGAACAGGAAAATTCTTTTCGGGTTCAGTAATACCAAGAACATCTGAACACGACTCTTCAAATTCAGAGGTAATTCACAGGGGAATTAAGCACCTGGGCCACTTTCAGCGGCAGAGAAGTGTATTCCTAAATGTGACATAAAGACACTGATAACCAGGCTGCATAACAGAATATGAAAGAAGGATTTTAGAGTGGTCAAACTGCATGAAAACCTTGGCTAGAGAAATGCAAATGCTTTTTCTATGATCAAGATACAGATCTAGAAAAATCTCCTTGAGAGATGTATAAACAGGAAAAAGAGTAAAATGACAATAGGCCCCAAATGCAATATGATACTATTTAAAGAGTCATAGTGCAGAAATGTTAGTATAATTAAGTTACTGATTTAAACTGCTGCAAATATGCAATAAATGGTATGTATTATGTTATTATTAAAATGCTGAATGTTGTTTATGTAACTGGAAATCTTTGTGCTCATCTCAATAATAATGAAAAGAGAAGTTAGATTGTTTCCCTACAATGTAAGAAGTGGGATGGAAGTTATGATGACATGAATTCGTATAGTTCCAGATCCAAGCTACGGGGGGGGGGGGGAACTAGAGGTCCTTATCCCATAGCCAGATATGCTGTCACAGGATTGCTGGGAGGCAAGCCTGTATGTAGCAGTGCCACCTGGTGACCGATGCTGGGACAAAGTCCTCTAAAATGACTATCTAGCCCAGGGATTTATTGTATTAAATAATAAATTTTCCTTACTTTCCAAAGCTTATTATGTGAAGTATGAAACTGACATGGAAGCTTCCAATTTATATAAATGTAACAATATTTGTAATGTAAACACTGACAGAGTATTTGGAAACTATGGCACTTAGACTTATCAAACAGAAAGGGTTCTCAAAGTAGGGCGGCTTTGTAAATAGCAATAGCAGGTAAATGCAGTATAGGGAAGAGGAAACCCAGAAATACTAAAATTAGCCTTCCTTCATAGAGAAGATCAGCGATCTCAGCTTCCTTACTTCCTCAATGGCACAAAGTCATACATAATTAAGACATATCCCAGTAACTCAGCTGAATGCCAGGTCTTTACCTTCTCTCAGAAAAGCCCTGGAAACAAGAATCAGGAAGTCTTTCCAAGCACTCAGGACTGGATATGAGGAATGTTGAGCATCATCCTTCTGACTTGTGTGCTCATTTTGACTGGGGAATAATTAGTTTGCTTTACAGGAGCTGGTAGGGGGCTGTTTTGGATATGTGCTGAAAACATTGTTAATAACAGTAGAGATGGGGGTTTTTTGTTGCTGAGCAGTGCTTACACAGACCCAAGGCCCTTTCTGCTTCTCACACCATCCCACCAGTGATGGGGCTGGGGGTGCATAAGCAGTTATTAGGAGGGTACAGTTGGGACAGCTGATCCCAACTGACCCAGGGGACATCAAATACCATATGACATCATGGTCAGTATATAAAGTGGGGGGAAGAAGGGGGGAACAGTTGGAGTGATGGTGTTTGACTTCCCAAGTAACCCTTATATAGGATAGGGCCCTGTTTCCCTGGGGATGGCTGAACACCTGCCTGTCCTTGGGAAGTGGGGAATGAATTGTTTGGTTTGCTTTGCTTGCCTGTGCAGCTTCTGCTTTACCTACTCAGCTGTCTTTATCTCAACCCGTGAGTTTTCTCACTTTTACCCTTCCAATTCCCCCTCTTGTCCCACAGAAGGGGACTGAGCAAGCAGCTGTGTGGTACTTGGTTGCCAGGTGGGGTTAAACCACAGCACCTCATACACTAAAGAGCCAAGAGCAGATCTGTATCAGTGAGTATGGACACTGCTATACAACAAAAGCAGAAGTAAAGGAAGTACTTGGCCACAATTCCGCAATGACAAGCAAATCCAGTTATGAGCTGGCTGAACCTCAGGAAGGAAGGACTGCAACAGCACACCATGCAAGCTGGGATCAGGGCACTCAGGTCAGGTACTGACCTACACCAATCCAGCTTCCTAAAGAAGCAAATGCTCAGCGAGTTATCAGCCCAACCAACGGGTATGTGACTGTACTAAAAATCTGTCTGGGAAAGGAGCCCCACCATCAGCCACGAAGTCTTGGACAGGATAAAGGCTGCTCAGTTTCAAGTGTTCCCCCACACACAACCCCTGGCCATTAGTAGAGGTTCTTCAGAGATGTGGCTTTTTTTTTCTGCAGGTAGATCAAATGACTCAAGACACATTTGAGTGTTATTTTAGTACCTGCAAGGTCTTACCAGAACCACCCTGCATGCCTCTGCAAAGGAGTGGAAATTACCTTCTCATTGCACCTACAGCTAAGAGGGTAATAAAACATTCAAATAGGGCAAACAGGAAAAAGAAACATTCCTCCCCCAGTTTACCACCTCTCTACCTTTGTTTTTAATTGATCCACGGCAATGTGTCTTCAAGTGTTCAAACAGAGTGCAAAGGCTCAAAAAGGGGAAGGTAAAAAATAAAGGGGGTGGGCTCTCAATGAACAAGGTCACATTCTTTCCAAATGTCGTTAAAGAAAGGCAGTACAATTTTATGGAAATAGGCACAGAAACATGCTTTTACTTGGCCAAAGTGTGCAGAAGCTAAACATATAAAACACTAGTGCACAGACATACTCCAGCAATTTGTGCACTCCTTCTGCAGAGCTTTCTACAAAATAGCTTTCTGCAAGTGGGCTGGCATATTTGAAATATACGGAAAAAAAGAAAAAAAAGGCATGTGATGAAGACAAGAGTCATGGCTAGGACATTCCTTCATGATTCCCTCCCCTGGACTTGTCAACTGTGAAGATCCCACTTCCTCTTCCTTCCTCCTGCTCTGTTCTAGGCAAATGTTGACAAAATTAAAATGTTTACTTGTCTCCTGACCACACTTAAGGAAAGAAAAATACTTGAATGCAATTTCCTGCAAAATTTCATTAATCTTGCATGTCCTCTGTTTTTTCCTGGTTCAATACAACATTTCGTCTAGCTTTAAGTAATTGATACAAAGAGTCCTTGCAGCCTGCAGTTACCCTTTAGCTCCTTGGTACCCCATCACAGAGAAAAACTGTGTATATCTGAACTTCCTCTTAATTTAATAAGGAAAGAAATTTAGTCATTGTCTAGTCCTGAACTTTACTCATTACAGTATTTACAAGACAGACTTCCATGCAGTAGGCTTAAAACAAAACACAACCAGCTCTGTCTTTGTTACCTACATGTTTAATGACTGTCCGTGGACTTACAAAAATATTCATGTTATACAATTTCTATTAATCAACAATTAGAATTAGGAACAAACAAGGACTCCTGATTCTCTTTGAAAAGATCTGATTTCTGCACATATAGACAAATCACCAGCTTGTTTGGACATATTAGTATTGCTACCCTGAAAACTGTTAAGTTTTTAGTTTGGTTTCCTTTTAATAAAGTACTTAATTCTTCCATTACTCAGTAGAGGAATTCCTGCTGATAGAGATCAGGACACATCTCAGAAGTTTGAGTACATAGCCAACTTTAAATCATAACTCTTCTGAAAATTCTCAAGACAGTAAATTGGTATAGCATACATGTCCAAGCATCTTCCAGCCAGAATTACAACATACTGGAGGTCAGGGACATTTAAAGAAAATATTCATCAATACTTCTAGAATATCTTACTTGACAAAATAAAAGTCTTTACAAAGGCTGACAACTTTCTGCTCTTGCTGATGGAGCAACCAAAAATGGTAACTAGAAGTTTCCTCATTACCTTCCAACATCTACTGAATTGATAAGACATTATTCATTAAATCTTCTTTTCCATGCAGCTCCAAGGAAGGCACAAGTATTTCCAGCTATATGAAGAATTTGTGTGCATTAGAACACATAAGAAGTTATTTGTAAGGCTTCAGCTTTACTAAAATAAAAACAACCTTCTTTTTTTTTGGAACTCTTGCATTGATGTAAAACCATTCACTAGGCCAAAGCACAACAATGTTTTCCAGTCATAGCAGCCTTACGCTCCAACTTCTGCAAATTAAAAAGCAACAACAAAATCAGCTGCTCACATCACTTTTCCACACAGATGTGTTTGTACTATGTTCAGCCCTGAGCCCTTACAGACAGACAAGGTTAGAGGCAAACGGGAAGTCTGCTCCCAAGAGTATTTTGTGACACTCCACTGGGAGTGTCCAACCTGCTTTCCCTAGCCACAAAGCAAACATAAAGAAAGTATCATCCAGATCCATGGTCATGGCCGAAAACTTTTGTCAAAACCAACGCTGTTTCACTGATTGGGGCTTCTAACCAATTCCAAGTACTGTTTTTATGCATCATGCCTAAATAGGGGCATTCCTGAAAGGACTGTAGCATATGCAGCACACACAATGTGTGTTTATTTTCATAGCACAAAAAGGCAGGACATAATCTGCATCAATGACTTTCAGCCAGCTTTTTAAAAAGTTAATTTTAAAAAAATCTGAGTTAGAAAGGTAGATGTTTTCATTTTAAGGGGGCCTGAAATCATTTGAGGATCTGTCCCAACAAAGCTGGTACTCAGTCTCTACCAGCCTGAAGCTGAAGCATAAACTTCAGTCTGCTTATCAGTGTGAATTATCTCTCTTCAGATTTACTTATTCTACTACACCACCAGCACATCTTGAGATGCAACAGTATTGCTTTTATTACATCCCACAATATTTTCAATGTGTGTTTTGTTTTATGGAAAATTCAAGGAAAAAAAGAGAGCATGCAAGCACATTGGATTTATCACTCCCCCTTAGAGATGCCCCCATTCTTCAACATCAAAGTCAAAATTTTGTTGGGCAGGACACCTTCTTAGGTTCTGCAAGTGTGCAGAACACAGTCCAGTGGCTGCCTGTTACAATGCAACATGCAAAGAAATCTTTTAGTGTGGTCCTTTCTCTGCTGTGCTTGGCTACCACTCCAGCCTGAATTTTCAAGTTTCCTCTTGACTTTTCTAGTTCAGAGGTTGAAGTGAGGCAACTACATCAATATTCTAATTTAATTAGAAAGAAGACTACTGACAAAAACATCAAGCAGAATGCCACAGATTAACAATGGAAGAAATGAAAAAGCAGAAACACATTAAAATACTTTTGAATTAAATTTGACTTTCTACCTTTATGTAAAGTTAGCCTCTGGGCTTCGTTTGAGAGAATTTTGGGTCTCTGGAAAAACTTAATGCATTAATTCAGTCTTTATAAGCCTAGGTGGGAAATAAGTATTTGAAATAAACAAGCTGTTAGGACAAGTACATTCTCCAGTTATTAAAAGACTGGAAGCCAGACCTGCAAATACCTGCAACCAACTACCTGACAATGCTATTCTTCAAGAGCAGCATTATGCTTGTCACACCTAACTTCATATTCTCCCTATATGTAATACTACTGTTGAGTCCAAGCCCATCCCAACTTTACACACAAAAATATTAACATGGGATTTACACTTCTCTCAGTATCTTCCCAGTCAATGTTTTCAGGTGTCTTTCTGCACTACAGAGTTCAGTGTGTAGTTTCTTACGTGTAGTTTCTTACTCGTGGGTATTAGGAAGTCTACAGAGATGCTTCTCCATACACATCCTGATCTTTTGTCTAGGATGAGCAAAGCTGGACACGTTTTCACAAACACTGCAGAGTTGGCTTCAAGTAATCAAAAGCGAAGAAATCTTCACGGCAATGCCAGGGTGATGCTGACCAATTCCTCTCAAGAAGACAAGGATACATACCTTGCTGAACAATGGCACTTTATTCCCTGTGCAGAATGGAAAGCTTACTTGATCTTTCTCCAAAATGTCATTGTAAATGAAAGTTCCCTTCAAACTGTTTCAAGAACAGATGCCATTTCTTTGAACTGTCTGAAGAAGTTCTAAAAAGCAAGAATCGAGACAAATTTCAGTTGCTTGAAGAAAAGCTCAAACTGCAGTTCAAACTAGCATGTTTGACAAAAAACACTATCCATATTTCTCACTTTCAATGCACAGCCTGAACTGAAAGTTTCTGCTTTTCTTTCTGTGGGCTGATTGGCATTTGGACACATTAACTACTAAATCTACAAAGGTGATGCCTTAATAGCATGGGCTTGCCTATTAATAGGAAAAGATGCTATGAAAGAAAAATTCAAAGTAGCTCTCGTGCCATAAAAAAGTAAAACAAACAAACCCTTTTTCACATGAATGTTTCTACTGTCAGCTGAAATAATCCAGACTTCTCAAATGTAGCATTCATTTCCTAAAGTAGCTGAACAACCAATTATCAAATATGCTTCAACCAGAATGAATACATTTCACAACACCTGATGTCGTTTTGGTTTTTGTTTTTTCCCCTTATATATTCTCCCTGTTCCTTGCACATGTATTTGTAGCCTATTATATTAGTGACTAATTTTCCCAGTAGTTTTCCATGCCCTTTCCGAAGCAAGAAGACAAAACATTCCAGAGCTCGAAGCCCCGGGGGGGACAAGGCCCTTATCCTATCTTGGTTCTCCCTGGCTACCAAGGTTGAAAACAGCTCTCCAAGACACATTTTCATAAACAAAGTACAACTAGTACCAAGGGAGGGGACTCCAAAGAAGGGGCTTGACCTGGGGGGAAATTGCATCACCACTTGTCCTCTTAATTGGTGCTTTTTATCAATTATGCTAATTTCCTAAAACCTATAAAACTGTATGTACCCCTGTGGGGGGTGGGCTTTTGTGGACACTCTTCCATAACTGCCTCTGGAGGCCTCCAAATAAAGATCCACCTTTATATTACCTCCTATACTAAAAATTATCTTGAGTTTCATTTCCAGGTTGGGAAAAGGCAACACACCCAAGGATTCAGAATATCCTTGTCAAATTTCTGCCAATCAAATTCCAAGGATCTACTTAAGTTCGTATAAAATTCTAGGTGATGTATTGATCCTTTAAAAAGGAATGACAATAAAAGTGTCATGTTTATGCAAAATTAAAGTTACATAAATTCATAGATGGAGACATAACAATTAAAAGTCAGTGGTGACAAAGCAGACAGATCATTAGCAATTGTTAGGCTTAAGCCAAGTTTTAGATTTTGAGGCTGGGGAAGAGTTCCATAGATCAAAAACACTCAATGAATTTTTAATACAGCAGAATGATAGCTGGCAAGCTCTGAAAGATTTTATGTCTTTGGTTGTTAGTTTATTTGTAAGAGAACTGATCAATTACTGTTAAATTAACATTTTCAGGTAAGTGATGTCGAACTAAATACTATGAAGTAAGTATTTAGCTTCTGTGTTTTAAACAGTTGTTTAATGCTCCATGTTTGCATGACTGTAGGAGTAAACAAGCAGCACAAACGTATGCAACAGGGTAAAGAGCTGACCCTCACAGCAATGGCACTGTTGTTTTTAGGAGACTGAGTAACAGTCAAGTAATACTCACTACAAACCTTGAACTGTGGGATCGTCATTTCAAAAGATCTGTCTGTTATTTGTCCTGAAGGGTCTGCCACTGTCAATGTCACTGTGACATAAGGGTACTTGAGAGACCTGCAGGTGTCAGAGCTCATGGCAACTCCCAGTTTCCATTTCATATCTACAAACTACAAAGATGAAAATAATTGGAAACAGTGTCAAAGAGAGAGATCCACTCTCCCACTGCTATTCACTTGGAGGGATATTTCACAGACAATGCATCTAGAGCTCTTATTCAAATGGAAAGCAAACATAAACATTCAGGTATTATTGTGAATACAAATCATCTGCCCTTCTCTTTAATGGTGAATAAATAAGTAATTTAATAAGCTATTTCACCTGATCTGTTGTCCTTATTCAAGTACAATCAATAGTCAAGTACACCCTTAAAATTCTAGTAAGAGGAACTTAAGCCACAGAGTTCACCCAGCTTGTCTATCATGCATGGGGCTTTTTGACATGTTTTCTTTTTTTTAGAAATTTCTAAATCAAAACCAAAGTTTCGAAGTCTAAACTAAATAATTTATAATAGCAGTAATGGAGAAAAATTACAGCATTTCATAACTGCATTTTAGATAAATCAAAGTACATAATAAATACATTTCAGACAGGTAAGTTATAATTTTTAACCTTTTGTGAAGAGAGCCTTTAGAAGCTTACTACCAAGCCTTAGACAAAGATTCTCTTATCCTAAGTCTATGTTCTTTTCAACTGTTGTCAGAAAAAAAAAAAATCTTAAAATGTAAATAGACTGCTAATTTTTTAAGTAAAAAAGGAATGCTGTAAATTGACAGAACGTATCTTGAAAAACAATGCTTAAATTTAAGGCAGACAAAGAATAAGCAATCAAGTGCTGGTTTTATCAACTGTAAAGAACAAGTTACACTTGAGACAGTTTTACATAATGAGCCAATACAACAGTCTGCCAGACTGACTGCCATTCATCTTCCCTAAGAGTACTACAAAGCATGAATTTTTAGAAAGGTATGAAATGTAACTTTATCATCCAAACAATAATCTTAGAAATCTGTTCAGCATATAGGCGACCTTTATTGCGTATGCTCCTATATCTGGATAGATATTTGGTAACATGTACCCGTGCACACAGGTAGGAAAGCTTTCAGCAGTCTATCTACCACTGCCTGCCTGCCAACACAACACACACAATGAGACACTGACATTTCTGAAACATTCATCATTAGCTCAGCTGCACTTTGTCATTCAGTTACCTGCCCCACTGTGGCCATATCTCTTGCATCTTCTGACACAGCAATGGCTTTGCCCTGCTCGTTCCACACGTGACGAATAACTTGAACTGCATGTTTTGGCAGCGTGCTGACAGCACTGCCCAAGGTGGTGATGAGCTCCTCTGTAGAGAGATTGTTCCTTGCTGCTGTGCTATAATAGATACATCCAGAGATCACTGCATCAATTTCATTCTCCACAAATTTATTACAACTCATTTCACCTCGAAGAGATACTTTTTATTTCTACTTTACATGTACTTTAGAACAATTCAGCAGACCGTGATTACTTTTTTCCCAGAATGTTACTGATCTTTTGTACCCCTGTGCAAAAAACAACACGACTTTAATATGTCTTAATATGCAGACAACACCCAACATTAAACCAAAAATAATCACAGCCTCCAAATGCTGTAGCAAGTGGAAGAAGGCACAAGTCAGTGAGGGATGTGTGTGTAGAGCAATTAAACAATATTATTGCTTTAGAAACAAGGCAATTTAATTAAACATTCAGTAGGTGCAATTTAAGCATCACCAAAAGTAAGGACTTCCAGGTCACGGTATAATGGGTACTAACAGGAGTCAAATGATGCCATAAACCCTTCAAATGAAAAGGCAGCAAGTCTAGAGGAAAATGGCCACTTGATTTCCTCTACAGAAACAAGCAAAAAAGCAATCCTACTCTATGTTTGTTCATGCAGGTTCACTCCTCTTAAAGAGGCATTAATACAAGAGAAAGTGAGTTGGTCTTCCACGTAGCATGGTCTGATATAACTTAAGGCATTCTATTTTATAGATGGAAAAGGAGTATTTTAAATTTCCACTGGTATAGTTTTCTCAGTTATATTAATGTTACATAAAATGTTTAGATACTAGATATTAAAAGAACAAGCAATATCTTGAAAATTTTATCTTTCTAAAATTAGAAAAATTTAACAACTAAAAATACTGCCTAAAAACTCAACTCATGGCAGAATGCAAAATAATAAACTGTGTGTCCTTCAAACAGGCACAAACGCTGATTTCTAACCACCAAGAAACAGAAAGTTTTTAAAACACACTTTTTTCCAGGCAAAGGCCCAGCTGACTTAGCTTAAAAAGTAAGCTTAACTTCCTCTATTTTGTCACTAGCTCTAGAGCTTGCAGACAGTATATTGGAACAATTGCCTCTCTTTAGTTTTTTATTGCAAGAAGTGATACTACATATTAAGTAACTACACTTTTTAATGACACAAACTAAGCTAAGGTGTTCTTTTTTGTGTACTGAGACTTACAAACTTTTGCCCTTTTCCCAAATCAGTTCATTTTATACCCATATTTGACATAACTTTTCAATACCATCATTAAGTTGTGATGGGAAGAAAAAAGACATGGTGCAAAGTAAATTATTTTGTGCTTACCTAAACAGAAATGAAAGAATGTTAGCTATTTTGGCCAGGTCACCAATATTAATCTCAACCCCCGATGTTCGAATTCTCTAGAAACAGAATGTTCAAACAATTACAAATAATAAATTGCACATTAGTAAAAGCATCTTTGTATATACACACACACAAGAAATCCCACATCAACTTGGGAATTCTATCCTTAAGAGCAGATACAGGTACTATACTTGCTTACAAGTGCTGGAGTGCCAACTTACCTGACACAATTCAGCTGTATTTATACCTGGAATCTTACGGTTCAGATGCTGAATTATTTGTTCACACTGTGAAAAAACCATGTTTGAAGATATTCTTAATACATATTTTAACACACTAGACAAAGATAGTTTGAATACTTGGGACACTACAGTAGAAAAAAGAAAACTGTTGATACAAAAATGGACGAAAAGAGTGAAGAGAGCAGAGTAAAGAATGAAGGAATTGAAGTGACTGATTTTAAAATTTCATCAAATCCAAGAAAAGAAAATAAACCAAATCAAGACTTTAGTTTCTACCTCGTTATTACTAATTAAAACACCAGATTAATATTAACTGTTCAAGTGCATATTACAGTAAACAAGCCAAATGTTTTTTAGACAAATTACCTTGATATACCATTTGGATGATAGACAAAAATAGATTTTTAAAAATCCTCTGTGATAAAAATGTAAATTTAAAGCAAACCCATTGCTCTTAGCAGGACTACTCTGTTTTATGAGTCAAGTCAAGCTACCACATACATAAGGTTCCCTTTATAACACACAAAACCCAAAAGAGCCTAAATATAAAGGCTTCCTAGAGTGCCAGAAGCCCTTCCCCATCCCATTAATCGCCCTACTTACCAACTCTGCAAAAAAGTCCTGAGGTATTAAATGAATCTTATCTGCTGCACCACCACCATCTGAAAAAGAGCAGCGATCAGAAACAAATACTTAGAGTGCTACAGTAACAAATCTAATCTTTCTCTGAAAAACGCCTAGGTCATCATCTATGCATTTACCTTCACTTAATGCAATTAGTTTCAATCTGCACGTACCTAAAGACCGCCCCCGCCTGCCCGAGCCCCCACTCCCTCACCGCGGGTCCCCCCGCCCTCACCCAGCGCCGCCAGCGCCCGCGCCAGCGCGCCCGCGGAGCTAGCGGCCATAGCGCCGCGCGCCAGCCCAGCCCCGCCTTCCGCCACTCTGCGCTCGCCACGCTGATTGGCTCCGAGTGCCCCCAGAGCGAGGCAGCGGCGGCAGCAGCCGCGCTGATTGGCTGCGGCGCGAAGAGCGCGCCCTGCTCCTGCCCTCACGGAGCGGGAGGCGGGACCGGCCGCCGGGGTTTGGGATAGGCAGGAGCGCCGCGCGGGGTGTGGGACGGGCTGGCTGACGTCACGCTCGGTTGGCTGAACAAATTGCTTGCTGAGCTTCGTTTATTGACAAGGATTTCTTGGTGTTCGATGTCAAAGGCTCGGGTACGCAAATCGCACAACCATAGACTGTTAAGGGGTTGGAAGCGGCCCTAAAGATCACCATGGGCAGGGACACCTCCCACTAGACCTGGCTGTCCCGTCCAACCCGAGCTCAAACACTTCATGGATGGGACACAACCTCTCTGAGCAACGCCTTCCGGTGCCTCATCACCTTCGCAGTAAAGAATTTCTTCCTAAATTTCCCCACTTTCACGTTGTACCCATTCCCCCATGTCCTGTCAGTACAGCTCACGAAGAGTCCTTCTCCGGCTTCCGTGTAGGTCCCCTTCAGACACTGGAAGGTTGCCATGAGGTTTCCACACGACCTTTTCTTCTTCCTGCTGAACAGCTTCAGCTTCCTCAGCCTGTCTCTGCAGGGGAGCTGATGCCTGTTCTGTGTCCATGCTCCACGTAGGGTATATTGAACTAGGTACTGAATGACCACACTTCGTACAGGTGGATCGTGGAATCAGCCCATACACCTTCAAATAAATGGTGGTTTGTGGGGAGCTTGTGTAAGTAAACTATGTCTTCAGCTTTATGGGGAAATAGCCACCTTTTGTAAAACTATAACTAAAACTGTGTTCAGTAAGCATTTCATACTGATATTAAGTTTGGGCTGTGGCTGGAGTACTAAGACAACACTGACCCTTCAGCAGCTTCACTTTTAAAAACAATATTTTTACACTTCTCTAGTATCAGTTTTATATTTACTTTTAAGCTTTTTAACATATATAGAGAGAGAACGCTGTTATAATCTCAGTAGATCTATTCTGAGGCTGTGGCAGTAGTAAAACATAAATTGTCCCACAGTAGTGCTGACGAATTTAAAACTACACATTTTCAATAAGTGTTAAAGAAAAAGTCTATGCTATATATCAGGAAAAGACTAATCATTATGAAACATGGTGTGTGCTTATGAGCTTTATACAATTATGACCTGTCTGATCTTGGCCTCTCCCTTCAAAGGATCTAATCAAGTGTGAAAATGATTTTGAGTAGTCTGTGTTTTTATAACCTATATATATAACCTATATAAGTGGTTGTCAAAATACTGGCAATGTGTGCATCACTGAGATCTGTCTCTGATGCTGAGGACTTGACTTAACAATCTCTTTGTTCTTATCTAATACATACTTTGTTATCTAGAGAACTTCACATCCTATTTTATATTACAATTTCATAAGTCTCTCAGTAGTGCCTTTAGGACTATGGCTAATACTCATTATGGTACTTTTCTTTCTTACCTTCTTTCTCCAAGATGTGGAGTTGGGATGTGAAATTTAGTATCTTGGTGGTTAAGTAATTAGAAAATCATTTGAGCAAAATTTTAAAATATTTTGGGTTTATTTTCATCGGCATATGAATATGGATAATTTTTTTTTAAGTTGGAACAGAAGGTAGTGAAGTATGGATTGATTTTGGCTTGTCTGCCTATCCACAGAGTTAAACTGTGTATCTTTAGAAAATTCTGCCTTCTGGAAGTGTTTTCTATGAAATTCTTCACAGCAGAGAATGTAGATGCAGGCTATGTTGGTGATCTGACATTACAGGCCCATCTTTTAGCTAGAAGTTGAGACTTCTAGAAAAACTTTGTCCAAATGTCTGCTTCTGAAAGCTCAAGGCCCTGTGCAAGTGCTGCAAGGGGCTATGTAGGTCAGCTGCATCTTTATAGTGGTGGGCAGCAGCAATTGGGGACAACTGGGGCTGAGAAATCATGGAATCAATTAGGTTGGAAAAGACCTCTGAGATTGTCGAGTCCAACCTATGACAGAACATCCCAATGTCAACTACACCATGGCATTCAGTGCCATGTCCAGTCTCTCCTTAAATGCTTCCAGGGATGGTGACTCCACCACCTCCCTGGGCAGTCCATTCCAATGTCTAATCACCCTTTCTGTGATGAAACTGCTCGTCCAAACTAAACCTCCTCTGGCACAGCTTATGACTGTCATCTTGTCCTGTCACTGGTTACTTTGGGAGAAGAGGCTGCCCCGGACCTGGCTACAATCTCTTTCCAGGTAGTTGTAGAGATTGATAAGGTCTGCCCTGAGCCTCCTTTTCTGTAGGTTAAACAACCCCAGCTCCCTCAGCTGTGCCTCACAGGCTTTCCAGACTCTTCACCAGCTTTGTTGCCCTTCTCTGGACTCGCTTCAGCATCTGTGTGTCCTTCCTGAACTGAGGGTTTCGGAATGGACACAGTACCTGAGGTATGGCCTCACCAATGCCATGATGTGTTCCTTCATTTTGAACCTTTCTGAAATAACTTGAAAGAAGGCATAACACTAAATCTGGCATGTGTACATATATAAGATGTAATTACACTATATATGCTAAGTATGTATTAGACTGTGCTTCATCTTAGCCAAAAGGCCAAGAAATGCCATGTTTATGGTCCTGAGATAGGAAGTATGATGGAATTTGCACCTATAGAAGGTAAGTGCTGTTTTTAATCATGTTTAACACATCTTGCAATAATTTTCAGCAGAACATATGGGAACCTCACCACCCAAGTCCTTGCTGCTACAATGAGGTCTTCTCAGACAAGATCAAGTGGAAGAGCAGGTACCGATCTCTTCTCTCTGGTAATCAGTGCCAGGACGTGAGGGAATGGCCTGAAGTTGTGTCAGGGGAGGTTTAGGTTAGGTTAGATAACAGAAAAAGTTTCTTCATCCAGAGGGTGGTTGAGCACTGGAAGAGGCTCCCCAGGGAAGTGGTCACAGCGCCAAGCCTGGCAGAGTTCAAGAAGCGTTCAGACAACGCTGTCGCACAGGGTGTGACTCTTGGGGACGTCCTGTGCAGGGCCGGGAGCTAGACTCCATGATGCCTGTGGGCCCCTTCCAACTCAATATTCAGTGATTCTGTGATGTGGGGGCAATTTACTGCCACTGCAGCTCAGCAGTTTCCTCTGGCTCCCTGTGTCCCGCCTCGCCCCGTGGCCTGCCCCGTCCCCCGCGGGCGTATTCCCCTGAACACCGCCCATGCCTCCCCGCCGCGGTTCAGCTCAGCTCAGCTGCTGGAGGCCGCTCCGGAGGGGCCGAGCTGCCGGAGCGCTCGGCGGGCGCTCCCCACACCCCACGGTTCCCGCCGGGATCGGCTCCAGCCCCGCCGCGCCCCGGCACCGAGCGGCTACGCCCCCAAGCGGCTGCGGCACAGCCGGCAAGCCTCGCTGGCGGGGCGGGAGAGGAACCGCCCCTTGCCCCGCCGGGAGAGTCCATTGCCAGGGGAGCCGAGAGGGCGGCGGGGGGAGGAAATCTCTAGGGCATCGCCGCCCGGAGCACTCCAGGGGAGGGAGGCGGCCTTCGCTGGGCGCGCCGCCTCGGCTGTCTCCGCGGAGCGGCGCGGCGCTGCGGGCGGGCGCCGGGCGGTCCTTCCCTCCTTCGGCCGCTCCCCCTGCGCGGCGCGGCGCGGTGACGCGGCGCCGGGTCAGGGCTGAGGCGTGGCGGCATCGTGAGGCGCTGTCAGAGGCACGCTGAGAGAGTCGGCCCAGCCTCGCTCCGCGATCCGCCGCCGCTGCTGCCATGGAGCCCCATCGCTGGCTGCCCCTGGAGGCCAACCCCGACGTGAGTGCCCGGCCCGGGCGATGCGGGGCTGCCCGCCCGCTAGCCTGCCTGCTGTGGGCTGGGCGGGAGGATGGCGGAAGGGAGAGGGCAGAGGGCTCCGGGCCGCGCCGGGCCATATCGCCGCTTAAGGGGGGGCTGGGAGTGGCAGGGAAGGGGGAAGAGACCTTAACTCTCTTCTGTTTTCTGCTTTCTTTTCAGGTCACGAATCAGGTAAGAAGCTTTTGTTTGAGGTAGCCTTTAGTCTCTGCAGGTTTGGGCCCGTCTCATCTCGTTTTTATGTAGTAAAGGCTTCGTCTTGTCGAAGGAGAGTGCCGCCTTCCTTCCCCACGCGTGTCTGCGCTCAGTCTTGTCATGTCGGACCGTACTGGAACCTCTCCCGTAAAGATACTATATGAAAGAAAAACAAACAGTAAAAAGAGAATAGTTGTGGCCTGGCTATTACTGTAATGAAATCTCTGATGTTTTTTAAGGTGGGTTTTAATTCATTAATTAGTGGTTAAAACATTAATTTATATATCTATAATTTATATATAACGTGTGCCAGGTATGGACCTGTACATGATGGTTTTGGGCATATGTATGGATCTGCTGGCATCACTGTGTTGTAGTCTCATTCTTTGGCTGACCATAAAAAATAATGTAATTTTACCATATTTGCACTTTGCTGCTTATTAATGACAATATCTGCATGATTGGTTGCTGCTGTTTCTGTTAGCGTGGTAGAACATACACTAGAGAGAGGAAGCTTGTTCTAGTCCACAAAACAATGCTCCCACTAAATAAGCTCTGGCTAAAAGGAAATCACACATATTCCAACCCTGCATCATGTTCTCAGTGACAATTCTGAGCATCTTTAACAAGCGTTAGAGGTCAGCTGTTGATTTCAGCAGGCCCGTTGATGTTAAAGATGGTGTTTAAACCAAAGGACTCTGAAGCTTCCAGCAGAAAAATTGTATTCTTAAAACTATATTGTTGAGATATTTTGGAAACTGGGAATTTCTGTGTGTGAAGGGTGGGTTTTTTGTTGTTGTGGTTGCTGTAATATACAAACTGCATCTGCAGGGAGAGTGAAGGGTTATTTGATGCTGGGTCATTTTGTAGTTAATAGTTTCCTAGGACAAATAATTTTACAGTTCTTATAGTATTACTGATGTGGAGCAATTTGAGAAGTCTATAAACCCAGTCTCCTGAGTTAAAATTGACAGCCTTTCCTGAGAGCCCATCTTGAACATATGCTGTAATTTCATGTTAGTTTGGGGTTTTTTTTAATTTTCAAATTCAGAGACTAAATTCCAGTTTGGAAGAAAATAAGTGTGAATAAATGACAAGTAAGAATTTCCAATTCTCTAACTTCTTCTGACTTTCCAGATGTTGAGATGAGCTCATCGTGGTACCAGTTAAGACCTCAGCTTTAAAGTAGAAATTGAGGAGGAAAAAATAGTGACATTTTTTAATCTGAAATATCTTGTATCACTACATGTTTATGTTGTATGGAGAAAATCCTAGAAGAATGTCAAATTAACAGTTTTAAGTGTGTTTAAAATCCATCTCTTTTGCCCATTGGTTTTGCATTGGTGATGGATGTATCAGTTGTAGATGATAATGGATAATAGGAATTTGTACTCCACAAGGATTTTCTTGTTACTGTTTCTGTATAGAAAATGCTACTTGAAACCAGTTAGATTTAGTCAGACTTCCTGCTTCACTATATTTCACAGTCTTGACTGAGCAGGGGTTGTTATTATCTAGACTGAGAGATGTATATAAAAAAAAAAAAAAAAAGGTGGGCATTGAATATGAATACAGCTTGTATTATTAATCATTGTTCTTTTAATCTCATCAGTACAGTGGTGAACTGTGTAGCAACAGAGCTGTTAGTCATAAGTTATTCATATCCTGCTTGTGTTTTAAACAACAATAACAGTGATTTGAAATTCAAATGAAATTGCAAACTCATTTTTAGAAAATCCTGATGAGTTAATTACAAGCATGGACATGTACCGTGCTCTGTAAAATATTCTAAAAGTCTTCAGGATGAGAAAAACCCAATGGTGGGCCCCTACAAACTGCTATATCTATGCCTGGTAGTAGTTTAATACATGTATTTACACAGACATCTAGCCAAGTGTTTCTTCATGGGGTCTGTTTGTTTTTTGTTATTTGGGTTTTTCTAGTTGAGTGTTTTACTATCCCTGATGAGTACTGCTTTTGTTAGTGTTGAAGTTATTACTAGGTGTGGTGGTGAAGTCTTAAACCAAAATAAAATTCCAGTGACCTGGAAGATGCATGGATTCTTAGTATTAGATTGTAGTTAGAGCTGTTGTTCCAATTCAACAAATGTTTACGCTGTTTTGATTATTGTACCAATCATTTTATTCCCCTTATTAGCAGTAACTAGTGAGGAAGTGTACTAAATGCAGATTCATTAGATTTTAGTAAGTTCTTATCATAATGTGTCTTCTTTGGTTTTGAAATGTAGGCTGTAAATTTGGGGCTTTCAGGGTTTGAGATAGAAATTCAGATGATAATGAAAAAAATGGTATTTCTCAGTTAGAGGTATGTGAAGTCTTTCAAAAATATCTCAGAAGTTTTTCGCTATCTGAAAGTGTTTATATTATAATACAAGCCCAGGAATTTGTAAATGCTGAATGTACATAGAACCTCTTTTTGTGCATATGTGTTAAAATTATTTGAAGGTTCAGAAACTGGCTGGTGAGGGTAATCAGGAATATTCTTTCTTAGCTTTAAAGATTTCCAGTGGCAGTGGAAATCTACCACTGTAGTGATGTTTTCAACAGAGAAGACAGTCGTTCAGTGCAGCACACAGTGCTGGTTGTAATGGGTCAAGTCAGGAGTTAAATGTACCATACAGTGCTGAGTGATTGTCCCAGTACTTTTTTTTCTCATTCACTTCTACATTCTGACAGAATGAATTGTTGTCTACCTCTGATACAGAAAGAGTTGATGAGTCAGCATTTACAAAGCTCCACTTTGTGTATAGTGATGACAGGGAATGGTTTCTTCTCTTTGCCCTTGAGCTGGGGGCCTGACATGACCAGTGCTATGCTCCTTCCTGGATCTCTTATGGGATTTTCCTGAGAGAAAGCAAGAAAATTGTGTTTATCTAGTACCATATGATGTTAGTGTATCTTATTCCCAATTTCTTCTAAAAAGAAAAAAAAAAAAACCACCAAAAAAAACCTGCATGCAAATTTTTTGGAGTGAAAAGATCAGAACACTAGCTGATTGTTCTTCATCATAATGTTGCTTCAGTCTGGCTTGCAACCCACAATTGATTGCCTAGAAAGCGTAGATAAACAAAAAGTATTGGTGGATATTTTTCTTGATGTCCCACCTTTTTTCATTTTCTCTTCCTTTTCTTCATCATACACATTCTAAGAAATATCCCCACTTCCTGGATAAGATAACATTTCAACTCATGCCTTCATTATATCCAGATAAGGATAAAGGAATTGACTGCATCTGATTATGAAGCTCAAGCACTGGCTTCAGGTAGCTCCAAGTTCAACTACTGAGAGTTGGCTGTGACTTGACTTTCTCTTGCCATATAGGGCTTAGTTGCTGGTTCTTAGTTACCTTTCAGCATTATTTTTAGGCCCTTGGTCCTACTTTTTGGGGGGTTTGGGGTTTTGAGTTTTTTAAGCCATTAAGGTATTGGGAGTCAGCTACATAAAGAAAATTATTTTAGCTCATGAACACCGTTGACAGCTGTGACTTGAAAGTTACGGGAACAGTAAAGATCACAAAGCATGGAACAAATGGCAGAAACTGGATACAGCCAGTCTTTATCCATTTATGGAACACCTCTCTTCAGGGTGTCAGGCAAATACAGAGATGAATTAAGTGTCTTGGAAGCAGGCCTTAGTCTTCCTAAAAGGTCTTTTCATTTCCTGGACTCTGAAACATTATCCCACAAGCTTTCCCAAAGAAAAGCCATAGCGATCAAAATAATTGAAAATGCAGTGCACACGATTGCTGGAGTGCATTGGGAGATAGCACTTGTAGATGAGGTACTGTCTTGGTGTGAAAGGATGTTGGATGTGGAGAAACACAGATGTCCTTCTAAAAATGCCTAGCTAAGATTACTTTTTTGTTTTCAGGTGAGGGAGTGGAGTTTAACTCTGTTGTGTTAAGCAGAGTGAAAAATAGTGGAGATAGTGTACATGCTTGGAAAACAGTCTGTTTTTACTAGTGTAACCTCAGAAAGTGGAAAACCAGGATTCAGTTTGTGGTTTTTTGCAAAGATAATACCCCAGAGCGCCTTTCACAGAGCCAGCAAACAGGGAGTGTTGAAGCCGTGGTGCAGCATAGCAAAGAATAAGCACAAGGAGAGATATGAGGGAATTGTAGATGACCACTGTGAGAGTATTTCGTGAATGGCTCCTTCCAGTATAAAATATCTCCAGCTATGTAGCCCTCTTACTGACTTTAAATAGGTAAATATGTTGCACAGGGAAAATTGTAAGTTGTTTTGGAGTTTAGAGTACTATTTATATGAATAGTTGAAAGATTGCCTTAGCTCAGTCTTTGTGCATTCTTCAGCAATTGAAAGCTAAGAAAATCATCATTCCTCTATTTGCATTTGCCACTTCTGGCCCTTTTTATGTTCTTTTTTGCTCAGTTTCTTAGTTCTTATTACAAGGAAACTCTTACTGTCTTGAAGACAGAATGGGGTGCAACAAAGTGGACAGTAAGTAACAATTGTTCAGGCCTTATACATTATCTAGTTGCACTGAAAATGCTATTCCCCACTTCGGCATTTTCCTTGTTTAAAGGACCAGCAGAGTCAGTAGAATCCAATTGTTCTTTCAGTAAAACTGTAAAAAGAAGTGTGTATAACAGCTTATTTAGAAGAGTGGATTGATCCAGCTCGTCCCTGTTACAAATGACTTTTTAGATCATGGAAACAGCTCTGTTAAGTATTTTTCACAGAATAACACAGTATTCCGTTTTGAATCAGTGGCTCAGTATCAACGCCTCAGGACTCTGCTGGAAGCACTGTAAAGCTCTTGCTCACTGGTTTCAGAGGAAGCCTGGGTCAGCTGGTTCGTCCAGATTTCTGTATGCTGTGCTTTGCATTGCTGCCTGTGGTTGAATATGTACAGCAGTGCCTGGGCATACTGAGTGTTAAGTTTCAAAACAGCTTTGTGAGTATGTTAAAAATATATATACGTCTCATTTTGAAGAGCAGGAACAGTAACTGTGAGTCAGTGTTGCTCTGTTAGACACCATAAAGTAATGAACACAATTGGAAGGATAAGAATTTTGTGGATTTAAGTTTTCTCACATTTTTGAAAAAAAAAACCAAACTTGTAATGAGTGGTATTCTTTGAACTTTATTATGGAGTCCTGAAGTACAGAACTTGGGATATTAAAGAATTTGTAATAAATTTTTATTAAAGAATTTGTAATAAATTTTGAATTTCCCAGGAAGTCTATTATAATGGAGCATCTCTTGTTTGAACAAGATCATACTGTGGCCATTCTAAGTGAGGAGTAGTTTCTAAGGAAGAATAATGCAGCTCATGTAAGTTCCAGCCATTTCTTTGCTCCTGGTGCCTTTTGACCTGCTGTACAGAACTAAAGTTTGTATAGCTGCTACAGATGACTGATATGACTGTCTCTAAAATTTATTGAAAAATTATTCCTTCATTTTAATTCCATAAATGCCATGATGAAAGAATGAAGAAATATATCCTTATAATGCTCCAATAATAAAATATTGTTTGGGTGGTTCCCTTATTTCTAGAAAGGAATCTCACTTCTGAAATAAACTTGATTTTGTTACATGATTCTAGAAATGATGTGTAAAGGATTGAAAGCAAAATATTGTGCATTTATATTTTTAATATAGTTTAATAAGTATTGGATACTTTAAGGAATGAGTAATTTTCACTTTCTTGATGATAATTCCATCAGTTGCATTTTACTCAGTGTTTTACTACTATTTAGGGAAAAATTAGCTTCCGTTCAATAAAGTGTCAAAAATTCCTGTGCTTTAATGAAAAAGTTAGAAAATATTGATTGTCTTAATTGGTTTATTTAGATATTGTCCTTCCAG
Source organism: Orthonyx spaldingii (assembly GCA_013397795.1). NCBI lineage: Eukaryota > Metazoa > Chordata > Aves > Passeriformes > Orthonychidae > Orthonyx > Orthonyx spaldingii. The sequence continues at coordinate 3,044,093 of VZTJ01005454.1, read as the reverse complement.
TTTCCTAAAGCCATAGGAACACTTGTTTTTGCAGAGGAAAGTCTTAACTGTGGTTTTGATGTGATATAGATGCTTTAATGCATTCAGCAGAAGTACAATAAAATGTAGATGCTGTGGGTGTTTTGGTTTACATTTGTGCTTAGAAGAGAATTGCAACAGTTGGTTCTTCCCACAGAAGCTCTCTTGACTTCTGCATCCGAGTGTCTGGAAATGTTTGTGCATTTTGCCAGTTTTATGTTTTTAAAATTCCAACTTTTGTACAAATACCACAGTAAAATGTGGAAAAATCCAAGTCTTGGGTATAATGTCTCAGTATTTAAAATGTGTCATTCCTGAACTATTTGCAGATGCCGTCCGACTTTAATTGCATTTAAATGTCAAAGTCCTATTTTGTTTCATTTTTTTTCTTCACTTCATTTTTACATGCAAGTGACAAAGTAAAAAAGCACGTTGCTACTTCAGACAATATCTCTATTATGCATTTACTACTTAAGTTAGTAATAAATTTCACCCTTCTTACCCAACTTACCCTTTCCACATCTCCATAAACCTTATAGATCAAATCTTCCTACTGGCTCTGTAACTATGTTGGCAGAAGTAATCCTCTCAACTCCTGAAGTCAAGTCACCTGGATCAAGATGTTGCCTTTGTCCACTGGGTTTCCATCCTACTTTTGAGGCTCTTTAAAAATAAATAAACAATCATGAACACTTTTTCTGGTTTTTAAATTAAATAAATTCCATGAACCTAAAAGGTAGCCAGTGTTCCTCAGAACAGAATGTATTAAAGGTAACTGCTCTGTGCTTTTTTCAGTTCTTAACAGTTAGTAGGCTGAAGTAGTGGTACCAACAATGAAAACGGAATAGCTTATACCACCTGCTGCATAGGTTAAGTGCCAAGAAGTGCTTATTGTAATGTGTTTGCTATTAACCAACATTTAGACATACAGATATACAGTTTGTGATCATTTAGAATAGAATGAGGTAGGCTGGAAGGGACTTGAGTTCTGCAGACCAACCGTGCTCTGTTCGAAATAAGTTGCTCAGCAACATGTCAAGTTCTGAATTTCTCAAGACACAGACTCCACAGCCTCCTGGGCAGTTTGTGCTAGTGTTTTACTATGTTTGTTATTTTTTAAGTGCCTTCCTTATCAAGTTCAAATTTCCCTGTGTTTCAACCTCTCTGTTGTTTCTTGTTGTTTTACTGTGTGCTGCTGAGATGAGTCTGTCTCCATCTTGTCTGCACTTTCCCTTAGCAAGTTATAAACAATCATAGTCAGGTGAGAAAGAAAGGCCTTCTGGAATACTGGGGCAAAAAGGACAAATTCATAGGAAGTGCAGATAAGGCGAGGGAGGTAAAGTAGTTTCAAAAGAGGCTTTTTGTGTAATGGTTAGCTGGACTAGTACAAAACCAGGAAGTGTTTTTCGGCAAGGTCTTTTAAGACAAGAAGAAAGGAGACAACCAAAAATATGACAACAATCAGTAAAAATAAAGTTGTGTAAAAGTTAATTCTAGATTCCGATGTGTGGGGGTTTTTGTGTTGCTGTTGTTCTTCCTGAGTTCCTCTAAGACTTCTGTAATATAGCCAAGTATTTTTCTTTTTCTCTTTTTCTAAGGTAAAAGCTTGGAGACCTATAAATTAAGAATTGTCAGCAGTGTGATAAGCAGTGTTTGAGAAGGAGATTCAGATACTCTTTTGTGCAGGTCTAGAGAAATATAAAGATGCTATTTTATGTTATCTTGAGTACATAGTATCAATAAGTTAAGAGAAAGTGAACAGCTGAAAATGAGTGAACCCTTGAAGAACTCTGACTGTTCTTTACAGTAGGTATCTGTAGAATAAAATTGCTTGAATAATCAATAAATAATTAGAAAGGAAAACAGCAGAGATCTCTCCCTATAAGTGACGCTTTCTGGAGAGTGTACTGAACTTCCTGCTGTCCTAAAACAGGAATGACTTTGTCTTCCCATCCTGCCATCTATTCTACATCTGTTACCCATCTGTCACTCTGTCTTACACAGGGGCTTATGCTACACGGTTTTTAAAATCTACTTAATAATTTTTAGAAGGATATTTCTAGCCTTCTTTTTCTATCTTCTTTTTCTAGGACTGAATGAAACCCTCATGACACACAGAGAGATACCTTCTTTGCGTGTTTTGGGTCTATCCTTAGTATTTTATCTTTGGTTTATGATTCTGCAGTGGAGTTATTCATCTGGTTGTGTGTTAAGATCATTGCTTGTCATACTAAGCCTATGCTTTTGCTTTCTCTGTAGTGCTGACCATCATTTTTCATCATCACTCTCATTGTTTACTGGAAGTTAAAATTTCTCAGGTTGTAAAGTTTCTAGGTGGTATGGTAACATGAATGAAAAGTGCACTGTTTCTGTGGAGTTTCAGTTATGTTAAGTTCTTAATTCAGGAGTCTGAGTAAACCGTTCTTGAGTTTAGTTAGCATTTTGTTGATTTGGGGTTTAAAGGGGTTGATTTTATTTGTGTTGGTTGGTTGCTTGGTGGTTTTTTCCTCTGCTGGTGTGGGAAAGGACAAGAGAACCTAAATCACTTATTTTTCCAGTAACTTAATGGGATCCTTTATCATTGCCTTTTCTGGTTAGTGGGGTCTTTTTCTAGGTGAGTGTTGTTTTTTTATTTTGAGGGGTTTATACCCTTATTTCATGTAATATTGCAAAATATGAAATTACATTGGAGTGAAAAATGGAATTTTTCAGTTGTGTTACTTTTCCTGCAATAAAAATGATAGAAAGATTAGTCACTGGCTTAATAAGAGAAGTACTAGAAGTACAAATAATATATTAATACACCCATACATGTAGTCCCTTCTCTTTTTTTTTTTTTTTTGCTATTAACAAAGTGGTAATTATCTTCACAATGTAGAAAGTTAGAACAGAAGTTCAAAATACACTGTCTTCTGTTTCATCAGTTACTAAATACTTAACACTTTCCTCTTTCCCCATGTTCATTCCAAGGTCTGTATATGCCACAGCGTACAATGAGTTTTTTCATATAACTGTGAATGGTCACTGTATGTGTACAGTAACAACAGTTCCTGAATTCGGTTCGGTAATTCCAGACCGACAGTGGAAAGATTTCAAATTGTCTTAGCTCATCTCTGTAGTTATTAATTCTGCAGCCAGTTGTGATGCCTAGCTTACTTAAGTACAAGAAGAATATCCAATTCAAAAATGAGCATCCAGTCTTTGTCTACTTCAGAATATATTACTCTGTCACAGTTTGAAGGGTTTGTCCATGTCAAAGGTACACCTACTAAAATGTGTATCTTGTGTGTTTCTGTTCCTAACGTCTTTTTGCACGTAGGAGCTCCAATAGGAGCATTGGTGCCTGGAATTCTGAAATACTCATGGAGTCAAAGAATATCATCAATTTGTTCATATGTGCTCTGACTGATGGCTCTGATAATTTCTGGTTAACGTGAATATTCAGTACTCTTCTGGTTTGTAACAGAACACTTTTTAAATGGTTGAAATGCTTTAATGCTTTAGTAAATAGTGCTGGGAGTGTTTCCACTTCCCTTTCATAAAGGTTATTTAAATATCTAAAACATGGGGATTTTGTGTGTGTTTGTGTTAGCACTGTGATTTATCTAACCTTATTTATTAAAACTTGTATCTCTTTTATTCTCCTTAAATTTTAGAAAGCATAGATTGTTGCAATATATTTCACATTGTGAATACTCTATTATGCTTCTGAAAAGATAGGTGTTTGAGTGTACTTGTTTAATATTATGATTTTTTTCTTTTCCAGTTCCTGAAACAGTTGGGTATACATCCTGACTGGCAATTTGTAGATGTTTATGGTATGGAACCAGAACTGCTTAGCATGGTACCAAGACCTGTATGTGCAGTACTACTTCTCTTTCCAATAACAGAAAAGGTAAGTGTTTATTTCATAATCAGTTAATTGTTTTTGTCATAAATGAAATGGGAATGAAAGTTTGAATCTTGTACTTTGGTGTCATATTAGAATCAGGATGAGACTCAAGCTTTATTAGAGAGACTTCTTCATTAAAAATAGGACCAAAAATGCTTCCTTCAGAACCTTCTTTTGATAACCTTGCATGTATATTTCTGATTTCGTTTCAAATCAGAATGAGAAAAGCTAATGCAGAACCACAGAGAAATATGCCTCACATTTTTCTATTACAGATAAATTAAGGCTTTTTTTTATACTAAGCTCTGTGAAATTGCTCAATTTGCTATTTTTAGCAGAAAGCTACAATAGCATAAGGAAAATAAGAACTGGAATGCAGGACTATATGCAACTCCTTTATGGGTTTTTGTCCTATTAAACAGACCAAACTTCAATCCACTTTCAGTTCAGTCGTCAGTCTTGATGTGGCTTTCACTTCTTGGACAGGTGGAACATAGTATTAAGGTGACAGTTTCCCCCCCCATTTTTCACTATGTTGGACTTAGAAAAACTTGATTTGGTTAAACCTTCAAGTGTGCTTATTTTGTGTCATCACATACTTTTATGTAGTGTGATTCATACTGATCTTTATAAAAGTATTACATGATTGTGATAAGGTCAGCCGAAAAGGTTGAAGTGAATCTGTTCACAATTCATTCTTTTAATATGTCTCTCAAAAAGAATATGTAGTTTATAAGGACAAATCATTCAGCTATTACAGCTTAACTTGTACAACAAAAGGTGTTTAAATAGAGAGAAGAGTGACAGGTGAGTCTTCCTACACATTAGGTCCTGTAAACCCCTGCATTCTCAGTTTCTCCAAAACACCTATGCAGGCAGTCCTTTTGAAGCTTGATTTCAGCCACCTTGATAGTTTTGAGCTTAATCAAACTTTCAACTCACCTGTCTTCAGGAAATGTCCTTTCTGTCACCTTTGAGGCATTGTTTTCTGTGTGCTGTCATTTCTGTCTGGCTGTTTGAGCTACAGGTCTGAGCTCCTTTCATGGCTGTCACTTTTCTTTTGACTCCCTGCTTGTGCAAACCTTCCTTTTTTGGATCATGCTAAGGGAGCATTATCCCATGGGAACGAATAACCTTCCTCTTGTTCCAGAAGGTGCATCCAATTTCATCCTGAAGCAGCATATGACAAACAAAACCAGAGAAACAATGTATGCTCTGTTGCATCAATCAGTCAAACCTGAGAACCAGCCAAGTCTTCAGCATGTTAGTCCTTCTGAAACATAAGGGCCACAAGTGTTTCTGTCAACTGTTTAGCCTGGCTATGTGAAGGATGAATGTTTCATGGGAAGTCCCAGTGTTCTGCAACTTTTGGTGGTCAGTGTGAGCTCTGCAAGACCCTGGAGCATTATTTTCTATTTTTAGAGTAGTTTTTCCCTTCTTATCTTCCCTTTCAAAATGGCCTGTAAAATTACACTTTTATTTAATTTATGATTTGTTTCTTGGCTGTGTCTACATTTATGAACGTGCCTATTAGTTTTGCTGACTTTTTAAACATTTTTCTAACGTGTCCGTTCTTCTGTCTGGAAGTTCAGTTGTTTCATATTTCCTGTATTTCAATTTCCTTGAACTTGCTTTTAGGGCAAGCTGCTCTTCTTAGCATATAGATAATTTTAGGATTATTATCCACTTTAAAGGTCAGTGGCTTTCTTAGCCTGCATAGCAGTTTGTGGACAAAGTGAATATTGTGGGTCTTGGCCGTTTTAGGCCTAATGAATGAATGGATGCAAATGAATATAAATTATGGGATATAGCTTAGGTTAGGAGGAACATCTTGAGGTGATCTGGTCTAACCCTTCCTCAAAATCATATTTTTGGTATTATCAGCATTTATATAATTTTTTTTGCCATGGATTTTATTTTGGTTGGGAGGGAGTGAATGGCAGATGTTTTGTTTACCTCTCTAGTCTGAACTTTTTGTCCAATTAAGTTCTATGAAATGTTTATCTCAGCTAAGGCTATTTTTTGTTAGCTTGTAGAGAAACCAAATTAAAATGGTTTATAATGCTCTTGCTATTACTTAGCCTATTCAGAACATTCAGACAACCTGCAAGTGTGGAATATGATGCTGGAAAAGTTTTTTGGGTTTTTTTTTGTCACTGACAGTACAGAGAGCCCAAGGGAAATTTCTCTTGAGTTTGCAGGAAGAGTTCCTTGATAACCTTCTGCATTCATACTTTACTTTCATCATACTTGTATAAAAAGCCCAACTGCTTCAATATGGGTTTTTTTGTCTGCAAAAGTACGTTGTAAAAGAGGCAAAGGAGGAAGCATTGTCTGGAACATTTATGGATTTCTTTCTTTCTTTCTTTTTCTGTTTGAAATTAAATTTTTAAGAAAGAAAACAAAGAAACAAAAACCCTGAACAAATCCAGTCAAAAAAACCACAACAACCCATCCCCTAAAAGAACCAACAAGCCACAGCCAACAGCAACAACAAAAAAAGCACAAAAACAACACGTGATTGCACAGTAGAACAGATTTTAGTCAAGTATGATCTTTATAAAACAAGTATTTTAGATTGTTCCGTCAAACCAAATTCTCTTTTGCTACAGAAAATAAATGTTTCCTTTATGAATATGGCTTTTGAAGGGCCTGTTTTGGGACCATAGGTGTTATATAAATCTTAATTTAGATTCCTGGAAAAAATGAAATGTAACAATGGAACTTTTAAAGAATGCTTCATGATGATTAATCATAAGAAGTATTACGGTTTTCTTGATAGCACCTTGACACCTCTGTCCTTAAAAATTCTTTAGTTGGATTGAAGAGAGATGGTGACATGAGCTCAGATCAAGGAAATATTCTGAAAATTTTTGAAGTTCTGTTAGATAACACATATTCCAAATGATGTTTCAAGTATGAAGGCATTGGGTAAAGAAACAGTATAGAGCTGTTCAGGTAAATTTACATATACTTGTTGGACCACACGTGTTAAACATTTCAAATGGCAGTATTACTTAGCTGTTGTGTTTATAATTATTTTTACTTGAGTAATGTAGCTATTTGTACTATTTGTGAAATGTCTTTAACTTTCCTTCTAGTATGAAACCTTCAGAACAGAAGAAGAAGAGAGGATAAAAGCTAAGGGACAAGACGTCAAATCATCAGTGTATTTCATGAAGCAGACCATTAACAATGCTTGTGGAACAATTGGGCTAATTCATGCTATTGCAAACAACAGAGATAAAATGAACTTTGGTAAGATTGTTTTGGTTTGGTTTTTGTTGGCTTTTCCCTTTTTTCTTAACTGTGGGAAGCCTTGGAGGGAAGGATATGTTTTGTACTATTGTCTCTGAATATAACCATTCATAAAGACTAAAGAGGTGCATTTTTACCTATAATTACAAAACTAATACTTTCTACTAATTTATGAACTAAAGGACTTGAAACATTGCAAACTGCAGCAGGCAACAGTTCACCTTGAGTCAGCCTTCTGTGTCTTAAAAATACAGTGCAATTCTATCTTGAGATCTTTTGTTGGATTCTGTAAGCTGTGAATGAAGTTGGAATTAAAACATAACACTAATTATGTCTTTTGAAAATTTTTTTAAGAAACTAATTCTTCACTGAAAAAGTTCCTAGAAGATTCATTATCTATGACTCCTGAAGAGAGGGCCAAGTACCTAGAAACTTACGAAGTTAGTATCATGTGTTTTTACTTTTATTTAAAATGGTGTAAGAATTACTTGCATGCACAGGTACTGTCCTCGGGGGTTGGCTCAGTGAAGCACGTAAACAAATTTGATTTTACAGTGAGCTTGTGATCAGATAGTTGCTACAAAAGAAACTCTGCTTTGGCATTTTAGAGTATTCCTGTCTACCCATAGCTCAGTCAGCCGAATCAATTTTGTTAATGTTCTCATCCATATTAATTCACTGGCTTAGTTTAAAATTACTTTGAAATGCATGAGAAATGTGTACATAATCTTTTTTTGTGAGTTCAGGATGTAGTTTAATGGTCAATTTAAGCTGATCTGAGGCTATTGCTGAAAGGATAGTCCTTTTGCTGCCTCTTTTAATTTGTGCCTTCTAGTCATATCTCCATGCTTTTAGCAGTTGAGGCAAACAAAGAGCTGATTTGGCTGAAATATGATCTCCTTCCCCTACCATCCTAAACCAGGAGATGAGCTAGCTGATAATGTGGTTAGCCACATCATTAGAGCTATTTGAAAGGATGTGGCAGAAATATCTGGCCAGTGGTGGATGGAGAACAGTACTGTTGCTCCTGCTGGTAATGATGACCCTCTCTCAAAACGAAAACCTTGATGATTTTTAAGTTAGAGTTGAATTTTAGCATATTGTGAAACCCTTAGGAATATGACTGTTAACATCTGGCTAAAGGAAGTAGTAAGAAACAGAAACAGCAGAGATTTGATGACATTTTCTATGGAAATGCTGGACACAAAATAACTGATCAGAGCTTCTATCTAAATTATTTTTTCTGCTCAAAATGATAGATAAAAAAATGCTTGTTTTCTATGTGCAAAAGTGTCATTAAAAACTCTCAGATATTTCATCTGAATTGACTATAATGAAACTGAAATATTGGTCTTCTGAGGTCCTTGGAGGTGGAGATTATTTGTTTATTATCTTTCTTATTTATTATAAGCACTCAACAAAATTAGTTACATCTATGGCATTTGATAAAATGAAGTGCAAAAATGGTTCTTACAACACTGAAAGTCTGTCATTTAAAGTCTGATTGAAATATATTTTAATTTTAGGCTATTCGTGTCACTCATGAATCCAGTGCCCATGAAGGTCAGACTGAGGTATTCATTTTTTTAAAACATCTTTGTTTATATCTACTTTGAGTTGAATATAATTGACATGAAAGCAGTCATATGTTAAAGGTTTACAGTGAAATTGAGATTATTGCTTGATTTTCAGTATTGTGTTATTAGTCCAAAATCAAGTGGCTTCGCTGAGGGGGAAACCAAACATGAAGCTTGGGGGCTTTTTGTTTGTTTGTTTGTTTGTTTGTTTGTTTGTTTGTTTGTTTGAGGGTTTTGTTTGTGGTGGTTGTTTGCATTGGGCTTTTTAGCTCTTTTATAACATGAAAGATCTTTCTAAGTTTCATTTCAGAGTAAAACAGACAGTAACAGAGTCTTGAGGTTTTGATGTTGCACATTGGTAGGTAAGACTGTAAGATTCATAGGAACCATACAAGTGGAACGAACCTTTTATGACAGTTTGAAAAGTTTTAATTCAGGAAAAGAAATAGTCCAATAGTTGGTTTTGCAATTGTGTATGTGCTGTTTGTATACAATACAAATTGAGATAAATTCTCACTAATACATACATTTATAAGCATTTATGCCCCAACAGGTTGTGTAATATGGAAAAAACGACCTGAAAGCTGACAAAAAAAACCCTGAAATAATCATAAACTTGAACATTCAACATTTTTCTGCTTCAATCATACTAAGTCCGTTTTCCATCTTTCCAGTTGATATTTAAGTATCTGTTCCACAAAAAAATATTGATTGGATTGTTGCTTTGTTTGACAAAAAGAGAAACACTTCTATGTTTGGCTGTGGCTCCAGAGACTCACCCATTCTTATTTTGAAGTACAGTAGGTGACATTTTCTTTCTTCTGTGCAGTGTCTTCTATACAATGTAGGAGAAAGCAAAGCAGTCCTTTCTGCTCCCCCTTGCGCTGTCTGGAAATGAAAATGAAGAGAATTGTTTTAACTATTTTTGTTATAGATACTTAACTTTCTTTGTGGTATTTTCTTTAAAAAACCCCACCACTCTCCTTATCTCATTCTCTAAAAGGTTCTGTATTTCAAGAAGAAGCATCAGAACAAATTTTTGGTTTTTCTTTTTTTAAGTAAGAGACTCAAAAAATCTGATCTGTTTTGGTTTTTTTCAAATGAGTCCATTTCTAGATATCCTGACAAGCTCAGGAAGAGTGATTATTCCAACAAGTTGCTGAAGACTGAATCTTTTCCTAACGTCCTTATGAAAGAGAAACTTCTTTAGTTATTTTGATGTACTGTGAGGTTCATCTTGGGAATGATCTGTCTCTGCATTCTTCTGGCAGATATTATGGAATGATTGGGAAAGAAAATGCAAGGGCTGTGTGTTCTGACAGTCTTCGTGAAGAATCAGGAAGCCCCTAAGTGATGATGGAATCTCCTAATAATGGACAGTTAACTTCTTGAACTTCCACTAATTAATTTGTTTCCTGATCAAGATAACCACAATACAGGAGATGAATAATTGCATGGAAAGATGAAGACTTTTTTCACAATAAAAAATTACAAGATTGTCTTCGCAACCATGCCTAAACACAGATATTGAATACGAGTTTCCTTGCCAATTATTTATTATTCCATTTTGTATAACTCCATCTGTAAGTAGTTCAATATGGATATTCCTTTGACTGGCAAAATAACTTTTTCCTGTCTTTTTGTTTCCAAAGTTGAAATAGTACAAAGGCTGAATACATTTCCTAGGACCATTTTTTCAGAATAGTTGTCATCCGTCAACCAAGGAGGGAAGAAATAAACAAGTTTTGTTAGTGGAACATCAAATTGCCTGGAAATCCTGTCCTACCAGATGGTAGTTAAACAGGGAGCAAGGCCTCCCCATTCACTGATACCTGAGGACTTGCTTTACTTTAAAGTAAAATTATTTTTAAGCAAAACAAAATACAAAACATGAATATGCTGAGAAGTGTAACTGAGAGTTGAAGTGAGTTAATCTCTTCTTCTTTCCACTGGTACATTTTAAATATCACTGTGTACTGTCCATGTAGTGCTTTAAGAGACTGATAAACAGCATGATCTTGCAGGTGCTGAAGTTACCATATGCAGCTCATAGGAGGTTGTTGACTTGTCCTGAGGGGTAAATTGAGGATTTCTAGCACCTTTTGGGAAAGATAGAAGAGAATCCCATTCCTCCTGCATATCCGTTACTTGTTATGGTTACTTTCCTGAGAATTTAAAGTTCCTTTAAGATCACTGGAAAGGAACATGGTTGCCTTTCTATGACAGGGGCTTTTGACCTCCATGCACTCCCTTGACTGTCCAAGTAGCCAAGGCATGTTGCATAGAAATCTTTCCTTTGAGTGAAATGGCTTATTTAGTTGCTTAATGATAGTGAGTGCTGTATAGTTAGTGCTTTGTGAACAAAAAGTCCTTTCTAGGTCTCTTACAGATTTAAAGATTAAGAAAACATGCAGGCCTGCTTTTTCTTAGGATGATTAACTTGGCTTGTGCGCTTCACGAGAAAAGCCTCCTCTGTGGGTAGTTCTGTCCCTTAGATACGTATTGCATACTACTGTCCACTCACATTTTTAGAAAGTCTTGCTTAAACTTAACTGTGTTAGACAGAATAACTTCCAAAAGTGGAATGTATAGCAGTCAATTCCACTGATTTGTTTAGGAAGGAGGGATGTTTCCTTCTACCACGCATAACATCTCTTCACACAATTGAGATAAAGTTAAATTTTCTGGAATCATGAGCTGCAGAAGGTTTAAAAATAGCACAGAGTACAGACAGGTCATCTTCTGATAATACTATTTTGTGGGGTTTGGGGGTTTTTCTCCTGGGTTCTGATGTTTCAGATATTTGAGCATTCAGCCTTTAATACTTCGAAGTAAAGCCTTTATTTGTTGATTGCCCTTGACAGTCTTGCTATGTCTTCACAGACTTTGTAATCTCAGTGACTACTTAGTTTTTATAATATGATAATAGATTTTCTGCTTCTTTTCTGTTTCATGTATGTGAGTATTTCAAACCTGAAAATGCAGCAAGTCTAGCTAGAAATAAAAATCAGAAGTAATAGCATAAAGCAGTGCTATCTTTTTAGTATCTGTGCATTCCATCATCTTGTCTGGTGGGTAGGATTTGTTTCTGTTTTAGTATAATCTGTAATCAGATTTTTTTTTCTCCTAAATTTTGTATGTTTTGAAGACTTTTTCTCAGGGTGAAAAGACCCCATATTTGGCAAGATATTGCTTGTAGTGGGCTTCTAGATTCCAAATCATGACTGCTGGAAGTTACAGTGATCAGTTTGCTTCTGGAGTGTATCATTATTGTGAGATCTATTTGGATGAACATGAGGGTGAATTGCTAAGCAAGTAAATTGATTTCAAAAGCAACAGAATGTTCTCCCTTGATGGGTGCTTTAACAGGCTTCCCAAGTTTGATAGCCGTGATTAATTTGTTTAGTTAAAAAAAAAAGAAAAGACTTTTCTTAAAAATAAGAGTTTTCTTTTTCTTTCAAGGAGATTAAACTTTTAAAAACTGTTAAGCAGTTTTCCTTTTGATAATTCATTTCAAGTTTGCTAATTAAAAGGGTTGTAAATTTGCACTTAATTCTTCAGGCCAGGTTTTGGACTAGGTTCTGTTAATACTTCCGGATTATGTGGCTCCATGTCTCACTTTATTGCTACAGTAGAGCAAATAAATAGCTAAAGCAGTCTTATGGGTACTTTTTATGGATACTTCTGTGTAAAAAATGTAGATCTGTTTAAAATTACTTTGGTAGCAAGCATTAAGATTTGGGAATGGTTCCACAGAAGTGTCTTGTTGGCTTCAAGGGTGGTTTGATTCTGGTTGAGTGTTCAAGTACCATAATGAGGGCAATTAATGTAAGATTCCTGTAACAGTATTTCTGTTAAAAGTTTATGATGATGAAGCTTATGCTTTCTCAAATGATGGGTATTGCATATCCAAAGCTGCCCAAAAAAAGGGATCTAGGTTTTTAACTTAAAGCTTCATAGATCCAGTGTACTTTTTTATGTGTGATGGCTCCTGCCAGGTATTGTTGAGAGTAGAATAGGTGCCAGATACTCAGGATCCTCTTTATTCTTCCATGAGTCTTCTGCTGAGCATACACTTCTGTTTATAATATCTAGAATGTCTTAAGATGTGGAAAATAGAACCTGTTTCTTTGCAGAACTGTACACACTTTTGAGCTGATCCTTATTTTATTGCTTTGTGCTGAGCCGTGTTTGAGTTTTCCCTTTTGTTTCGCATTTGGGTTTTTTTTCCTTCTTGTTCTCCCGATGCCTCTTTGAGCAGTTCATACGCTTTGAAACCCTGCCGTGCCACACATCTTAACATTTCTGATAGTCTCTTATGAAAAAACAAAACCACCCTCTCCCCCCGAGAAACCACAACCCTTCAAATATTAAAATGAAAGTTTGTGGATCTGCATTAGCTGTCTAATAACAGTGTTCAGTAATGACTAAGTTATGGCAATGTCTGAGGGAGGAAAAGTGCCAATTTATAGCAGTGATCAGGATTAGGTTCATATCTAACTTTTTTTTGTATTGCTATCTTATATTCCTTTCTTTCAAAACAATTGTAGTAACTATTTGCAGCTAACAGATCAGAAAATCTGAGGGGAACATTTTTTGAAAACAGGAAAGCATGTTATTAAATGAGAGAGACTTCCAGATCTAGAGTCTTTTTCAGAGAAAATAAATTTTGAAATTGGAGTTGGGGAAGAAACTTATTTTGTATCCTACCTCCTCATTTGCATTAATAATATAAAGCTACTATATAGTTGCCTGGGAGAGCAGGAAAGGAGGAAAATGCAAAGGCACATTTTGTATAAAAATAAGTCAGTAGAAATTGTTTAGCTCAATTAAACAATGACATGCTTGAGGGAAGTTACTCCAGGTATAAAATATTATCTGTACTGATTCTTGAAATAAATTACCTTTTTGATATGTGAATATAATAATGTAAGTAGAAGATACTTTGGTTCTACTATCATCTTACTGACATCTATATCCAATACTTTCGCAACTGTGCTTCATTACAGCTCAATTCTACAGTAAGGAAACTGGCAAGCTATACCACAGAAATCTTTTAAAAAGATTAAGTGGCCTTTAGTCAGGGAATTAGATCCAAAGAATAATTCATATTCAATTTCTCCATTTCTCAAGGCTTTGACATGCTTAACTCCTGTTCAAGTGCTGTTTTGGTAATAGTATCTGAAGTTTTAGCCAGCTGTGTATATCTGTGGCTGTTAAAATCATTCTGGATTGGCAGATTTCCTACCGTCTCTTCCATGGGCTTCCCAAACAACCTCCTGAAACAGCTGATCCTGTAGCCTTGTAGGAGGTAATGCTGGCACAGAGGAGTTAAAATCACACTCCTGGGAAGAGAGGAGAAAGTTTAACAGACTAGACTTAGATCAGCTTTTGTGGACAGCAAATACTCAAATAATTGTGCTGTTAAGTGGTTGGCCAGCTGTTTGTACAACATCAAGGTAGCACTAACTGCTGCCAGTGGCTTTCCGTATCACTTTTTGATGTAAAGGACAAGTGATAGAGTGAACTTTTGGTTATGTTGTGTGGTACTTGTGGCATATGGAACCACTTTTGTGATGGAGGTAGAAGGTATTTTGAACAGGGGAGTTAAAAAAAAGTTTATGCATTACTGCTTAGCAGAATGTGTTTTGTGGTCTTTGGAAAGTTTACTTGTTTGAGTGTTACTATAGCATAACTCAAAATGATGTTTCAATCAAGCAAATAAACACAAGTGATATGGCCACTTGAAATACCTATGTTGGATATTGGTTAGAGAGTAGTAAGACCTGTGGTAGATATTGGCTAGAGAGTGATAAGAGCTTTTGAGTTTGTTCATGACCTAAATTCGTAGGAGAAAATTAGGAGCTCTCATATTCATTTGTTTTCTTTCCTCTTCCTTAGAGGCTGATGAGAATGTCCATCAAAAACAGTTTAACCTAGAGTGTTTAAGATTAGTTGTTAAGAAGAGGAAGGTAGAAGAAAACAGAACTGCAGTATAAAATATATCAACTATTAAGGGAGGGCACAGAAAACACTGCCTTTGTTCTGTAATTCCTCTTGTTTGGATTATTTTAGTACAGTTTGTACATCTATTTATCAACTGACAGCTTTGGCTACTGGAACTGTATGTTGAGCAAAAAGAGGCTCAGAACTGAATGGACTGAGGTGCTGCATCTGACCTCCTACTTCAGATGGAAACAACATTCTTGCACCTCATTAGACTTTTATCAAAAATATTGATAAAAAGATCAGCCTTTGAAAATCAAAACTGGTGTTTATACTGGGAAAGTCAAAAATCACAAGTAAGAACATGGCTCAGATGTACACAAAAAGCTGAAATAGTGGCGCACATCAGTGTGTTTACTTAGATACACTTTTTGTTCATGAGTATGATCAGGAATATTTTTAACATGGATTGAAGTTGGCAGCCACTAAAAACACAACCACAGCTTGATTTCTTCCATAACTCAAAACATAACTGCAAACTGTAGTCTGTAAACTTGTTTCATGTGCCTGGAGAACTATAATCTTGCTTGGAATGCGCGAAGTTAGACTTTGATCACAGTAACAGTCGTTAACATTGGCAAGAACTAAGTAGAATCAATGCGCTCTGTTCCCAACTGCTATAAAACTTGAACTTTCAAAGATCTCTGGTTCCCTGGGGCATTACAATTTATTGTTAGAGAAGAAACATAAAGAGCTTCCTTTTTGCTCCTGCCAAGAGCATATGGTGGGATTTCTTTCTTAAATCACCCAAATTCCTTGATGTTTCTTCTGAATAATCCATAGTCTTCTAAAGAAACATTTGCATCTTGAGATAATATAAAATCAATTATGTAACTGTTTCATACATGATTTTTAACTTAGCATTACAGAACAAGCATATAATCTCTCCTGTAAAGCCGGTGAAGTTGCTTAAAAATGTTAGCTATGGCTTTTCTCTTTTACAGTCTACGCAATAAAAGTGTACAAACAAGCTTACTAGAATTACGTGAAATGTTTTGGAAATTGTGCTTGGTTAGTCTGTGACTCATTGCATTGCCATGGTATCTAACGTGTCAGTGTTTGAGACATGCATTAATCTGATTTCTATACTGAGCAAATTACTAATAAGGTATTAATGCAGTAGAATTGTTATTCTGGATCTTATGCTTAACCATAAAATCTGTATGAAGGAATTTTGATTCCTAGGATGAAACATAACTATAGAGGATATTCGCACCCATAAAGCCACCCATGGATTTAAATAACAAGTTTATAAGAAATAACACAAGTGAAAAAATGTTTCTACAGTTTTGCATCCAACATCTCTACCAATCAACTGCCATAAGTTTGTTTGGTTTTTGGTTTTTTTTGTTTGTTTTGTTTGCATCTCTCCAATCCATAATGCTTCCTGTGCTGTTCTTGCACTATCTGCGTAAGAGGCAGCAAGCAGCAGGGTATAGCCATGTGTGACAGATGATGGTTGAGTTCACACTCAACCTCTTGCCCTTAGGCAGAAGAGAAAATGATTTGGGTCTTTTTTTCTTACAATTCTTAAGACTTGCAACATTTTACCAGTATGGCTGAAGCTAGACAATGAGCTAAAACTACTCAGCGAATTGATGTTGCATCAACTGGCTTTGCTCAAGGAAGCACTCTAAAAAAACAGTATTTGGTGTACAACAATGCCGTTCAATTTATTTCACAAAAAATTCTTGTGAAGGAAAAACTATTTGAAAAAAGTATAGTTAGTTTAGCTTTTGCAGAGGTCCCTAACCTTTGAAATTTTTTTTTTGTGATTTCACTTATTTTGGTTCACAGAAGTCACCATTGTGATAATCTAGCTTGACTTTTGCCTAACATAGATCATAGAACTTAATTTTTAAGTCTTCAGGGAGAGATAAATTATCACTAATTCTAGAAAGATTTTTTTGGGGTGCTCTGATCTCACCATTTTTCTCGTCTTTACCCATATGTCCAGCAAAGTAATACTCTTGGGATATTGTCCATTCTTAATCGTGGATTAAATTTACATGGAGAACACTGTAAATATTTTCTTCTTACCAGCTGCAGAAGGACTAACTAAACTTACTGGTGCAGAGGTTGATCATCTAGCAGATGTAGCCCAGTTTGGTCTTTAATCTCAGTCTCAATACATATTGATGTTGATAATTGTAATGTTGACAAAACAAGTAGGTCTGTGAGGAGTGGAGTTTATGAATCTTAACTTCCTAAGAATTTGCATGTTGGTCAGGCTTTTGTTGCATGTAAGGATTATCTAGTTAGGAACAAGCTTTCCTTGCAGTCAAAATACACACAACATGTCTAGTTCTTGTGAATTCTGTGGTGTATTGTTGGAGATGAGCTCATGAAGCGTCTTCTGCCCCTGTGGAATTCTTCCTTTGTCAGACTCCTCTTCTCTGTCTGGCTGCTTATCTTTTTATAAAAACCTGAAGGAACTTAATGTCTCAAGATTTTACCACCACCACCAACATAGGCTTGAAATGCTGTTTTAGAGATTTAAAACCCTTGTGAAGGAAAGAGGAGGAAGATGATTTTTTCAGACACTGTGATACATAGATTTAATTTGCATGTAAAAAACCCATAGTGATAATGACTTCTAAGGAAGAAGAACACTTAGTTTTACCTGTAATACAGACACTTTAAAATATTGTGTTTAATTCAATAATGAGCAATTATTTAAGAAAAAGCAAGCTTCAAAAGGTGGTGGGAAAAAGTGATTGATAGATACTAAGTACACCCTCTCTGAGAATAATCTTAAAGCTGTAATAACCCTTATACTGCCCCTTTGGTTGGAAAAGTTGTGCATTTTATTGTCTCTTCAACCTTCTCCCATCTCTGCTCCAGGGATTACTGTATGGTAACTATATATTGAACAAGGTGTTGGGAGGAGTCCCTGCACACTTATGAAACAATGCAACTGAGCAGATGCAGAACATGTGCCAGGGCCTCTGACTATGCCTATGAAACAATGACCAGGACTGAAAGTATGCTGTCTCCTTCTGTTTCTCAAGTTTCCAGACATGTTAGTATGCAGTTAAAGCTCATTTTATCTCTGTCCCAGTGCAGCTGGCATTTCTTTCTACACAGTGACACAACCTCAAAATGGAGGAAAGAAGAAAAACCCCTGTCTCAGCACAGGTTGTGAGCTGATAGGCAGGGAAGCTTCCTAAGAGGAAGGTAGCGTGGACTTGAGCTTTCCACTGCGAGGATGCCCTGAACCTGAGCTTCCAGATAGATGAATTTTTGTAGCCACCAGCAAGTTAATCAATAATATATATTTCTTTTTAGAAGTGGTCATGCAATACCAGATGCTGCTTTGACCTGTCAGGTCTTCAGTGCATTACATGTGAACTGAAATACTTTGCTGGATTGGGTTCCCCAGACAAAATGAGCAAACGGATCCCTGTTTCTAAAACCTGACAGGTTTGGATGTGAGCCAAGCCATGAGCTCCTCGGCACTATCAAACTTAGGCACTTTTAGGTATTTGCAAATGCACAGCTCTTGGCGCCTGATAATCTTTATGTGTGATTCCTTTTAGATCTTTGATTTTAGTAATAGCTATATATAGGAGTGAGTTTTGGATTGGGGCAGATGGTAATTGCCTGAACATTTTCTGGACCTACTCCATGAAGCTTTTAATTTCTTTATAATGTATTTTTTTTGCATTTCAGACAGTGAACTTGATGTACTTACTGGTTTATATGACAATAACACTCAATTCTATTTCAGGGCTTTGTTTTACCACTTCAGATATTTGAACTGTTATAATTTTCAGCACAGGAATATGCTCCTGTGATCTTTTATTCTTGTGAAGTTAGACTAATTCTCTTTTCTGCAGTTTCTAGCTGTTAATGACTTTTGTTTGAATAGAGTATCTCAAGTTAGGATTTGTCTTCCATATTTGAAATTAAATGTGAAATGTATGACTATATTCTTTACTTGGAGATGTGTATTTAACATTAATTTCATAGTAATATTGACATGTAATTCTAATTTAATTTTTTTTAATATTCATTTGAAAACAACTTCAGTTCACATAGCTTAATTTGTACTTATTATTAAAAACAATGCATAGAATTTTCTGGCTATTACAGCCTTGTTAATTAGCCATAATCCAGTATTAAGTTTGCTTTTCCAGAATTTCTATATACTGTCTGCTGAAATTCCACTCTTACAGATGCAAAAGTGTATTTTCAATGGAGAGGAAGTTCCTCATTCTCTTAGTTGATCTCACTAGGGGACCCACTAGTACAGGAAATAAAGGATAATAAAGATTCAATGAATGGAATTTAAAATCAGGACAAATACTGACTAGAAATATTAAAATATTAGTTGCCCTAAGCTGCATTCTGTAGTATAAATTCAGTTTTGAAAAGCTAAAATATTTTTTGGTCTCACTGCATTCAGACCAGGGGTATTTTTAATATGTTCTCATTATTTCAGCAATATTGGCCAGACAAATAAGTGCAATAAAGAAGAATGGTAAAAGTATAGAATTGTCGTAAAACTGGTCATAAAACTAAAAAAGGCTCTCTAAAAAAGTCTTTCAATATTGTGGTCATCCCTGTACTGTTAAATAATTCTTAAATTTGGTATTGTTCAAAATCTTATAAATTGTTTCATAGTAATTACACAGGAGTCCTAAAAAATAGGATTTTTTTTCAAGGCAAAAGTATACAGTTTAACAGCTTCCAGTCAATAGAATGCATCAAAGTCAGAGTAAATTCATACTCTCAGCAATGGTTTTGGTTTCATTTTTTTCAACTATTTCTCAGTAAACAGGTACTATAATGCAGATTCTTGGAAGGCTTATAAATCCTTTCTGTTATGATGGCAGCAGCTTACAAAATTGTAAAACATACTGTAGTGTCTCTTGCCTTTTATCATGAACTGTCTAGTCAGCAAAGCTCTTAAATTTCTGCCCAACAGCAGGTTCTAATCTTATAGGTTCCTCCCTCCATAGGGAGGTCTGTGGACTATGAGGAATTCTAGAAGCAATCTTTTATCAGTCATCTTTTGAAATTTTCTTAGGCAAGCCAATAACTGATCATTTTTAAAGCGATCTGATACGTTATCTAAATGTAAAATGTCTCATTTTAGATCAGTTCTTCAAGTGAAGAATATGAAAAAACTCCAGTCAATAGTACAGATAAACTGTAATAGCTATTAAACTCTTGTAAGCCTTTCTGTCTTGTAGAAGCATAAAAGTATTGTCATTGCTTAATTCCTTTTCATTCATGTAGTTCCATTTCTGAACTGGAGGTTTTCTAGTTTTGTCCTCTTTTATGAGGAGCTGCTGAGATGTAGCGGGTGGGTCAGAATGCTTGAAATTAAAGAAAAAAACCAAACTGTGACAAACCTGTAGAAAGCTGTGTTCTCTGGACAGGTTATGAGACTTGGTAACATTCCATGATTGAGCTCCACAGTTTCTACTGTACTTGATGCTTGCTCTTCATGAAGAATTCCTAACCCTATCTTTGTTCTTTAAGGTTAGCAATATGGGAGCAGAAAGAACCAATTCATTGTCCCACTTTTGACAGGAAAAAGGAAATAGAAAAAGAGAACTAAGATTAGTTGCTTCAAAAATAATAAATAATACAAAGAAAGTAAATAGTTTTGACTGGCACTTATACATTGACTAATAAGAGTGAAAATAACTTTTTTTCAGAGAAGCTATCTAATGCTTGGTTTTCACAACCCCTACTGGAGTCATTCTGTTGAATGCATAATTTGGAACATACCTTAAGGAACTGTAGTTTCTATTCTGCCTGCCCTAACCTGGCAGGTGTCAGTGCAGATTAAGTGGGGTGTCAGTGATGAGTTACTATGTTTGCTTGTGGTTCTCTGCAGGGATTGCTTCCAACACCTATTAAACAATCTGTCAGTGATGTGGAAGACAATAGCAGAGTGACTGGATTGCAGCCTTCCAGGTACCTGAAGGGAGCCTGCCAGAGAGCTGGAGAGAGACTGTATGTAAGGGCATGTAGTGACAGGGCAAAGGGGAATGGCTTCAAACCGAAAGACAGTGGGCTTAGATTAGACATTAGGAAGAAATTCCTTACTGTGAGGCTTAGATTAGACATTAGGAAGATTCCTTACTGTGAGGGTGATGAGGCAATGGAAAAGGTTGTCCAGAGAAGTTGTGTATTCTCATCCCTGGTGTTTAAGTGTTCAAGGCCAATTTGGATGGGGCTCTGTGGTGTAATGGAAGGTGTCCCTCCCTGCCTATGGTGGGGGTTGTAACTAGATGATCTTTAAGGTGGGCCCTTTCAACTCAAGCCATTCCATGATTCTGTGATTAAAATACCTACAGGTAAAACCTACAGGCAGTGGGAAAAGGTCAAGAGATAGTAAAGCACAAAACATCAACACAGGACTATCTGGATTGCCCTTAAGATTAGCTTCAAACAAAGGAGTGTTTTTCTGAGGCCAAATAAAAACTGTGTAATTAACACAAAAGATTAACTTTATTTCTTGACAGAAGGCGAGGGGTTTTCTGAAAGGCTGAAGATAACACTGGGAAATTTTATATATTCTAAAAGGGGAAAATAATGGTGGATGAAATGCTGAAGATGAGATCCTGGTTTGGCATCGTGGCCAGATGAATAATATAATCCATTGTTCATGCTATGTCATCATTGAACAGGACTAAAAAGGTTGCATTTTCATTTAATATGATCTTTAGTGAACTGTATGAATATATTACTTACTGTCTCTGTAGCTATAGACAGGATTGATTGAATTTTTTATTTGTTCTGATTTTTTTCATTAGTAAAAAAATTGTTAAGCTTGAATGTTTGTTTTTTGTTTTATGAGTATCCTCTGATCCATGTAAAACTTGAACTTGTTTGGTCCTGTGGCCTGTGTGGGACAGAAGATCAAAACTAAATCATCACAATGGTCCTTTCTGGTCTTAATATATTTACTATAACTTTGTCAGTTGGAGCTGAGAGTCATTTTTAATACTTCTATGATCTTTCTTCTAATAGTAACAATTTGAATGGTTTAACATAGTCCTACTGCTTCCACGGATACTAAAGGGATCCTGAGTGTTAATGGCAATACTGCCACTGGCCTGCTATTTTAGAAGAATAGGTGAAAAACTTAGGAAGTTGCATACCTCACCACGGTAAGCTTCCCTTTTCCTTTGCTTTTCTTTTATGTTAGACATGGAGCAGTAAAGAAACTCTGGGTTATGTTACCATAGTTACTTGATTCATTTTAAATCCCAGAGTAGCACAATCTAGCTTTCCCAAATTGCCAAAGAACTGTTGCTCACAGCTTTTGTAGCTGTAGACAAAACTGATTCATTCTCTGTTCTTAACTATTCCTTCCATTAAATGATGCTTA
This sequence comes from Orthonyx spaldingii, assembly GCA_013397795.1. Classification (NCBI taxonomy): domain Eukaryota; kingdom Metazoa; phylum Chordata; class Aves; order Passeriformes; family Orthonychidae; genus Orthonyx; species Orthonyx spaldingii. Next base: position 3,021,991 of record VZTJ01005454.1, on the reverse strand, counting down.
AATCCCCTCCCTCCTCACTTTCCAACACTCTGTCTCTTGAATGAGTCAATTTGTGTTCATATTGTGAAGTTCCCTGGGTGTGAATAACCTCTAGCTTATCTGGCTATAAACTTCAGATTTGAACAGTGTCTTTGCTTATTAGCAGTGTTCTTTTGTCTTCTCATTCAAATACAACACATTCTGGATAATTATCTGTGTGATTTGAGCAGTTAAAGGATGGTATACTCAATAGTGGACACTTTTGCAGTTTCTATGTGCTGCAGTTGCAGGGATGCTGTTTCAAGTTTAAGTGGGCTAAGTATGTTCTTTTTTAATGTTTATGTAGTCGTCATCGTCCTCGCTGTCTTCACCACCATGCTCATCGCAGCCTCAGGTTAGCCACAGCAGAACGAAGGCCTCACCATTGTGTCACTCTGCATCCCTCTCCTGGGCCAAACGTAATCATGTAGGTCCTGCAAAGGCTCCCAGTCCGTCAATCCGTCTGCGCCGGTGGCGGCCCTTGATACGCCTTCCATCTGTCGGGCTTCATTCTGTTGTAAGTGTAGTCCATCTTCAGTCTTTTCGTACTCTGACACCACTGGCCTTCTGCCATGTAGCTTCAGTCTTCAAGGCATCATGTTTTGTTGGGGTCTTTTCTCAACCATTCTTAGGATTTCTTTCTTCCTGGTTTATTTTTTCCCTTTCCACCATGTGGACAGCAAAAGTACATCATTCCATGCTTTGCTGTCCAGGTATTTTTGATTCCATACATATGCCAAATCATTTTCAAAGCATAGAGGAAGTTTACCTTTCATGAAGTGGCGCTTTTTTTTGCCATAGGCTCCGCATCCAACCTCTTCTTTTCACCTCATCTTCATGATCTTTCATTTGGGACCAAATGCTAAACCAAGGGACTTCTAATTTTTTGCCACATGGTATTATTTCTTCTGTGTTTGAGACCTGGTTTAAGTTCTCATATCCTAAACCTAGTCTCCTTTCATGAACTCTTGGTTAATGGTCCCCGGGGTATTTCAGTAAAGATAAAATGTTTCCTGTAATCCCAAGGAGCTGGTTACTTTCTCACTTGACATCTTGTTCTTTATCAAGTTTGTAGGCAAACATTCTAGTTGAAAGTGAAGATGTTCTAAGAAAGGTTTGTCATCAAATACTTAAGCTTTTTTCCTTCTTCACTCATAGACTACAAATGTATCTTGAAAATCTGGAAAAAAAATTAGATGTACAGAATAGCCAATATTTCTAAACGGTCTGATGGCCACCAGCAGAAACACTGAACTGAAAGAGTCTTTTAGTGGTATTTCATCCTGCTTTAAAGGAGTGATCACACTTTTAGTGCATACATGAGTAAAAAAATAAATCTTGGTATGTAGAAGTGAATGGTCTTAAATGCAAAATGGGGACATTGATTTTGTTTTTATCATTCTTTGATACTGATCACATTTCACCTGTCTTCCTGGAAATTCTTCTTTGAGATATGTGGATTTTTTATAGAGGTGAAATAACTACTCTGACTGTGGTCCAAATAATTTTCTTTTTCATTCAGATATGTCTTTGCACATGTGGAAATCCTTAATGTTTTACTGCTATTAAAAGTTAGTGTCAAATGCTTCCACTTCTTTATAGCTTTTGTAATTTTATCCTGATAAATATCTCAAGATGAAGCCTTTTCTTGGACTCCTTTCTCTTCATGTGAATGAAGCTTTTATTAAGTATCTAGCTCTCGTGTAATATTCAGAACTGTGGAACATTCTTGATGTTATCATTAGGAGCTAGTTAAATATTTTGGGATTTGAGGAGGTGTGAAGTTAAGTGCAGACTTAAATTCTTCCCAACTCATGTTTCTTACCCCCCATTTGCTTCGCTGACATTTTACTTGGGGATTTTATTGTTTAGCAAGTCTTGGAAAATTCTGTGTCATGTATCTGTAATTTGAAACTGGGATCTTGTTTGAATTTAACTTATCTATGTTCGTTGTTAAGAAAAGACTTATTGAAGGAGACTTGAGCTTGAGTGTGCCTGCCTAGAACAAAAGCATTAATTGAATATGAGTTTACTTCAACAGTATATAAATGATGACTTATCCAAGGATGGACATTACAGCATAACCTGTTGTCATTATAGCAGAAAACCAAGCTGAAAGTTTTATTAACTTCAGAAGATGTCTAAAAACAAGTCCTCATCCACTAATAGTGAGCATTTGCTTAAAAAATGTTCAGAAAATTAGTTTAGCTTTCAATATAACTGAATTTGGCAAAATAATCTAGTCACTGAAAAGTTTTAAAATATTATACCTTAATTCCCCTGATGTCTCGTCTTCATCTGACAGATTAAAATTGCAAGGCCTATGCACAAAGATTTATCAGTGAATACTGTATAGTCTAATATGTATTGGTAACTGAATGTTGTTCTCATCTTTACACTTTTGTGTAACATGCCTTACAAGAAAATTAAGAACACATGACCTATTTGTAAATTAGTTTAATATGTAAGAAACCAGACAGTACTTTTTGCATTAAAGCTGTCTCAGTTGGCTTGGTAAAATTTGAATGACAAAGTAGTATTTAATGTCCTGTCAACAAGCAGTATTAGTACAGCTCTGATCATACTGCTAGGGGTACAAAGAGGCTGAACTGCTCAGTACTGCATGAGGCTAGTGTATGAGAAATGTGTGAGCATTTTAGTATTGCTTTTGTTAAGAAATCTATGCTCTTGAATTTGAGGGGAGGGGAGAGCATCCTGTATATAGTGTTTAAAATAGAGTTGAACTTTTTTGTAGTTCTAAGTACATTTCTTCTACTAAAACATTGACAGACAGAAAAAAGATGGTTTCAAAATTTAGAGCAAAGTTTTGATGCTGGGAGACTTTATCTAGGCTCCTTAAATAAAAGCACTTTTCCTAGTTGAAAACTTTCCTTTACTTCAGTGGTGGTTGACCTTGGCTAGACACCAGATGCCCACCAGGCTGCTCTGTCACTTCCCTCCTTTGCAGGCCAGGGCAGGCAGAAAGTAAGAGAAAAAATTCATGTGTCAAGGTAAAGGCTGTTCAGTAAAGCAAAAGCTTCACATGAAAGCAGGGGAAAACAAAAGATTTATTCTCTACTCCCCATCAGCAGGGGATGTCCAGACACTTCCTGGGAATCAAGTCTTCAGTATGTGTGGTGGTTGGCCAGGAAGACAAATGTCGCAATAACTAATGCCTGCCCCCTTTTCCTCCTCCTTTCTCTTAGCTTTTATTGCTGAGCAGACCTCATATGGTACAGAATATCCCTTTGGTCAATTTGAGTTGGCTGTCCTGGCTGTCTCCCCTCTCAAGATCTTGCCCACCTCCATCCTCCTGCTGGGGGGTTGGAGAGAGGGCACTGATGCAGCCAAAGCACTGGGGTGTTATCAGCCCCTTTCCAGCTGCCAGTGCAAAGTACAGCACTGTGAGGGCTGCTGCGGGGAAATGAGCTCCATCTCAGCCAGACCCAATATGCCTTTTTAGAGTAGGTCTCCAGATGAGCTTAGAACATATAATAGGAAGGGGAAAAAAAATTGAAAATTACTGTCCTGAAACATTCTGTACAAATCTGATAAATTGCAGTAGATGTGGCAAATTTTTAAGATAAACTAGCAGAATGCTTCTTTAGTAATGTTGACTTTTCTTCAGTCTTTGTCATTTTCTCTTCCAGCTCATCTGTTCTGCTAGTGTCTTTGCTTGCCTTAGGTTTTGCTGCCTTTTATATGTCAAACTAATGTCCTAATTCTATGAATCTTTCCTACAAATTTCTCAAATTTGGAATTTGTCGAATTTGAAAACATGCTCTTTGCTTTCTCCCATTTACTTTCTAGATCAGACTAAAGTTCCTGTTCTTTAAAGAAAAAAAACCAGGAAATACTTATTTAGAGCAGCATACTGCTGAATAATCCCTCTTATGGATTTAAAAGGAAATTTGTATAAATACCCTGTGTTCAGATACTCTGATCCTTGATAGAGCCTATCTCTGAATTCCACCTTCTTGCTTGACATTCTCCCATGCAAAATCAGATGCTATTGTCCTGCAGCTTGGAATTGTACCTCACCTGACCCTTACATATTCCAGTTGTGGTTGGGGATGTAGAGCTAATAAGTTTGAGACAGCTTGTCTACCATGGCAGCGGAGTAGAAAAATACATAAGGCAATGCTTGGCAAAGAAACTTCTTGTCCATTTTTGTGTCAGCACTCAAGATAGTCCCTCAGCACCTTTCTCATAGAAGTTCTTTTTCATTGTTCTGGGCAAGGGTTACCTTGAGCTGAATTAAGCTGTGTATGTTCAACTGTGAAACTCCGGAGCATTTCAAGTACTCTAGACTCACTGCAATATATTGGGTATGAATAGAGATGTCACTGTTTTGTGAGAAAGAGCCAGAAATAATCTTGCTAAAAACTTGTGATCATCATTCCAATGGTCTTTTTTTTAGCTGCAGTACTTTACCTGAGACCCAAATGCCTTTCTCAGTCCTACACAGTATATTTGCCCAAGCACATCCCATGCTGAAAAACAGAAGTTACAGATGTCTGATCTACTCAACAGCAATTGCATCACTTTTTCCCTTTTACTTCAGAATTTATTGAATCTAAACCATACCTAGTGTTCTATTGTGTAATCTTCTTTTTCGGATATGTTTTTCTTTGGCTTCTTGTATTTCCTCATGAGTGAATTTGTATAGTTAAACCTATAAGATTTTTTCTTCTCTTAAAACTGCAGCTGCTTTTGTCATGATCTTTCAATTGAATGTATCTGATTTTTTTTATTCCCGAAGGTTCTGCAAAATTGTCTTTCCCTATCAGTTTTCAATACTCTTCTTCCATAACCTGACAGACTCCTGATGCCAGTTTCTTGACTTAACACCAAGTGGTGGTTTTTTTCCCTTTCCCAGTCATTGCTTGTATTGCAAAGCATTTTACTAAATTGGTTTGTGAGAATTCTTGCTTTGCTTCTTCCTTTCAAAAGCAAGTGTAAGGGAATAATAAAAATATAAGATATAGTTGGAAGAAATTGCTTCAAAACTGTCATGTAACATTGAATCTGCTTTTATAATGTGGTTTTTCATAAATAAATTTTAAGCAGGGTGTGGTAAGACTTGTTTAGTGGATCCATGAGAACAAGACTTTTTTTTTCTCCAGTTGTAAGTTTGTCTTAGAAATAAAGCTTTGGGGGAAAAAAAACCAGTTGCACATCAAATTTGATGAACAGTTTTGTTTTGACTTAGCAACATTTGAAGATCAAAGGATTTCAAATGCATGAAAACTGAATATCAACTTTTAGATTGAGATAATGGTCTAAGTGCATTGCAAGATAAACTGTGCAGGTGATGAAATATACTTTATTAGACAGGCTGATATGATTGGGCAAACAGTGATGCGGGGTGTACCACTGAGTTTCTGAAGTTTCTGTTCTAGTGCAACAACTAGAAAAACTGGTTTAGTTCAAGAGGACAGGGCAGCATGCAGTGGTGAAAGGTAAAACTAAAGGAATTTCTTGGTACAAGAAAGAGTAGGAAGGGTTATCATTTATATTGTGAAAACTTTGGGAAGTGCCATTTTAATTACTGATTTGAAATCTGTTAGTGAAGAGAAGAGAGGAAGAAATGTAGAACTTCTGTTTCAATGGCATGAACTAATGAGTATTGACCTGAGACAAATCAATTAAAATTGATTTCTCACGAAGGTCAGCACTTATTTGTTATTCAATTTGACTGTCCAGGTTAGCAGAGAAGGCAGTCAAATCTTCTGAAAAATCATGACTCTGATATTTAAGTGCTTTTAACATAGTATCCAAAATTAGAGGGCAGACAACCTTGGCTGTCTCTTTTATGTGTGAGACTGGGTATTCATGAAGATATTCTGTATTATTATCATTGAGTGTTATCTTAGTTCCTTGGAAAAATGTTACGTTTGAGATGATGTTCTCAGAATCATCACTTTGAGCACTGAACTTCTTGTAATCTTCTTCTTTAAATCAGTTTTGAGTCTTCTTATTTTTATTTTTCAGGGTGTGTCTGGTTTGGAGGGATAAATGGGAAAAATTATGTCTACTGACCCATACGACCAAAACTTACTTCTTATACCATGATTGCAACCATAACATAAGCTTCTGTAAGCTACTCAAGATGCTAGGATTTGTCCTCTTTCTGTCTTTTGTGGATAGAAGTATAAATTTTCTGCATTCAGCATGACTCAGCTCTTCAGAAGACTTGAAAAATGAGTCTTGAATCCCATAGGTTAGCTCCACATCCTGATTAGATAATAACTTGTTTAGACTCCTGTGTCTTTCTCTTTCCTTATGTTCTAAGCAATACTACCTCGTGATGAACGTGCAGGCAGGCTTCTTAAAGCTATGCTCCTTGTTCTTTTCAGCATTTCTTCAGACACTTTATTAGAAACTTGAAAATGTGGCAAAGGTGTAGCTTTTCAAGGAGGACACAAAAGACATCTCCCTGGAGCTGACATTCCTTCTTTTTTCCATTCCTTTGAAATTTAAAATCTTCTGGTTCAAGTGTTAGAATTTCTAGAGCTTCCCAGTGAAGTGGAAATTGGCCTGACTAGGCTTTTAATGTGTGTGAGTGTGCTTGTACACATATGGATGTGTTGGGGTTTTTTTCCCTAAGGAAGGGAGGGGTGGAAGGATTTTGAATCAGATTCATAACATTGGGAAAGTTTAATCCAATTACTTGTTTGCCTAAGTTATAAAAGCAACAGATTTTTATAACACAAAGTTTTAGGTCATCGTAACTATTCAGACCCTATTGTTTCTCTGTGCTTATGATTATGCAAATATTTTTCTGTCAAAAATTATTGAAATCCTAATTTTTCAAGAAATGTAACAGATCAACTTTACTGCTATCTAGATTAGATTAAAAGAAATCTCGAAGGAGACTGCCTGCATTAGAACATATGGTAGAAAACTTAATGGCATGGCACTTTCATTCTCTCTGAGGTTGAGGAATTAAAAATGTAAAAACATGACATTTCTCACGGGTTATGGCAATAGCACAATGAAAGCATGTTATTTAGATTAGCCATGTACAAAAACTCAGCAGGATTCTATAGGAGTCTGTCTCTTAAGTAGACTTTATGAAAAGTCAATCATGCTTTTTTTGATGGCTTTCTTATCCATCTTCTTTCTATATATAGACTCAGCATTCCAAGCATGCCAGTTGTGTCTCTCTAGATAAAGGGTGTTTATTAGAATTTGACAAAGAACATACCTCCCCAAATGGTCAAAAGAGCAACTATATCTTGTTCCAAATGTGATCAAAATCAAATCCTGAACATCTCAAAGTCCTCTGAAATAATAATGTACTCTTCTGCTTCGTGTTACCTTGAGCCCAGGTAGAGCATGTTCAGATGTAAGCTTTAAATTGTTAAGCCACTTCCTTTTTAAAGTGAGACTTACTGGCAGTGGTCTTTCCCCTAACCCTGAAATTCCTTAAACCCAGATTTCTTAGTTGGTATGCTTAATTCATAAGTGAACAGCTGTGAAGTCATAAGTCTATGAACAGAATTAGGTGACAATGTGGAATTTGACAAGGATGCTCAGCCTTGCCTGCCTGCATACTTTTGTAGCATTACAGTTTAGATGTCTGTAAAAAGTTGGGTGACCAATAGGAATAATAACAAGTTGCCATTGGATATTACCTACTGTCTTGTGTGGTTTTATGGAAACCTGTGGTCCTTTGAAGTTTGCAACTGGGGTAGTCAAGTTCTTGAGGCTGCTTGGTTTTGCTAAGTCCTGGCTCTATGTGGCCTTCTGTGAAATAAAATTATCAAAGACCATTTCACTTAGACTGCTTGAATTTCTGGTGGAAAGATCCCCTTCTCTCTTTGATAGATGCCTCATCTTCAGTGGCCAGAATGCCTTTTCTCCATTCTAGGCTCTCTGAAACAGTGATGAAACAGGGTATTTATGCCTTTCACGCTTTTAACTGATCATGAAGATAAATCTCAAATGAAAGTGAAGTTGTGTAGTTTTTTGTTTTATTTTTCTTTGTTTCTCATTTTTGAGCTTGCTACATAGAATTTCTGTAAGCTGTTGGCAGTTCCTCCACAGTGCTGCATTCTTTGGCCTTCTTGATGTATTGAAGGACTTGTAGTGACTTCTTGTCCTTCACTCTGTTGTTCTGGTTGTTTGCAAATTTCTTCAATTTATATCATCTTTTAAAGTCTTTTCTCATGGCCATCATCAAAAATGAAATTTTGAACCCAGTCTTGAAAAGATGCTACGACTTTAAGATTCTACAACTTATTTTACACTCTAATCTGTTTCTGGCAAGTTTTTACATTTTTGGAGTCTTTTAGGAAATTCATGTAAGCCTAGCAGTAATTAAAAGATGAAAGAAAATGGCATGAAATACATTTTGACACAAGTCCAATTCTTGATAATGAAGAAAAACTGAAGTCCTTTTTCCCATTTGCTCAAAACAGTATCATCTTAAATTGTGTCTCAAAGTTCAGATGCAGGCTGGACAGACTGATAAGGAATTAACACCATCAATTGCTATTGAACACAACAGTGGTAATAGAGCTTTTGGCTCAGAAGTGATGATAGATCTTTGGGCTCACAAGTTCAAACACCACTGCTCGGTAGGCACTGGGAGGGTGTGTTGGTGGAGCACCACACTGTGCATGCCCAGCCATCTTCTGCAAAAGCTTTTGCTTCCTGTAGTTGCCAGTGCAGTACTGGCCTAAGCAGATCTTTACTGACTGTAACCATTTTTTATGTCATGTCACTTGGTGCTGTCACTGTACTTCAGTCCTTATGAGGTATGGATGAGTATGATGCCACTTTGAAAATTCCATCTGAGCACCTCTGGTTATTTTCTTTCCTCTCCACCTAAGATGTATTTGTTTTGACTGCCTGCGAAGAGGGAACTGGTTGACTGGGGTTGGCTTATGAGGAAAAAATTATTTTGACCAAGTGACTGTTTTCAGTTCTAAAATATTACAGGTTCAGATTTGAGCCCTGCATCACTTGGTTATGGGAGATAGGTTAGTGAAAGATGTGTTATTTATATGAAAATCTGTTTTTGATGTTTATGTATTTGAATTGATTTTACTTTTAATTCAGTAATGAAAAGTAAAGGTTTTATGTAGAGCTGTAATTGGAAATACTTCCAGATACATTACTGCATGGATTCTTCCTGATATATGCATTGCAGGCAGTTTCTTTATATTCCAAAATGTTCCTCGCTTGAATTCTGCCATTCTGTATAGATCCAGAACATGCTTCCGAATTGTGATTTCTTTTGTTCAGGTGTTTTGCATATTATGATGATATATGGTCATTAATCATATAATGATAAGAGTTTTAGTAAACACAATTTCTTTTTGTCTTGTTTTGTCTTGCAGGCACCAAGTATAGATGAAAAAGTAGATCTTCACTTTATTGCATTAGTTAATGTAGGTGGTCATCTCTATGAATTGGGTAAGAACACTTTTTTTCCGCTCTCTCCGTTTGTTTGAAAGAAATGCAAGTAGTGATACTGTTAACTGTCAAAGTTTCAGAGGGATCTCTTTATGTCATGTAGGGCTTAGGTTCTTTTCAGCTGCATCTTAGCAGTCTGGGGATTTCTGTCAAACAACTGCAGCCTTCTTCCTGTTGATTTTTTTGTTCTCCTTCCCTCAACTCCATCCTATTAAGATAAAATGGTACAGAATATTAGACTGCCTCAAAACCTCTGTCAACAGGAAGCAAGAAAAATGGATAAACACGCAAAATTTCACAGGAAATTTGTTATATTTATGTTCCTGAATTGCTTGTGGAAGTATTAAATTAACTATATGCCACTTCAGAAATGTTAGCTGTATTATTAAGTAGCATGATACTGTTTAAACTCAAAGTATGTAGTCAGGGTACTAAGAGATATTAATATTCTGCAACCCATTTGTCATTGTCTCGTCACTTTTTCCTCTACTTTTTGTGGTCAATAGACAGTTAATTGTACAACTGTAGTCCTCATTTTTTGAAATATAGCTATTTTTCCACTCCTCACATTGTGTAGCACTTAGTTTTGCTCAGGTATTCTCTAATGACTCCAACCTTAAATATGTTGCTGGGCAACTAGGTTTTCCAGCAGCCTCTTCAGAAAACCAGCAAGCAGATCAACAATAAAAAACTGCAAGTCACTAATCTTTCCTAACATAATTTTTGCACTATTTTGTGGTTATAAGATTTTCATCTTTTGAAAATCAGCATGTAATTAAGCAATGCCCTAAACAGGTGATAATTAATCACAACATGGGGCATAAGCATATTTAAGAAGTGCTTATGTTAATATTAAGTTGATCTAGGGGGTATTACCAGGGATAAGTCATAACCAATAGGCACACATTCTTGTCTTTTATGATGCTGTGTATCTGTCAGTGGACTAGATCAAAAAGGTAAGTACTGTAGGATGCAATATAAATATTCTGTGGATCTAAATTTCAAGGCATAATGGATGACTTGCTCTTCTTTCAGTTGTGTGCTACTATTTCCATGATACATTCTCATTGTCCATTAATTTATGCTGCTTAAAATGTAGACTGCATACTATGATGACCAATTTTACCTATTTTCTGTAGGTACGATGCGAGAGAAAAGCCATTTGAATTTTTTCTTAAAACAAAATCTAGAAAAAGAAGAGGCATTTAGCTCTGCTGTACAGTGGAATGCCAATAGTACTATTTCTTTTGTTCTTAAAATAACTTCTCTCACTAGGAGCGGAAGGAAGCAAAAAAAAAAAGAAAAAACAACTTAAAAGTAGGAAAATAGAAGAAGGTTTTTCAATTGATTCACTGGCTTCAGACAGTGTGGGCAGCGTGTGGGCTTTGGCATGCAGAAAATGCAAAGGAAGCACATAGATATTAAATGTTTATGATGTTTTTTGCCATAGAAAACACATTATTTATAGGCATATGCAATTAAATTGCTGTTCTACCAATATGGACATAAATAAGGCCCAAAAATTGAGGTAAAGTTTGCTTGCAGCAGTGCAGGGCATTCAGTTCTGTTTCCCTGGCATTTTCTGAGGGTTTTGCCTTGTATCTTCAGTTACGGTCGTTACAATAACGAACAACATCTTGTTCATGTAAATCCAAAAGTTTTCTAACATCAAATCTATTTTTAGTTGTGGAAAATGTTGTTTGGAAGTGTTGTCAACTTTGATGGCATCTTTGGGGAGGGAAAAGCCTTTTACAGGGAAAATAGAGCCAAAAGTGATTTTGGTTAGCAAATACTTTGGATACTCTGACATAGGTTAACATACTGTTAACTCTTTGCAAGTAACCTGAAACATATTTATATTAATCAAATTTTTAAAATGCTAACCATGATAGCATTATTATATTGGAAATGTGAGAAAAAAATAACTATAGCAGCGCCTTTTAAATGCTGTGAAAGTACTTAATACTTAAAGCTGTTGGGTTTGTTTGCTAATTTATTTTAAATGACAGAAACACTTTCAGTGATGCCAGACTCTTCAGAATGGTGGGTTTGTTACTCTGTTCTGTTGTGGAGTCCCTGATCACAGCTGTCAGACACCACAGACATACAGCTGTCTCTCCATAAATCCATCAAGCGTAGCTGAAATTTTTCTACTCTATTTGAAAAACTGAAGTACTATATCAGCATTAACACAATAGCAACTTACAGCCTTGAAGTTTTCAAACTAAATATTGAAAAATATTTCATAGTTTTGATGGGATTATTTTTTAAAAGTAACAGACTGTATATAATGGTACTGGTAGAAGCAGTCAGCAGTAGAGAGACCAGGGAACAGCTAGCTGCATGTGTGACCTTTATGAAAAATGGCATAGCATTTTTGGAAGTGAAGTACAAAAAATCTGTTTTGATAGTTTTAACTGGAAAAATGAAGCTTTTGTAATTTTATAAATGTGTTGTTCAATCCCACTTTGTCTTTCCACAGATGGGCGCAAGCCATTTCCAATAAACCATGGGGAAACCAGCGACGATTCTTTTTTAGAGGTAGGGATAGAGAACTTTCTTAAATGGTGTTATACAAAATTCTTGCTGTATTTCCACAAAATTTATAAAATAGATATATGAAAATACCTATACAAGCCTAGCTGCATTTATGGTTGGATGAAGACTAGAGCGAGTGGGATGGTGAGGCAAAATTAGGTTTACTTTTTTTAGGTTTACTTAGTTTTGAAAAGAGATACTTCAGAACACTCATGTTGTGGCTCTGGATGACAGAGTGTTGTAACATAAGAAATGTCAGAAGGGTTGACTATAACACAAGATCGGACTGACTTACCTTCTGTGCTTAGATTTCCATATATCCCTGTTCATTTCAAATAGTATATCTAACAAGAAGTTATCAGATTGAAAACTTACAGTTTTTCATTCTCTTTCGTTTGGTTTAGTTGTAGTTTAATAGGTGTCATGCTAGACAGAAGTTGATTTCCTTTCTGACCCTTGCTAATAATCATTCTTCTCCACTTTCACAGCTTCTTTTGGGTGCTTCTTTATGTCATGAGCTGAGAAATGAATTGGAAAGGGATATACTGAGTTGGGAGGATAAACTGTCATCCCCACAGAATGATGCGAAGTTGAAGTTGAGAGAAGGCAATGCATAGATCTGACTTTTATGATATCCAGACTGGATTAGCATTACAAAAGGAAGAAACCAGAGAAACTAAACCAAACAAAACTCAAAATGATTTTATAGTTTAGAAGCATAGACTAATGTCTGTAAAGTTTGCAAACAATTTGTGCTTGCTTGGACAAGGGAAGAAATTGGATAAAGCTTTCCTTATTTCATATGTGGCTTTTTCCTGTTTTACTGATAACATGTGTTCTCCAGATTGCACCCTAAAGCTAGATGAAGGAATTACTTTAAAATCTTTCAATTACTCCACCCATCTTAGATTCATCTTGAAACAAAGGAATAATTTCTGAAGGCAGCAGTACTAGTTAAGGCAAACTTCAGAGATGCATTTGGAAAGTCAGGCAAGCAACACATCTGCTGCACAAAGTGATATTCAGTCACAAAAATCATCATTGCTAAGGTCCTGCATAAAACTTTTGCTCTTTTAGGCTGCCCATATGAGCACTGTAAGTAACCTTGAATAGTGGTAACTCACATCAGAAATACAGTTTATGTGGGTTTGTCACACTATTTAGTAACCCTTTATTTAAAAATCCACTTTGAGCACAGTTTGGATAAAGCATATCTTCATATTTCAGTTGTGTTTTGTTTGGTTTTTTATAATAAATATGATTTATACTGTTTTTCATTTGGTTTTTTTGTACTTTTTTTCCCCTAGGATGCAATAGAAGTTTGCAAGAAATTCATGGAACGTGACCCAGAAGAATTAAGATTCAATGCAATTGCACTGTCTGCAGCTTAAAAGCCTTCTTCCAGTGAGGCTACTCTATTGCAATGTATTGTAAGAATAAAATTGTTGCCATATATTATTAGTACAAATTTTGATACTTCGCTAACATGTTGACTAATTGTAGCATACGTCGAATAAACTTTGCATTTGTCCTTGCTATATTTTGCTGCTTGTTCCTACAGCAACTTTGGGTATTTCTATACAGGCATGCATTTTGTGCAAGATTTCTATGTGGTGGGTTTTTTCCCTTCCACTCCCTTGAAAGTTTTGGGAATTGCTGTCTGTGATATTTCCTCATAATAATGATGAGCTACTTCAGAGCAGGATTATCATTTGTATCATGCACAGGTAACATTCTGAGTGAAGTATGTATTATGGTAATGGGTGAAAACTTCGAGTGTGAGCCTGTCTCCATCTTTTATTTATAATGGTGCAAGAATATTATAAGAACTTCTTCAGGTGACTCAAATGACAGAGACATTTTTTCAGTGCATTATTTATAAATAAATATATGGAAGAAAAAAAGGACTATTCTTACTGTTGGTGAGCACTAACATTTTAAAATTATCTTAATGTTTACATTTTGAATAAAACTTCACTTTGTTTCTCAAGTGTAATAATGTTAATAAATTGTCAAAAAACTTTAGTTAAACCAATGTTTGCTATTTGTATATGTGGAAAAACGATGTGGATTTTTTCCCCCAAAAAGGCATATTAACTAATTCAAATGGTGGGACTGTGGAGGGTACACACAGGTGTATACAGCAATGTGAAGCACCTCACCTAACTGAAATAAATGATAGAAAAGTGATGATTGTTGTAATGAAGTTTTGTTTAGCAACAACAGAAACAGACTGTAGATTTTAAGGTAGCCGTGATGGTCATATACTTTTCTCCCCTGTAGGAATATCATAAGTTTTGATATCGAAATATTGTTTGTCAGGTGACATTACTGAATATTATGTGATTCCCTTCCCCTGTGCCATCCCTCCCACTCCACCCACTGATCTTAAGGTACTGTTGACCAATTTCTACACCTGAATAGTAACATTGTGGTTGGGTTTGGTTTTCTTGTTTCGTTTTGGTTTTGGGTTCGATTTTTTGGCTAAGCAGTCTTAACACTTTAGGATTCTTGTGAAGGTTGTTTTGGGTTAACGTGCATGTTTTTGACATTCCTGAAAAATATTCTTTATTCATTCCTTTGAAGTAGAATAATTTAGGTTTGCTTCCAATCAAACCTGCTGCCAAAGGAAACTGAACCCTCCGCGTCCCAGAGGGTGCTTTCATTCTCTATCAATTGTCATTGCAGGAAAAATGAATGGGGTTATGCCAAAAGCAGTCTGGCAGAGTTTTCCTTCTTTATAGAAAAGAAAGAGGCCTGGGCGTCTGTCTTATCACTTAAGAACATCTCTTGCACTCTAAAGAAAAAGTTGGAGTGTCTGTCTAAAACATGTCACCTGGAGAGTCCAGTAACAACAACAGTCTGTTTTCTATAAATGAGCTGGTTGGAAAAGCGAGGGAGAAGAGTGACACTAATGAGCTTCTATTTTTGAAGCTTTTACTTTTTCACCCCAATAAAATGCAGTATCATTAAGACTTGCTTTATGTTGCCATGCTCATTAGTAAAGCCCTGAAACTTGCTTTTAAATAAAAATCAGAGGCTTTAGTAGCCAAACCAGCTGTGTTGTCTTCTTGCTAATATCAGAAAAATCAAATAAAGGTTGTCACCATTGAATTGGGATGTTGCATATTTTAAGCTGATGGTGATTTGGAGGACTACCTTTCAAGTAAGCCATTGTTAATATAGATAAGGCCCTTTTAGGTTAGGGAGGAGGGTGAGGAAAGAGGAAGTGCAGTTCAAAGCTGTTGAGTTACATCAATTATCTGCTGGTAGAGAAATGGTCTCACCATATATGCTCTTCAATGTTCAGAAGATTTCAGTGGGTTTAAGTAGTAAGTGGTGTCTCTGTTTTTGTGCAGCTGTTTATTGCAAAATCCCTTCAGAAGTGAAGCTCCTTGTTGAGTACAGGCGCTGATTAGACAAATTCAGGACAAAGGATAATAAGGTTAGAATAGCAAATATGGGGTGGGATTTCCTGTGGTCGCACTGAAAAATACATCTTGAATCTTAAGTAAAAACTTATAAATAAGAATTCTTAGTATTTTGGCAATATTGTAGTTTTGCTTAGCATCTACATAGTCTTCAAATCAGTTGTTCTGCAGGGTAAGGTTTTCCCTCTTATTTTCAGTGTTAATTTCTGTTTTATTAATATGTAAGATGGTACAGTTTAGTCAACACTGCTTTGAGATGCCAAAGGAAGAGCAATGCACTGGTTTTTATGCTGAACTGTATCTGCTCACTGCGTGGTCCCTTGCTAGAAATTGTGAAGGGCTGCACTGCAGAAATACCACCCCACCTGACATGTACAGTGTAACAGCCTTCCAGAGACCTTGCTTTGGCACAGGCTTTGGTGATTGTCTTGAGGAGCACAGGAAGTAAAGGGATCTACAAGCTGCTGGAATATCTTTATCATTGACAGAACCTGTGGAGAGAAGTGAGGACATGGATAGAAATGAGGTATGAACACTTGACTGACTTGTAAAGTCAAGCAGGCTCCAGATTAGAGGCTGATGAGCCCTGCAGACCCCGTGGTGCTTTCGGCTCTGTGACGCCCCAATGTCTGCATCATCACCTGAGCTGTACAATCTCTGCTTATTAGTTCAAGCTCCATGGGAGAATAACACTGTCTTTTCTAACTTGTGCAGCCCTGCCAGAGCCTTGACACCTTTGTGTGGAGGAGCATGGCTTGGCCATGGACACACAGTGCTAGAAAATCCCTCTTCAGCCTTGGCAGTCTGGGCCGGCTGTACACACCACCTTATGGAAATGGTGTGTGTAGGAGTGAAGAGATGATGCATGCTCTGTGCTTGCATTAATTTTAGCTGAGTGGAGCTGGTGTGCTATTAAGCACTCAGGATTGTTCAGGCCCTTTTAAGTATATTGGTGCAAGTTTTCCCATGTTATTTACAGGCATTTTGTTAGGAAATCATAAGAATTTAATAACCAGTACAATGTCCTTTCAATCATAGCTGCATGATTCAGTTAAGGGAAGAAGAAGAGAGTTGTTTTCTGACATTGAAATGTATGTTTTGGAAAATAAAAACACTTAACAGGCCACATTTACAAAATAAATATGGTCTTTCCTTAAAGGAAGAAGCCTGCCTTGGTAGAAAATACTATTGTGTCAAATATTTGTAGAACTCTCCTTGAAAAGAATATGACATAAACTTTTGCTTGACTTATCCCTAGGAGCACACACATTGAAAAGGTTTATTTTTATCAAGGAGAACAATATTACATTTGCTACTTTTGACAGCAACAATTAGGAGTCATATCTGGTATATGTAATCTTTCTCTGATCTAGGACTCTGGTGACTTATGTTGTTAGCACAAAGGAATAATAAACTATTTTGGTTGCTCAGGCTTACATAGATAATTTATCTGTGACAGTTGATTTAAAATTCACTTTGAGAATGAGATTTACATGTTGGAACTTTTTTTTACTTAGTAACTTCGACTTGAAAGTTGCTGTGATCCATGCAGTCTACTTAAATACAATCAAATTACATGATTACTCAAATTAATTGAATTACTTGATTACATTAAACACTTCATTTGTAAGAAAAGTGATTTGTCATGAAGTGAAATAAAGCAACCAGAAATAAGTGAGACCTGATTTTTTTTTTTTTTAACATGACCTCTTTTGAAGCCTGTTTTGTAGAATTCTTAGTTACTTTCTCCTGCTTAGGAGGTTTCCATATACTGCAGAAACTACTGGCTAGTAGCTTCTTGGTTTGTTGATCTCCCAAAATTATTCTGCCCTGTTCTAACAAGGTTTTCTATAAAGCGGAAATAAGATGTGTTCCCAAGTAAACATCTCAGGAGAAGTGAATTTATGTGTAGTACAAATTTTAAGCTATCTTTTCTCAGTAGTCCTTCAAAAATTACATATGTTCTGCCACGGGCTATAAAAGCAAAAGATGTGTGCAGCAACTCAGTTTTACTTATAGAGAAAACATGAAAACAAAAGATACTACAAAAAGTTCAAGTAGGAAAAGCTCATAGAATCGTGAAGGTTGGAAAAGACCTCTAAGATCATTGAATCCAACAATATAACGTTGGATTCACCACTAAACTATGTTCCCAAGTACCATATCCACACGTTTTTAACACTTCCTGGAATGGTGATTCCCCTACATCCCTGGGCAGCTTGTGCCAATGCCTGACCGTGTTTGTATTGAAGAAGTTTATCCTTATATCCAGTCTAAACCTCCCCGGTGCAATTCGAGGCTACTTCCTCTTGTCCTGTTACTTGTTACCTGGGAGAAGAGACTGAGCTCCACCTCGCCACAGCCTCCTTTCAGATAGGTGTAAAGAGCTTAAATACAGTGTCAAAATGAAATCTAGTACTCTAAAAATCCTAAACAAACCAAAGCCAAACCCCAACAACCTAATGCTGTGGATTACTATTACAGAAAATGGCTCTTTCCCCTGATATTTAACTTTTTCTGCTTAGCACATGTCCACCTTTGTACTGGAAGAAAGGATTTCACCGTGTTCAGTCAGCAAACCATCTCCCTCCTGGCTCCGGTGCTTCGGTCTGCGTGGATGACCCTTTGCTGCAGCACAGCATGATTCCAACCTGCCCCACGTTTGCGGTCACCGCAGTGGGCAGAGCTCAGCACAGCTCCCACCCAGGCCCAGGGTCAAGCGGTACTGACACCGGGCTTTAGCTCTGAGCCTGGGATAGCGTGTGGGATGGAAGAGTCGGAAAAATCTGTTGCAATGTGTCGGGGACAGGGACACGAGCGAGCCAGGGCAATGGGCACTAGTGTGGGTACTGTGAGCTAAACCAGAGTTGAGGCCAACAGGGCTGGGAAGTGTGGAAATCGATCCGTGGGGCTTCAGCTCAGCCTGGGTATCTCCGCTTCGGTCACTCTGTACGAAAAGCGCTCAAAACAAAGTGTGGATCTCGCATGTCTCCCGTAGCTGTGGAAAAGGCTCCTAACTTCGTCCCCAAACAGGACAACACTGCAGAGTCCGGAGCCAGTTCCCCGGGATCGCGGCGCTGCCTGAGTTTGGCCGGGGAAGCCCCAGCGGTGCGGGGGTGAACGAAGCGGCCCGGGAGCCCGGCCGGAGGGAGGCGGCGGCGCGCTGGGCAGTGCCGGCCGGGCGGGGCGGCAGGTGGCGGGCCCGGGGCTGCGGGGCCGGCCCTGAAAGGTGCGATTGTCCCCAGCTATTCCTGGTATGCGCCGGGGCGGGAGGCGCCGGGGGCGGCCTCCACCGGCCGGGAGAGCGAGGGGCGCCGCGTCCCGGAGGGAGAGAGCCGCCGCCGCCGCGGGGTGCGGCCCCTCCCGGGCGTCCGGCTGCCCCGGGGGTCCCGGCGCTGCCACACGGCCCGCGGCTCCTTGGATTCCTGCGGCCGCCGAGCGCCGGCGAGCTCCCGGGGGGGGAGTTCCGCGTGGAGGAGGCGGAGGGGGAGGAGACGGCGCGGGCAGCGTTAAAAGGAGGCAGCTGAATGACAGCGGCCGCTCCCGCGCCCCCGCCCCGCCGAGTGCCGGCTGCCCCCCCTCCGCTCGCTCGCTCGCCCGCCCGCTCGCTCGCCCGCCCGCTCGCTCGCCCGCCCGCTCGCCCGCCCGCTCGCCGCTGGCCATGGACGGGAGAGAGGACGCCGAGTGCGACTTCCAGGCGGCGTTCGCCGAAGCCCGGCGATGGGTGGAGGTGAGACGTCTCTCGGTCCTGCTCGAGGGTGCCGGCCCCTCGTTGCCCCCGGTGCCTGCCCGAGGCCGGAGTCCCGCCGCAGCCCCGCAAGGGGGCTGCCCCGCCGGCCGGCAGCAGCTCCGGGGACGCGGCCCCAAACTTTGCTTCTTTGTCGGCAGCTGCGGACTGCTATTTTTAGAAAGTATCGTGGCAACTTGCAGAGATCTGTCTGTGCAGTATCGCCACCGCCCCCTCCTCGCAATCCAAGTTAAGGCTGGCTTGGTTGCCCTCCTGTCATTAAGGCTTATAATTTCTTGCCATCTTGTAAATTACTTCTGTAGCGCTTGCTCCGAGACAGTCTGAATTAAAGACACTCCTTCCTGTCTTGAAAGAGTTCAGGACAGAGAGCAACCTGAAATTAACACTCATTTTCTTCTCTCCTATTTTTAAACATGATTGTCTGACTGCACATAGCGCTTGACGTAAATATCCGCGTTTCTGTATCGTTACCCCGAGTCACACCGGTGCGGTACGTGCTGAAGCGTGGGGAGGGAGGTTGCTCCTGGCTGTACCTGAGTGTGACCAGGGCAGCATCGGCTGAGCGAGCGAGGCTGATGGTGTGGAAGCTGAGAAATGTTAGGAACACTTGAGCAGCCTTCCTTAGAGTCGTGGTGTGCTTTTAAAGAGGAGCTTTACAGTGCTGGTTTAGATGTATTTTAACATATTAAGCTTATTTCTTTGTGCTTATTCACTTGAGATGAAACTTAATGTAGTCAGAACCACTACTGCAGTAACTTTGGAAGGAGGAAATATTCAAAAAAGGGTGTTTGTTACTTTTTACCCCTCATCTTTACAAGCTTGTCAAGACCTGAGTTCAGGTTTCTTTGTTTCCTCTGTAAAACAATGACATCTAGTGCTTAAAATCTATTGACAATGTTGAAGTGAGAGCACCAAAGGCAAGGGTATCGCAAATGACCTCTGCAAGTGTCAGTTTTGTGTCCTCTGTGAATGTAGGTAATTAAGGCAGTCCTGGCTTCCCCATGTGTCAATTTTGTAAGAGCTAGCTGTGAGTTTAAGTAATTAAAGCATTCCTCTCTCAGGTATACCTTTCTTGCATTGCTTTCTTTAAATTGGCAAAGCCTACTTTAAATAGCTTCATTAAGGTGATGTAATATTGCCTTTGAAAATCATATTTTAAGGGTTTGGGGATTTCTTTTAATTATTATTAGATTTCATATGATACTGGCTGGTTGTACCATTCCTACAGAAGGTTTTGTGTCTTTGCCTGCCAGTAGCATGTGGGAGCACTAGCAAAGTGATGTGAGTGTGAAATGTGCACTGTTTGCCTAGGGGGGAAAACCATATGCTCAGCTTCCCCCCTTCCCAATCTGTGTGGCTATCCTTTGATATGTGAAAGCTGTTCTCATTTTAAAGTAACTTTTAAACTTACCCCTTGCAGAAACATTTTATTGTAAAGCGAGTAACTTGTAAACCTTAAGGTATTGATAAACAGGATGCTAGGAATTCCATAATGTTAAAGGAAAATGTAAATATTTGTTTCCCGATGAAATGAGGTTTCTGTTTCAGAATAACTGCTGTGTTTCTCTACTCTATACATCCAGATGGATTAAATAGCCAAGACTAACCATTTCCGTTGTTGTATGGAAGAGTAATGATATTTTTAGGGTAATGAGACATGTCTCAAGGTTTTGTGAGTCTTGGTGAAACAAAGTGGTGTATACATGATTGAGAGTGAAACTCGGTGATTAAACTAATGACTAAACAATTAGTTTTGAAGAAGAGGTAGATTTCCAAATATTTATGGACTTGAACTTCTGATGTTTTGGTAAGGTTTTGTGTACCAGCTTCTCCCTAACATTAGAGGAAGATAAAAGCATACAGACACTAGCTACTATGTATTTAAAAGAACAAGCCAATATCTTTTTGTAAACTGTTACTCTTTCCCTTTGCTAATGAAAACTGTGTTAACATATTTCTGTATTTCAATAGAGAACTCTTTGGACTCTGAGACTTAAAAAACCCCTCCAACCTTGAAGCTGAGCACTTTTTAGTAACGGGAATGAACAGCTGTATTTCTCAGATCTCAAGAGGAGTAAAAAATACCCCAAAACTGTAAAAAAATGTCACCCTGTATGTTTTTAAAGCTTTTGGTGAGAGAAAACTGTGTCCTGGTCAGGTTCCTATTCTGCCTGTTCCCAGCTGAATTCTCCATGCTGTAGGGCAGCCACTGGCTCATGGGAGCTTAAACGTTTGTTGCTAGATCTTATGCTACAAAAAAAACCCCAAAACCAACAAAAAAATCCCCAAACCAAATAAACCCCAAGCCCCCACCCCAAACCTCCAAACAGCCCAAACACAAAAAAGCCAAGACTTTAAGAATAATAACAACAAAAAATTGCATCTGATACCTGGTGTTACTTAAAGAAAGACTTTGTTCTTTCATTCAGGTTCATGTTGAGGCATAGTTTATGATTATGCAGACACGGCAGGTCTGTAGTCTTCACAGTGCAAAGACCTCTTAAAGCGTGGTCCCCAACTTCTTGTGTTTCATGTGCTGTGAACTGGGAGGGGATGTTGCTTGTCTCAGTTACACTAGCTGGAGTCACTGGGGGAGCTGGCTGTTGAGGATGGCTGCTTCTTTGGGGGAAAGAACCGTCATTTTCTATGCAAGCTCTTCTCAGGTGTCCTTTCTACAGAACCCAGCCCTGGTTAGTGGTGTTGGCTTCTTGCATCTGAGACTTTTGGCACTTTCTGAGCTCTGCCTGGAGCAAGTGGTGCTAGTCAAACTCACGTGAAGCCCAGCCTTCGCTTGGCACCTCAGCTGGGCAGATGGTGCGTGCTGAGAGTAAAACACTGGAATACCACAACTTGAAAGTAGTTTCTCAAAGAAGAAAAGACCAAGGAGAGACCTCATCACAGTCTACAATTTCCTCACGAAAGGAAATGGAGGGCAGGCATAGATTTCTCTTTAGTGACCCAGAGAATAGCATGAAGTTGTGCCAGGAAGGTTTAGGCTGGAGATATCAGGAAAGGGTTCTTCACCCAAAGGTGGTTGGACACTGCGACAGGCTCTCCACGGAAGTGGTCACAGCACCAAGCTTGGCAGAGTTCAAAACGTTGGGACAATACTGTCAGGCACATGGTGCGACTCTTGAGGATGTCCTGTGCAGGGTCAGAAGTTGGACTGAATCCTTGTGGGTCCCTTCCAGCTCAAGAATTTCTCTCATTCTATGAAAGGTAGAGCTTGTTTGCCAAAGCTAGAAATAGCTGGGTTAAAATTGTTTTACTGTGTTCTGTTCCATATTATAACTTAAGCAAGCCAAAAGCTGTTCCTCCAAACCAAAGCATTCTTCCCTCAGCTATTAAATATCCCAGACTGCCGAGTCTGTTTTCCTGCCTCAAGATGTGGGAGGGCAGCCTGCCTCTCCCTTTCTGCAGTCCACCACGAAGTTCACCCTTGTGAATGAAGGGGAGGCACACTTCCTCTCCCCCAACACATGCTTCACTGGTTTAGGAGTGATGCCCCTTGAAGAGTTCAAGAGGAAAGAAGTGTGTGCTGTTTTCTTGTAAAATGTCTCAGCTTTTGATTCTTCTTCTGTGTTTTAAATGAATTCTAATCTTCTGATAAATGTCTATGCTTTGAAATTGTTTGCTAAAGCAACCTGAAACCTGACCCACAAAGTCTGTAAATCTTTAGTTAAAGTGCCTCGAGGCAAATAACGCTTGAATTTTTTTCCCCCTGAAGTAGTCAAATGTACAGATCCAGTCTGCGGGAGGGTGGCCAGTGAGTGTGTGCCTGAATGAATTGTTGGAGTGAAGCAGCAAAGCTGTAGGAAAGCATGTGGAGCAACTTCAACAAATCCACTGAAGTGAAAAATGGGTGTTCAGCCAAGTAACTATTAATATTGCAAATTATTACAGCTCTTCTTGAGTTGAATTTCTTTCTCTAATAACACCTATAGAGTTGTAAGTGAGATGTTCTGAGAGCTACTAATTTCATCAGAGACTTGTTGAGAGCGTCAGTCTCAGAGTCAGAATCAGGACCCTGCAATCCTGGAGTTGTTCCTCACACAGGGACACTGCAGCAGAAGTCCTTCCTGGTGCTGACACTACCTAGCAATGATGGAGAGAGGTGTTTCACCATGAGGATTTCTATAGCAAGAGAAGGTTTTAATAACTTTTAATAGACAGTGTGAGCAGAAGAAAGCCCAGCTTCTCTGGACGCCAAGTAGAGATATCTCTGCTGCTCCTGTCTGTCATGACCATTAAACAGGTAGTGAAATTGCCTAGCTGTTTTGAATGCTGTTATGTATTGACAACTCCATGCCTTATTGTGTTACAGTGGATGTTGGAAAATTATTTTGGGCCTTTTTTTTCCTTCTTTTTCCAGGAAAAAACCAAGTTGGTGTATATATGTGTGCACCCCCGGCCCCACCCTCTCAAACCTGCTCAGAAGATTGGAAAAGCAGATTTGTCAAGTAACTTGGTAGAAAGAGTCTGCTTGATGATAAAACATGAGAACCAGGACAACTTATTGAAATCTTTTGATTTGGACCAACAGTACAGCAATCAAATCCAGGGAATGGTGTCTGACATGTGGTCACCAAATGTTTCCTTTTTTTGAAGCTGTTTGAAGTTTGCATTTCTACTGTATATTTTTATGGCTTCTGCAAATGCAGCAAGAGGTCTAGCAGTGATGTTTTCCCTGTATTTGCATAGAGATCTTACCTCAGTGATTATTTTGTTTTGTTTCTCCCCCAAGCATGAATCTAATGCATGCAGTCTGGTATGGGAAGAATAACTGTAGAGATAGAACACTAATTTCACTGTTTAAGTCGTCTTCTTGTAGGTACCTTTATTTAAGTTGAACTAACCATTATGAAAAAAAATCTTTTTTTCTTAGTTTGGGATAATGGATTCTTGGGTAGTCTGTAGAGAGCCAGTCAACATCTTGAATAGTGCCGGAATCAAAGATGTGTGAATGAAACGGGAAAATCTATATATTCTGTTCCCTAAACCATGTTTAATACTGGGTAATTCTGTTAAGTCATAAAACCTGGGTGGGCTGGTTTCTGGAGAACTTCTTACAGCACAGCTGCCAAAGTCTTGGCTCACGTTTACATAGGGGGTGTATTTAACCCTGCTTTAGGTGGATGCATCAATATTTTATTATCATGTGTATATTCTTGGCAGTGAGTATTTCATGGAATAAATCTAAGTTTGTCCAGTTATATATAAATATTAATTGATGTATAAATGCACATGTTGTGAAGTAAATACTGTGGGAATTTTAATCCTAGAAATAATGTTCTTTCCATTGCCTGCAGACTATGAAAGTGCTGTGGTAAAATGTCTTATAATAGGACCAGCAACAATGTGCTAGAGGGAGAGGGTGACAGTAATACCATTTGATCTGGCTGAACATTATTCTCTCCATTACTTTGTCCCCAGGCTTCCAGACCTCAGGAAAGGTATCTGTAATATGTTTGAGAGAAAAACGGGACTAATTTTTGCTTGACAGTAACATCTGTTTCCTGGGTTCTGCAACGTGGGTTTATATATTTTCAAGTCTATATTTCAAAATTCTCAGGGATAATCAAAAGTCTGTCTTCACATAGTGCTGTGTGATGGGCATGCATAGCTTTGAGCTGAGTTCACAATGTAGTTTCCTTTATGAAGTTTATCTTTGTAGTTTTGAGCATTGTTTTAAAATTTTACATGAAAACAGCATCTGCAGGCACTTTGAGAAAGAATTAACTTGTTGACTGCAGAAGTGGGTATGTCTTCTATACTGGGGAAATGCATTGCAGCTTAAGGGGAACTACAGACAGTTCTGACCAGGCTTTTGTTTTCTTCCGTTCTGTATTTTGTGGTTAGCAACTAGAGTTAGTTGTGGCATTACTTTTATTCTTTTTCTCCTGTCTTTTTGGTTGTTTTTTGAACTGTGTCTTGACCCTTTCTGCAGTTATGTGAGGTCACGCATTTTTTTCTGCCCATAGTTGAGGGAGAAGGTGAGATAATGATTTCCAGATTTAGCATGCTTTGCCCCCGCCCCCCCCCGCCCCATTACTGTGGACTCATTTTTAGCACCTTTGCTTTGTCAGGCGCTTTTTTGGTCCAAATTTTTAAGTTTTTAATGAGCACTTATGCATGTTACGTTAGACGGTGACCTTGCCGAGCTTTGGAAAATGCTTGGGTTTTATTGTGTTGTAAGAACCAGACACATTCCAGCTGTTTCTTTTACCTACCACTCCTCCACTTTAAAGTTCCTTTATCCACTCCTGCAGGACATTTTTAAAAACAAAACAAACCCCAACCTTTTCTGCTTAACAAGACTGATATAATTCTTAACTATCATTTTCTAAACGGGCTTTCCAGGTACAGCAGTTTAATGAAAAACAGCATGTGCTCTCAGACCCAGTGTACTAGAAATGCTTCTGCTGGTCTAAGGTGTGCTTGACACACCTCAGTTATTATCCAAATTATCTTGGGAGGAGTGTTTTGGTTTTGCTGTTTTTCACATTTCTGAATACTGTCAATCCAAGTGAAAATCTAACTTTAAAGGAATGTCGTGAATAAGCTACTTAAAAATAGCTTCTGTGGTTTTTCGTGCTGTGAGCTTCTGCAAGATGTTGTGAATTTAGTATTTATTATTAGTGCTAATTTTTTATTTTTCCAATGAAAAGCAAGATGTGTGGATCTGACTCACAGCGTACTAGCTTCCAATTGCATACTTAGCTGTAAAACTTTCATTTGTGTTATATTGAATAGAGAAACCTAATTTCAACAATGTTTTCCATTTGTGGTATAAAACATGTGGGATTATCTTAGAAGGGCATGAAGATTATAAGACTTGCTTTATATTTTTTTGCCAGTGTTGGCACATGTTGTGCAAATGTTGGCACATTTTTTTGATACCAGCTCATGTGAAAGTTCTCAGCTTTGTTTCTGGATGTGATTCAGCTTTCAGTTGTTACTATTAGAAAAGAACACAATATACTAACTTTGGGAAATGGTTATTACTGCATTGGCCAAAAAAGTCAAAATCCTTGTAAAGTATCACAGCTTTAAAGGAGTTAGCTCAGCTGAGATCAGTTCAGCTAGCACAAACAGTGAAATCTGTTGTTTGGACCAAGCTGTCCTCCTACAGTAGATCCCACGAAAATGTGGTTTTTTGTTAGTGCTGATGTTATCCCAGCAAGGTGTCATTGAAACTCCCGTGCTTGGCCTGTGCTTTCCCTGCCTCCTTTTGCTGTGGCAGTGATGTTTGTCTGATGCTCTGGTGAGTTGGCTCAGGAAAGTCAGCCTGTTTTGTGGTATTTGGTATTTGCTTGGCTCCTGGAAGGCAAGATGGGCACCAGTGCTCCAGCCAGGGAAGGGGTGGTGTTGGTGGAAGTGGTCTTTTGGCAGCAGCTCGCTGTTGGGTTGCAGCTGACTAGGGGGATGAAGAGAGGCAGACACCTGAACTCAGACAAGCCATCTCTTCCCCTGGAGGTTTCTCAAGTCACCTGCTTCTGCTCGTTGCCCAGCTCTCTTCTTTACATGACTCAGGATCTGTTTGAGAGGTGCCCAGGGTTGAGGTATAAGATAGACACCTGGATTAGGGAGGCTGGCTCCTAGCCATAAATAACTTCTTCAGGATGAATTTCATAAGGCTTATAAATACAGTTGGAGCTGTTTTAAATAGAAACTCTGCCAGGAGTTTCTGAGCCAAAGCACTTGAAAGAATTTGATATGCTTATACACTGACTCCTGCTGTGGAAGATGCAGTGCTTGTGTCTCAGTGAGGCTGTGTTGGTTGGGAGATGGTCCTTCAGAAGTATTGGGGTATCTCGCCCAGCAGTTCTGCAGTCATCATCACCTGCCCTTCACAGGGGCGATCTAATCCCAAAACCAATTTCCAGTGTTATTTATAAATTCTTTCCTGGAATTGTTTTATTGACCCTGCTATTTGTTATTTATTTATTATTTTTTCCTTCAGGAAGGAATTGAAAAGTCCAGCTTGTGGAGCATGAGCTGACATCTTCCATGTGGTCAAACGACAGTGTCAGCTAATAAATCAAGATGTGATCAAGAACAAAGCAAGTGTGGGATGATTTTTCTGCTTTCTTTAGGGAAGTGAATGAAAAACCAGCCAGTACACCGTGGGGCTCCAGCATGCCATTTGTGCAGCTGGTGTCAGAAATTGGGGGTGCTGGAAGTGGTGGATGGGTGCACAGTGTCAAGTTTCTCTGCCAGTGGTATCCACATAGCCTGGGCCAGTCATGACAGTACTGACTAATGTCAGTTTTTGAGGCTGATGCCGCCAAAAATATGACATAACATCCTATTTCTATTAGTTAGTAGCTGTTTGACATTGAAGGAAGCAGAATGTTAGACTTGATGATCTTTAAAAATATTTTCCAACCTTAATGATTCTGTGAAGCCAGATGTCAAAGTGGTTGTGGAGGAGGAAAAATAAAGGTCCCTGTTTGACACTACAGAATTGGAGGAGTTTTGTAGCATTACCTGTTGCACTGCCTTGAAGAACTTCTTTGGAAGCTATTTAAGATTAGGTGAAGCAGGGGACAAAGGCATTACTGCATTTTTACTCTAGGAGAAACCTTTTCTTCTTTGTGTCACCATGCTCTGGCTTGCCTAAACAGTGCCACTGACAAAGTATACCTTTCTTGATGCACCTGAAAATGTAATCCTAAATGAAAGAGGGCCAGACATTTGGTTGCAGGTTCTTTTGCAAATATAAAGGGTTGTAACAAAGTGACATTGACTGTCTTAACTAACTACAAGAGTATCACCTTTGTGTGTATGTATGGAAGGGGGGGTGTTTTTGGTTTGTTGTTTTTTTTTAATGTTAGGTGGGCATCCTCATTGTGAGTTCTCAACATTCAATTAAAAAGTTGCTTGTAGTTGATCTTATTCAGATGGAATGGAAATGGAGTGAGGATGAAGGCGTGAGCTCCAGATACAGATGGATATCTTTTACAGACATTTGCCTGATGCTGTGGAGGCAAAAAAATCCCTGATATAATAAACATCGACTCGATGATTATTCAAGAGGATATTGCTTCACAGCTACGAGTCTTATGTGTGGATGAATTTTTCAAAGACAAATCCCCATTTAAATGCACAGACTGGGTTGCTCACTAATGACCTAGCTTTCATGTGTCTGATAAAATCCAAAAGCCCTCTGTGACTTTGGGGTAGGTCTGGCAAAGCGATCTCAGACTCCAGGAAGGTCTGAATGTCAGGTGTCAGTGGATAGGGCTGGGAGCTGTGCACTCTGAAGAAATGACAGAGAAGAGAGGCTTGGAAAGGGCCAAGAAGAAATGTGCACCTAAAGTTATTTGTAAATAACTACTTTTTTCTTCATGAATTTCTTACCTTGTAAGTATTTAAATTGTGAAATTTCATAGAATGTGCCAACTTTTAAAATCTGTGTTGTTTTGGGTTTCTTTGCATTTAGCCTTTTAAAAGACTGGGGAATGCAGTCTCACACTGCTCTGAATTTCTGAATGTGTTACTACATTTATTTTAATTTTTTCACTTACGTATTTTAAAATTGGTATCTCATCTGCTTTACTTACCATGGGACATAGAAGCCTATTGTTAGACCTGACTGAAAAATGTTTATGTGTTCATGCTTATGGTTCCTTTTCTGTTTTCTTCCTTTTCTTACCTCTGCAGCTAAGAAGTTCCAAAATTGTTTATTTTCCTTACAGTGGCAACTAAAATCTTGTGTCATTCCATTGTCCAGTGGAATCTTTGATCTTTCCTTGTGAAAACTCTCTTCCTTTGGAAATGACAGTAAAAAGGTGAATGTTCTTTCCCTAAACATATTTAGATATACCATAGTTAAGAAGGATAATACTATTAAATCTTGAATGGTTGTCACTATAGTGGTTAATTTTGTCAGAACAGAAGATACTTACTATGCACACTTCAGCAACAAGATTTGATCCTTGTGTGCAGGCAGGTCTCTTGGAAGACCCTTATTGCCTGGTCATGGTAATGAAGCGGAAGGCTGGAGCAGCAGCTCCCAGCATTTGGGCAGATGTGGCTGGGAAGCTGCTGGCAGCAATTTGGTTTCCTGTGTCTGGTGCATTGATGGGTTAGATGAGATCCAGCCGCGCAGATTTCCAGTGGTGACTCATCTGATTGTTTTCTCTTCCCTCTGTGACCAGCGGAGGAGGTAGGGTAGAGGAAGATGTCTCTCTAGCAGTAGAGACATCTGTCACGCTACCTTTCCGATATGGGGGAATGAAATGTGCAAAGGATATTGGTGTGTCTCGGCTGTTTTTAAAGGTATGCCAGTCTTCCTCACCCTCCTTTTATTTTTTGTTGCTTCATTAGAGTGTTATCCCTAAAACAGCTGTGCTGTGGCTGTAGCTTGGCCATGTCTTATCTTTATTTTTGCACTGTTGTGCAGTATGGGAACAGGTGAACCTTGTGTACGCTCAGCTGAACACACATTGCTCCTGGGGGGAGGATTTGGAGATGAAATCTGCATCTCCAGGTTCTTATCATCTCAACCTCAGTGTTTCTACACTCAAGTAAAGAAGTGTATGTGTCTTTTCTTTTTTTTTTTTTTCCTAGAGGCAGGAAATACGTATTCCCATTTAGGCAAGGTCACTTTTCTGCAGACTGCTAGTAGAGGTAGATGTGAAATGCACCCATTTTACCAGTTTTTTAATCTATCAAGGCATATAATGTTGGTTAGGTTGCATGTAGTGGTTTTAATTTTTGACAGAGATGCAAATTAAGACTTTTAAGTTCTTTGACTGTGTCTGCCTACCTGATGTAGGCTGGGATTTGGAAGTAGCGTGGCAGCTGTCACACAGAAGTCCATGTGAGCCAGTATAGGTCTGGCAAGAATACCCACAGCATTATGCAATATAAATATCCTTTGAGATTAGGTTGCTATGCATTAATTGTAGCCAGACATAGCTCATTGTTTTCTTCATCTAAAGAGCCTGGATCTTGCTTACTTTTTTTTAATGTTTTGTGAGAGAAGATTTGAAGTATGAAACTTGCTTCAGTGTAACTGCTTTTATCTGTCAGGAAGACCTGTTTACCAGACTAATAATACATAGGTGCCTCAACTATTGTAAAAATATAATGGCTGTTCATCTTTTCAAGATCTTCCTAGTCTTAGGTATAGAATGCAGCATCCTTATCATGAGAAGTGTTTGTTGGAAAAGCTATTCCTGAGAAAGCTGCTTTAAACCCTCTCATGTTTAGAGACTTGTGGATTTTATATGCCCTTTTCTTTCCTTTATTAGATGTTAATGCCATATAAGATTTAAAGTCCCTGTGTAAATGTTAGTATTATATATCCTCTCCTGTCTACTTTTAAAGTAGTTTTAATCCTGGGATTTGGAAGGGAAATAGGCAACATAAGGGACATGCAGGTAATCCATCCTGTGCTCAGGGACCACTCTGATAGACAGTGTGGGGTATTGAGGATCTTTGTGTACAATAAGGAAGGCTTTGGAGATTGAATGTTATTGTAACACCAGCAGTCAAGTAATGAACACAGCTGTACATTACACGTGTTGGTGTTGTGTTCCTCAGCTTAGTAAGAGAAGTTTTGGTTATCTTCTTGACTTCCAGAAGCAGCTCCTGTCTACTGGCTCAGTTTAAATGATCATGTCTTTTTTTAGCAGAGATTGTATGATAATGATATTTCTCTGGTTTTCTGCTAAGAAAAATGTGGTTTTAATGTTGGATTCTGAGCTGTGTTTTTTGGTGAAGTGCTTAGAAGTAGGCATGAGGTTTCAGTATGAACTAAAAGTTCAATTGTTTCCTGCATACAAGTTCCAGGACACATTCTACTTTACACTGAATTTGACCAGGATCTGTTGTAGTAGCTCCCAGTGGTCCCTAAACATTGCCTCTGCTGTTATTTGATTTCTGTGTGGAATTAAACTGATGTGTTTTGGAATATATACATAGTGCACTTCTCTCTATTTAACTTTTTAGCATAACTAGGCTACAGCACTGTCACAAAAACACAGTTTTGTTAATGTGGAATCTTTAATGACCTCTGGAACATTGCATAAATACTGTTAAGTCATAGCTGTCAGGTTACAGTTGTGAAAAAAATCTCTGAAGTAAAGGCTAGTTTCAGGGAGAGAGTTCTCCAGCAATCAGAAAATTGGTATAATGCTATTTTAGGCCTTAAAATCCCTTGCTTCTGTTCATATTTAGTGTCAGTTGGAGCTTGCTGATGATGTTTGTTGCAGATACCACATGCTGTAGTCCCAGACGATGGGGAAACTGCTGCATAGAGCAAATGAGCAGTTCATGTTCTCTCTCTGCATAGATTCATTACTCGAACCAAGTTACTCACATACATGCAGTCTGGAAATACTAGAGGTCTTTGATCTTTAAAACTTAATGTTTGAAAATGTAAATGATGTGCTCCTTTTGATCTGCTTCTTAAATTAAATGGTAATTGTGAAAATTACATTTGGCAGTTTTCCACTTAAGGGTTTGTACTTCTCATTTCACACTATGTTAATTTTAAGCTCTATGTCCTTGCTGGTTTTCCATCAGTGAATTCTGGTAAGGGGGTGATCCTTAGGTTTCTACATGGGCTAATTATCAGCAGTGTGTGTATTTGGTGAAGAGACTTTAACGTGCAATTCCTCTAAACACAGATGCCAGGGATTGTAAGTTCTGCCTGTATATCCATGAATAGGGTAATGGGAATCACTAAGGCTGAGCAGTAGAAACTATGAGAGTTTGAGCTGTGTGTGCCCAAGATGGGAGGCTCTGGCTTGTTCACCTAAGGTGCCATGAAATGCTTGGGCACGTGCTCCACTGCTGTCTGGTGATGGATCATCACAAACATCTGCTGATAGCAAAGTAGCAGAAGCTTTTTATCTGCATGCTACTGGACTATTTGCTGTTACCTTTCCAAATTACTGGCATCATCTAATCAGAAGACTACTGGATAATTTAGGACTCCTAAAACGTTGATGAAGCTCATGCAAAGTTCAGTCTTTTCCTTGCATCAGCTTTCTAGTGTGTAGTGGATTCGTCTCTTACTTACCATAAATGATGATAAAGACCGCTCTGCTTTTGTCCTGTTTTCTTATGAAAGGGGCCTTTGAAGTCTGAGGGCCACATCAAACTGCAGCAAGTAACTCACAAGGTTATTCAGAAACTTTTCCGTGTAATGGGTTCTTTTAAGCTCCTGTTGGTTTAACGCCAACTCAAAATCAGCTGCTAAACTGAAATGAAGTTGCTAATTACTGCCTTAGTAAAATCACTTTGTGTACTTTTCAATTATTAATATTTGTTTAACTCTACACAGATTAAATTTGTGGGGGAGAAGGTTCAAGGTGGTTAGTACTGAATGTCTGCCACAACAGCTTTAAGATGTACTCATGGCTGGAGGAGGCTTTCTGTGGGTTTTTGTTTTATTGGGTCTTTTTAGGAGGAGGTAAAGATTCTTTGTTCCAGATCATAAACAGTCTGTGGAGTGGGGTTTTCTGTTTTGAATATCATCATGTGGACCTTCTTCTGTAACTCATGCTACAGTCCCCAGATTTGTCTTGCTCCCTATCTTCTGTTGATTCCCTTTAGGGATGTTTGCATTAAGTTCAGCATCATGCTGAATTAGCATATTGCTGATTTTGCTGATTTCTGTTTGTCTGTGTGCTGGCAGATTTGAGCATTCATCTCCAGGAATTTGCATAGGATGTTAAACAGTCTGATTGCTTTAGTGGCGCCCATCAGAGTTAGGAAATTACCCAGCTGAGGTGAACAGGAACATCAGAACTCAGACCTGCTACAGCAGTCTGCCTGTGAATTTGAACTTTTTCTTTCAAGCACAAAAGAGAGAGAAGATAGTTCCAACTGGCGATAAAACAGTTGTCAGTGAAAGTAAATTTTAAGTATCTTTCTGAGGTTATAGAAAACATTTACCTTGTGTTTGTGCTTCAGTTAAACTTTTCCTCATTAATTTTTTTTTTAGTAAATAATGACTTTAAAAACCTTCCAGATAAATTTTCAAAATGAAAAGGAGCTCTCTTAGATTTTTTTTTTTTAAAGTTGGAAATTGGATACTTAAATTCTACTTCTCTTTGTTGAGGTATAGAGGATTTGGGATCATCCTTTTTCAAAATTTCTCTCTCCCAATGTGTTCCTTTGGCTTCTGCATCCTTTTAGGTAAGGAAGACTTGTAGAATTATTAAAAAAAAAACCCAAAAAACCTAATTCACTTATAGATGTGAATAAAAATTATCTAATAAAAATATTTGGGTTAGGAGCACAGGGTGTCACAGAAGCTTTCTGTCCCCTCCTGCTGTGAGGACAGAGACCCCCACCAGAGAGAGCCAGCTAGGAGTGGGACAATGAAGTCTGTGCAGTACCAATTTAAAGATGTTATTTTAAAATGACATGTGATGCTGAACTTTTTGTTTTTACTGTTCCTTCATGGTGATTAAAGTAATTTGAAGTCAAGTTAAAGCAAGTCATTAATTAAAGTAAGGAGTTTTTGAAGACCAGATTTTTTTTTCTCAGACTTAAAGAGCTTGAAACTAGTGAACTCTATAGGTGCCTAAGAGCAGAAAACTTGTATTTCTGGTGAATAATGTTGACAGTTTTAAAGCTCTCTCACTGCTCCTTTAAGGCTAGCCCAGAACAAAATAAAATAAAATACAAGACCTTAAACTTCAGACCAAAGCTTTGACTTTGAACGAATTGCTCAGGATGAAGAGATGAGGCGGGTGTGTTCTGTTTCATGAAATTTAAAAAACAAACAAACACAAAGTAGTGTCTACAGTCAGGACAGCTTCTTTCCTGGAGCGAGACATTCATAAACATTCTGGAGGTCTTCACTTGTCCCCATACATTTTCAGTTTTCGCCCTGTTTGGGGAGTCTCACAACCTCTTTCAGAGTTGAAGGTTTTTCTAGAGACCAGAGCTACAGAGCTGCCATTGTTCTGTAACCCTTTGTGCAGCCTTCTGTGTCAGAGCACAAGAGCCAAGGACTTTCTGTAAAACTCAACAGGAATCTGATAGTACAAGTCTTTCCTTTTTAAGGTGTGAGGATCCCATTTCTCTTGCAAGCAGAAAAATGGATAGTTAAATAGAATTATGCCTAATTGTATTCTTCTTTCCCCCCCTCCTACTGACACTATAGGAAAAGGTTTGGCAGTGACATCTCAAGCTAAACTTGCTCCTCGGGGACTTGGCTACCAGCAGAAATGTAGGTACTTGTTTGAAATCTTGGGAAACTGAATGGACTAAGCTTTAGGCTTAAAAAAAAAAAACAAACCCCAAAAAACACCACAACTCAAAAAAGTTGTTCTTATATGATATGTACCTACAGGAAGACATCAGACGTCCTTCTCAATTTTATGATAAATAATATACTGGGGTTTGGCATTAGATCTTAAATGGTGTTTGAATAAACACTCGTAGTTGGATAAAATGGGCTTAGACAGGCTTTACTTTGTTTTGGTGCTCTAGAGCTAATCATTTACAAATTGCTGAGCTAAGGGGCACAAGTTAATGACATTCCAGCATCTTAAAATATCCCTTACTGTGTCATACTGAAAAAAAAGTGTATTCTGTGTTTAAATGCTATGAACGTCACAAATGTTTCATTTATGTGAAACAAATAGAATCAAGACAGAAGCTGAGTTGATATTTTGTGTCAGTTATTTTCAGTTATTCAGAACACTGCTGTCTATTTTTGAGTAGCACAGAGATCTTTACAATGTTTGCAAAACTACTTTCTAGTAAATAGCTGCGAAGAATTTTCTGCTGCAGTATTTTCCCAGGTAGGGTTTTAAAAATATTTATAATGGAGGTATGGGTATCACAAGTTTACTTGCAAAAAATTCACTAGACATCAAAGTGTTTACTTCTTAACCCAGTTTCACTTTGTGCTACGTTTTCAGATTTGTTAAAGTAACAATGTCTTCTATTGCAGTGTGTCACAACTTTCAAGGATTCAGAAGATATTTTGCAGGGATTCTCAACTTACCATTACACTGTTTATGAAGGAAATCCTTTGTTTCATAATAGGATGTTTCCAAATAATGTTGAATATATGTTACCCCTTTTACCCTTTTTTTTTTTTTTTTTTTTTTTGGCAAAATGTGTTTTGGGTAGTTATGTTGTAGCCTTCTTCCTGCATGTAAGTAAGAATATTAACAAGCCTTTTGGTTGTTTTGTTGGATATTATTTAATTTTAACTTGCTTTTTCAAAGTAATTAAATGGAAGATGGGTAATTTACTTTATTGACCCCAACTAATACAAAGACTGAGTCACTTTTTACAGATGTCTTTTAATAGAAATACATACTGCTATCAATTTTGTACATTTTAAAGTGTGACCTTGAATACTACAAATCTTTGTCCAAGCAAAACCTTGGAGGGCTACCTCTGATTTACCAGCTTTTGACGTTCATATTTGTGATGTTTTTGAGGTTCTGATGCTGGGTGCCATTACCATGGATTGTTTAGTCCTCAGGCCTTGGGGCTGTTTCTGTTTGCCAGGTTTCTGTGTAATCTCCCCGAATTCAGCAGAAATGTTGCACAGGATCACTGGCAGCAGCAGTGGAACTGGCATTATCCAGGCTCGCAGCTTTTCCAGCGCTGGGTATAGACAAAGGCAGGAGACCAAGGTGCAGCAAATGTCATGTCCCTGTTGCAGACCTGAGGCAGGGTTATGTGAGGGCTGTGCTGGATACTCTGCCAGTGTGGGCTGGAGGGGATGGGGCAGAAATAAAAGTGATGTTTCACATCTTTCCACCCCCCTATTTCTCATAGGCAAAGAAGAATAGCACATCTTCTAGGGTTCTCTACTTTTGTCCTGTGTTTCTTTTGTTCCCATCTCTGGCAGCAAGGCTGTGTTGAGGTTTGCATGTTCTTCCTTGAGGTGGCAAAAATTTGATTTTCTTTTCAATGATTTTTTTTCCTTTGTGTATCTAAAGTAAGACCTTGAGCAGGTGGATTCATGTAGCACCTGTGACCTAAAGCTATGTAATGAAGTCCAGACCTGCTTCTACTTTGAATATTCCTTTAAAAAAAAAAGAAGTTATTTTTCTTATGTGGTTTCTGGAGGTTCTTCAAAGAAAACCCTGCCATGGTTGTAACTATTCTCTCCACTGGTACCTGCCTCATTCCCACATCACTCTGTCATTGCAGATGCCCAGGAGGAGCCCTTTGTCCTTCAGAGCTTGTAGGTTGGTCATTTTCACTAGCTCAAGACATCTTCCATCAAGGAAAGGGAAACCAGATTTTTTTTATTTGTTATCTGACTATCATGTAATCTCTGTGGAAGTGTAGCAAGTGTCAGTGGTGCATAGGCATCCTCAGCACCACCACCCTGCACTCTCTCATCTCTGCAGGCATCTCTAGTGGTTCCAGGGTCACTAGAGAAGCACAGGTGGGCCACCTCTAAGCAGTGTAACACTAATAACCCTGCACATAAAGACCAGTGAGTCTCTTCCTCCCTACCCCCAGTAAGTGATGAGAATTAACAGACCATACAACAGTATTGACTGGAGAATTCATTAGAGAGCATGAAGTGGATGTGATCAATACTGTCGCCTTCAAATTCTAATGAATCCTAGTTCTCTACGCGTCTTCTACCACAACATTAGACTTGCAGAGCCTGGGTTTTGGGTTATATGTGGTAGTGTAAGTGCCACTTAAGTGTTGTGCCTTCAGAGTTGGCAATTATCCTGATCTGAGCAATTACAGGTACTTGTGGGGGTAGTACTTTTGTCAGTCCCCCCCACCATGGGTATACAGTTTTTCCTTTCCTTTAACAATGCCATGTCATAGTAGGCATTACAGGTTTAAATTTCTGCCTTGGCACTTAGACGGTATGTCCTAAAATAAACTGATTTATTTGTAGAGATTTTTTGCACCTAGGTTATTGTGTGTTTTGAGCAGTTGCTGTGAAGTACCTCTTTTCCAAAACACTACCAAAACTCTCCCTGGAGCTCACTTTGTTCTGTTTCGTGCCTTAAATCATGGAGATGTATACATGCTTAACTAAGAAATTTCACTGGGTTTGGTATTTAGATGATGAGACTGAGTAATAAGATCTTTTATGTAGAAATTGCATATATGGCTTGGAGGAACTTAGGGGTCACGTAGTTCATGACTACTCTTTTGTAAAACTGGATATTCTTATACCTAGACCATTCCTGTCATATCTGTTTATCTATCGCTATATATTTTGACCTCTTAAAAACTGCTGCTTAACTTTTCTGGTTAACTTTTCCTCCCTAATGCATGACAATCTTCTTTGTTGTGAAGTAAATCCATTAGTACAAATTTTGCTTTGCTAAATTTGGAAAATAAGTGTTCCCTCTCATCTCTTCTTTGCAATAACTACTCCTTGTACTTCTAAGTGTCTTTTCTTGAAGCACAACACATGAAGTAGCATGAACCAAATGAAGAGTAGGACACCTATTGCACCAATACAGACTGGGGAATAACCACTTAATGCAGTGTCATTGCATGTAAGGGTGTGAGGCTGACTGATTACAAACTGACATCAAGTCTGTTCTAAAAAACATTAACATTTGAGATGTACAGGAATATCCTATTCATGTGTTTGGTTGCCCTTTTTTAAGAACAAGATTTGTAGCCAAGCTCTGCTGAATTTTTCTTGCTTAACTTTGCACCGGTGCTCCAACTTAGGACTTGAACAGGGAGTTTTTGTCACACGCAATGTCTCAGGCTGGGTTTGTAAATGATATGGTTGTCATCCGTCACCTAATTCTGTAAAGAACACACTAGAGCATCCTGGAATTTGAAACAGCTTCTCTTGGGTCCAGTTTAGTACCTTGTCCCAGTCTGATATTGACACATTAGAAACCTGCTCTTACATGTGTGGTCTTCCTGCTTTCATGTAACGGCCTTTTAATCTCCTTACCTAGATTGCATTTCCACAGTCTCCCTTTAAATAAAATAACAAGGCTTTTTTTTCCAGTCGCATAACTTCAGTTCATGTATAGCACACTTGCTGCTTTTCTTGTGTCAAACCACTTTATTTGCCAAGACAGAAAAAAAAAAGTGACTTTTCAGACCAAAGTGTTCCTCCCTTCCAAAAAGTTATGATGTGGTGTTGGTGGTGAGTCAGCAATATTTAATACCCTTCTAGAAGCTAAAGTTGGGGAGAATAATCTAAATGTTTTTCTAACCCTTTTTCTGGTTTCGTGCTCATGTCATCACACCTCAAAAGGGATCTTTATTTGTAATTTTTTTTTTTTCAGTCGGTGAGACCTTTCCAGCACTTTGAGTTGAGGATAATTGCTAATGGCTTAGAGCATGCTCTAGAACAGACAAGAACTTTAATTATGCAAATTCTTCCAGGCTTTGCCATCTTCAACACTTATACTCTCAGTGGTTGTTTTCCCAGTACTATGCTTCTCTGAAGCATCTGCCAGCTCTTTAACTGAACATCATAACCATCTTTTCATTATCTGTTTACTTTCATCATGCCTGCTCTGTCCTTTCTGTTTCTTCTAGTAGGGCCATAGAATTTCTTCTATGTTTTGTCTTTAGTCACTTTTTTACCTAAACTTGCCCAACTTTTTATTATGCTAGTTCTGTGAATTTTATTCACTTCTATTTTTGTGAATTTGTTTCTCAAACTGCCTGTTTAATCATGCTACACTTTGGTTTAGGCTATTAAATTTCTCATCACATTTTTTGATAGAATACAAAAATTAAACTAACCATAGTACTTTATTTATTCTTTTCAAGGGTATTATAGAATCTGACAGATGTTCAATCAAACCAATAAAGCCTTAACACCACTTGTAGGATACTGCTGGGTGGTCTCAATACAAAGAGAGCACAGCTAAGATTTTCTCCTTATATTGTCCAGAACTCTTATCTTTATTAATAAAATTTTTGAGTGGGAAGCTGATGTGTCTTAACATGCCTTATTTGAAGTAGTTTAATATTTGAAAAAAAAATCAATTGTCATGTTAATCCTACAGGGCACTTGTGGTAGTCTGTATAACTCATTGTTTAGCATCCTTGCTGACAGTCTAGGTTTGTTACTGGAGGTGCAGCAACATTTGGGGGGATTCACTCTGGCTTGGGTTCCAGCAGATGGTTTTAACTGGGGCAAAAGAGGATGTGTGAAGATGTTTATTGAAATAGGAAGTATGTATAAACTAACAGGCTGTCCTGGGACATCTGTGTGGTGGAATAAGGTGCTATGCTGGGTTTTAATGGCTGTTTGTTTTGTAGCTGTAGTTGAGGATCCTTTAAGATTTTGTTTCCTGCATTTACTCCAGTAAAAGTGTAAAGGCAAATTTCTATCTGTTTCTCCCAGCAGAAGCAAAGTATTCCGAGATTTAAAAAAAAAAAATTAACTGTGCATGAAGGTGAAAATAAAGTTGTTGCATGCAGAACAATAAAAAACTCCATTAATTTTAGTATTGCTCAGAAAGAATAGAGTTGATGGTGAACACATACTGAAAATAACTGAAAAAGACTATTTCTTACGTTTAGAACTATGAGAGGTAGGCTCTTGGCATAAAGGTGAATTACATGATTTTAAGTTAGGGTCTCTTCCCTAGTTAGACATAAGGATAAAATTAGCATTTAGTGCTCAAACACTCATTGTGCACTGTGTTGCTGTCTTTCTATTCCTTAATCAAAAGTGTTTTCTGACTGGGAGATAGTCTTAAATTCATACTGCTTATAAATATTTGATTAAGTACTTTATCATCTCTCAAGCCATGGGAAATCAGCAAGTCTGGTGGAAGTCACACAAGCTGTACATGCAGTTTTATTTTGAAGTGTGACAGGTGTTACAATGGGAAAGGAAGAGAAAATCTTCTGTGAGCATTTGTGATAAGTACAATACAGGTTCACATGTTAATGTTCAAGATAAGGTCTGAGAGGAGACTTCTTATCCAAAAGGGAAAGAGAAGTTTGGAAGCAGAGAATCATGATGGACAAGCTCTCTTTCTTCTTTTCCCCTCAAAGTGTACCTATAGCTTAAAAAGTGGTGTTTTGCTGCTTTCAGAAGTTTACCAACCCATATACCATCCCTCATTCAGATTCACATTTTTACTGATGTTAATGTATGGTGTATTTAGACTACGCTTTCTTTCCTAACTAGTACTGTCAAAATTTAGTAGAGCCCTAGACTGGTACATAATTTAGAGCTTGCTAGTCTACTGTAGTGATGCCTTTTTCTGGTCTTGGGAGTGAAAAACCAGACACCGTAGAAGGGTTGGGAGTTAATTACCTCAGTATTTTAACAGGAATCCCGTCCGGTGCACCACTTTGCTGAGGTGAAAGGCATTGCGGTGCTCACCACGCATGCATGCACCCCTCACCATCGATCGGTATACATTTTATAGACCTAGTACATTGGCATATCTACCAAAGTGGCCCAATAAGGGGCTTGGATGATCTAATTTCTAGTTTACAGAACACATTCTACTGCAGGAACCATGGCTCCTCAAGACAGTGGGATGTTTGGTCTCCTAACTCTACAAAACCTTGGAATTACGCTGAATTATCAGACTTAAAGTACAAGTATGCATGCTAATACTTGTGGATACACACAACTATGTAAAAGGTACAAAAAGGAATAGCAAAAAATCCTTTAGGCATCAGTAGAATATTTTGGTAGTGAAAGTGCAACTTAGACTGGAAAAAAAAAATGTTGCCTAAAACTAGCATGGATAATTTCAGATTAGTGGTAGTCTCTGTTTTGGTATTTGCTTGGTGTTTTTGCTGGTATCTGTCATAAGAGCCTAAAGCAATTCTTTCTCAGAGAAAGATGATTGGTTTTTTGGTATCTAGACACTCTGTATACCACCAAAGTATGTGTATTTATGTAATAGTAAAGTGATGCAGCTTATAATAAATGACAGGATGGTAGGAACATGAGGGGGAGGAAAAGATTTTCCTATAATTTATTTTCCCTGGATAATTTCAGATGTTGAAAATACTTATTCAGCTGAGGGCACTGTTTTAAAGAAAAAAACGTCAAAATAAATTCCACTTTATAACAGCAGAGGTCAGAATATGTCAAGAGATATGAGATCAGTTTTGCAGTGACACCCAGACTGTATGAATTCCCACTTGCTGTCAAGGCAGGCTCTCAAACTGAGGCACCAGGCTTGGAGAATACTGTCCAGCAAAAGGTGCATGAGTTTTTAGTAGCATATTCATAAGTACATGCCTTAGTTAAAAAGGCATTGTATAGATTTATCACTTTGGGCTTATCTCAAGTTAGACTTGTGTTCAGTTTCTTCTGGATGCACGTTTCCAAATGTTGCATAGTACAAAGAAAGATATCTTTAAGCAACCAAGTATTAAAAAAGCTTGGTATATAGGCACAGGAGGAAGTGGTGGGTGACATTTGTCCTTTCTGTAATGATTTCTGATGCAAGAGAACTGTTTATGAAACGATGTGTTGCTCTTTCTATCTGTGTTTTTTACCATTTAATTATAGGGAAGGCTAGAACACCTCTGCTCTAAATATGAAAGTACTGGTATCCTCCCTCCCCAC
Organism: Orthonyx spaldingii; assembly: GCA_013397795.1. NCBI lineage: Eukaryota > Metazoa > Chordata > Aves > Passeriformes > Orthonychidae > Orthonyx > Orthonyx spaldingii. The sequence continues at coordinate 2,980,326 of VZTJ01005454.1, read as the reverse complement.
CCTGCAAACATGCTGACATACCTGGTACATGTCACCATCAGACTGAGGATACTGGGTGAGACGGACAACTAGCTGAACTCAGTGGGATAATTCCTTTGTTAGTCGGTAAATGTTGCGCAAGTTACGTTTGAATGCTTCAAGTTGAAATTATATACAACTACTTGTTCTAACAAATTATCTAAGAGTACGCATGCCCAATAAAACACATGATTTTGTGATGCCCCCAAAACCAGAATTAATCTTGCATCAGAAATAGCATCAGTGCTACAAAGTATCATTCCTTTCTCTCTGGAATTTTGAATTAAAAAATCCCCAGAGACATCATTCTGCTTTGATAAAACAGTGACCTAATGTTAAAAGCGCTTCCCAGTTTTGTTTTTGTGGTAGAAAAAACATCTTTGTTTCTGAGCTTTAAATTAAAAAAAAATTCATGTAGAAATTGTAATTGCTTACTAGACCAACCAGCAGAAATGGGCATAACTTCATGCAACATGTATGGAGTAAAATGTTTAAATTGGGGGCAGTCTGTGCTTTGTCTGTTGCTAGGCAAAAAACTTCAGCCATTCTTGGAATCTGCATGCCCTGGAAGACAGCTGGTCACAGAAACCATTGTGGCTCAAACCCGAAATGCTTGAGGCATCTTGCATATGGTAGAAGAAAATCTCAGTCTTCCAGGGCAGAGATAATTGTGTCTATGAAAAATTGTATGGGTTACTGATGGTATTTCTCCATTTAATGCCTTGTTATTTTTGAAGACAAAGTTAAGCTAAAGATGAAAAAATCCCCAAAGTACATGCATCTGTTCATAACCCAAAAAGTAGTTAGTTACAAGATACAAACTTAATCCCACTAAATGAATAAAACAGAGCAGTCTTTCAAGACTGTTTTTATAGCTCTGGATATATTTTCTAGTGCAATTTGCCTGCTTGTATGTTAGTCCTCTTCTTGTGTGCATTTTGTGGAGCTTTTTTAATCACTGCAGATGTATCATTAGGGGAGATTATGTGAATATATGTGAACCAGCCCACTACTGATTAAAAACTCTGTTTTTTCTACACAGGACTTAAGGTCAGAGTATGTCTTTGAGCAAGGACGTATTTGCCACATGCAGATAAATTCTTTAGTACACTGCTGGCTTATTTTCCTCTGAACAACAACAAAAAAGTTTTTCATCAAGATGGAATTTTCTAATTATATAAAAAGTTGGATATCAAGGATTCACATTTTAAATGCGTAATGAGTTGAATATGGAGACTGTAATGTAAATTTTTGTCTTTCCCTTGCAGAATATGGAATTGTTTACAAAGAGTCATGAACGTTTCTGCAAGGATGTCATAATAAATACAAGCCAATTATAATTGTCTTATGTAATAAGGGGGAGATAGGCTTCTTTTGACTAGTAATTAAATCCTGCCTCTGGGCAGTGTACGTAGCAACTGTGTGTAGCTGCTATGATAGTCAATCTGATCTTGGGTTCCTCTACACACCCAAGCAAGGAGGCAGGCACTCTGTCAAACCAGTTTGGCTCCTCAAGTAATTAAATAAATAAAGCTGCTTTTGCAGAGGAGCAATAAAATGGCTGGAGGAAGTGTCATGCTGGCGGTGGTTGAGTAACACTTGGGTCATGTGTAATGCTCACACTGGATCAGAAGTGGAGTGATGATGTTAAAGAGGAAAGGGGGATAAGAAGGAGGAAGAGTTAGAAGAGTATGGTAGAGCAGCAGTTGTCACTCATGGCTTCCCTTCTGGACCTCTGTGCTCTTCACCCCAATTCTTTAATTGTAGTGCAGCAGTTATCCCTGCGTGGGGCCGCCTGTGACTGGTAGCTAATAGTGCGTCTGCTATCTGTGGTTTTGCAAACCATGCATCAGAGATCCCTGGGGAATAAGAGTTGGCTAGTAATGTCCAGCTTAATAAATACTCCATCAGCTTCACCAAAATGTTCAGATTAGGAAGGACACATGACAGGGCAATGTGGTGCATAAAGAGGGACATTTTCAAGTCCTGTTAAACAGGGTGAAGTCCTCATTTTGAGGTTGTTAGTAGCCTGATCCCTGATTTCTGCTAGCAATGACATTTGATTTTTTGTGAAGGCAAGTATATCTCAGTGAATTAGTTTGATTTTTTGGGGAGGAATACAGCTATAATTATAAATAATGTGTGGTTACTGTTCAGGGTGGAACTGTGCCTGCTGTGAGATGATGGAAGTGTCTTGAAGGAGGTGTAGCTACAATAGAATCCTCTGAAAAGCTAAAAGCTATGTGTCCAAGCACAAGAACATGTTCAGAGTGGTTGGAGAGTGCCCAGGCAGAAAGAGACTTGGGGGTACTGGTCGACAGCCGACTCAACATGAGTCAGCAGTGTGCCCAGGTGGCCAAAAAGGCCAATGGTATCCTGGCCTGTATCAGGAATAGTGTGGCCAGCAGGAGCAGGGAAGTCATCCTTCCCCTATACTTGACACTGGTGAGGCCGCACCTTGAGCACTGTGTCCAGTTCTGGGCCCCTCAGTTCAGGAAGGACGTGGAGACACTTGAGCGTGTCCAGAGGAGCGCAACAAGGCTGGTGAGGGGCTTGGAACACAAGCCCTATGAGGAACGGCTGAGGGAGCTGGGGGTGTTTAGCCTGGAGAAAAGGAGACTCAGAGGTGACCTTATCACTCTCTACAACTTCCTGAAAGGTGGTTGTAGTGAGGTGGGGGGTGGTCTCTTTTTCCAGGCAACAACTGTCAGAACAAGAGGACACAGTCTTAAGATGCGTCAAGGTAAATATAGGTTAGATATTAGGAGGAACTTTTTTACAGAAAGAGTGATAAAATATTGGAATGGTCTGCCTGGTAAGGTGGTGGAGTCACCATCCCTGGACGTGTTTAAAAAGAGATTGGATGTGGCGCTCGGTGCCATGGTTTAGTTTAGTTGAGGGGTTAGGACAGAGGTTGGACTCGATGATCTTGAAGGTCTCTTCCAACCTGGTAATTCTGTGATTTCAGAGTTCTGAAAGTATAAAAACGCTTGACTAACCTGCTACTTGTTCACCAAATATTCCTTTATATTTAAATACTCTGAAAGGGCAGCGTTCATATTTTGCAACTCTTCAAACAGCTAATCAGTGACAAGTGTTGGTCAGCAAAACTTGCTGAGTCTAAACTTCTCTTGCCCAGACTGATACTCTGCCTCCTCTAGTTGTTCTCCTGTCATCTTTTCAAATGCATGCCATCCTTTTGTGGCTCCCTCGGACTTTAATTTCCTCCACAGCCATCCTTCCTCCTCTGACTGCAATTATTTAATTTCTTTGCCAGAGGCGATTGCTTTCATCTCCTGCCAAGAAGGACTGCACATAAGTGCAGAGCCTGTGGTCATGTGTGGTACGTGATGTCTCCCATCAGATGGTGCTGTGCAGCAGTGGCAATGGCCTCTCACAGGAGCTCACACCTGAAGTGTTACATCCCTATGAGCCTTGGGAAGGGGAGCATTTGAAAGTCTTGCTGCCACTGTAGTAACCTGGCCTGTGCACAGTGCTTTTCAAATAGCCTGATATAATTATTTGTATGTGTTTATATTCCTTTCAACTCCATATTTTAAAAGTTCCTAAAAAACAGCCAGGAAAACCCTTAAATAAAATTTTTCTTGGTGTCACTGTTCTATATAGCCTTTCTTACTGCTTACCTACTCTCATATCATGAAATGTAAATGTAGTTTAGAAAGCCAACTACCAAACACGAGCTTTACAATCTTGCTTTCAATTTTATTTAGACAGGTCAGATCAGTGGAGTTCTTTTAAGCTAACCGTCCTGAATTATTCAAATTCCAGAAAGAGCATAAGATTTCTCCAGCTGAAGTCAGCATTAATTTCAGTGACTTCCACCTGTTTGTTTATTTCTACATAACTGCTGCTAGATAATATTGAAATTTCTAAACTGTATTGTTTAAGCACTGCAGTTAAGGCCAAGTGCCATAGTTTACCGGGAAGTGATGTTGTGACTATTTTTCCAGGCTCTGTACGTGACACTAATTGCCTTTATGGTGTCTTTGACCCTGCTAAATGTTCGTTTCCGCACAATTTCTTTCTTCACTGTCCATCTGTTTCCTTGTTAATGAGCTAACAGAATCTGGTGAAATGGCTTGGAAACCAGTGTGTGTAGGAGAGAGAGATATAAAAGTCTGGGGCTGTGGGGATAGGAGGGAAGATGTGCAGAGAAGGTTGTTGGTTCCCCTTGTAGTGTGAGCGAGATGGGGGAGTGTTGGTGAACGCTTTGGGCTGAAGTGGGCTCAATGCATGTCTCTGTGTGTATGCTGCTCAAAGTGCTGCTTCCAGTAAATGCTGAAAAATTTGAAAAGATTGATAAATCACTAGTAATAACAAGAAACTACTTTCATGCATGAATAACCTTGCTAAACATGTGAAAACAATTGTATCTAAAGCATTTCCCTTCTGTGTGCATTTTCTTTTGTCTAATGCCTCTTTTCCTCCTCTTGCTGAATGTCATTTCAAGACCTTGTGATTAGGTCCCTGGTTTGCTCATGGCACCAGTGCTGCTCTCTGGAGAAGCATGGAGAAGTATTTAAAATACATGAAAAATCAAAGTATTGAATACACCCAGGATCAAGACAATCAATTTGCAAGAGAACCGTAATCTAGGGCAGAAGCATGCTCTGCTCTTGGCCATTTCATCTGGTATCTCTGCATCTCTCTGCCACTTATAATCCTAACAGGGATCCACATGCAAATAGTGCCACAGTTTTAGCACGTTTTTCTTAACCAGCATAAGCAAAGATACTGTTTTCTTTAAGGTCCTTCCTGTTAAAATAGATGCCAATGGATTGAGAGCCTGTATTGAAATTGGCAGCATAGACTCCAACCTGGAATTATATTAGTATAAAACCAAACTTAGGATATATAAACATTCAAAGGCTTTTTATAATTTGCATTTATCTTTTGTTCTAAATGAGCAATATAAAAATGTTTAGAGACTCAATTACAGTGAAATGGAGACATTATTTAAAATCCTAAATGTAAAATAATGGATTAAAATGTTAGACAAATGTTATTTTATTAAATCTGCAGCAAAAAAGAAGTCTAAGTTGGCATTTGCTTTAGTCCTTTTTTATGCTTGTCCTAGACAAATATGATTTTTATTATCATAGCATTTTATCTATTAATATTGGAAGTAATGCCTCTATTTGTACTGAAGCTTTTAAAAGCAATTTTATTTTTCTTGTTCCCCTGAAAGCAAACTGCTGCAATTGTCATAAGTTGGTTTGTTTTTTTTTTTCCCCTCCGTTAGCAGAAGAAATTATACAGACAGATTTCGCATAGAGATTTTTGGGGTGGAGTTTATTATTGCTGTCTGAACTTGAAGTTCTTTGTGAGGGCAAGTGGCTATCTATCCCATCAGTCACGTACTGCCTGGCTGCCAGGGCGCTGCATCACTGGATCTTTGGGTATGCTGAGCCTCTGAAGAATCTGCACAAAAGTCTGAACACTGTCCTTTTCTTATCTCCAGCATGCTGTAGCTCCAGCCCTTCTCTGATGCTTGGAACCCAAGTTTCAGTTGATATGCTTATTTTTGAGGTGGGGAAGAGGTGGTGGGATGTGTGTGAGGGAGTTACATGGAGATGGGATTGGGTTTTTTTAATATGTATTTAGTACTATATTGAAGCACAAATAGCCTGGATGATTGCAGGACACTTTATAAATGCAGACTCTTCACATGGGCATGAGCAAGAGAGTGGGAATACAGGCCATGGCACCATTTCAAGACAGCAGGCAGATCATGGCTTTCTCCTGTGACTGGACTGCTCAGTCAGCCATACAAAGCATTATGTCTTAAATCTTCTCCCAAGTCTTCTTTTCTAAGTTGTGTTGTTGCTGGTACTCTTCTAGTATTTTTATTTCAACGTCTGGAGGGAGATATTGAGAACATACTGATATTCTGTCCAGGACAAGCTTTTTTTATGCCCCAGGTGAACACTACACAGGATGTAGCTATGCATGTATTCATTTATCCAGCTGCAACAGCTATGAATGGATTTGTCTCTTGATTGCTTATCCCCCAGCTTGGAAAGGTGTTAACAGCTAGAGGTTAGGTAACAACCAGTGCAGTGCTGAACATATAGATGTTTCAGAAAAATAAGAAATAGTGTATGGAGTGAATGACTTTTACAATGGGCAAGTTCAAAATTTGGCTAGCATGAGAGCACATATATTATGAAACTTGGCCATTAAAAGATCTCTAAGTAGTGAAACTGGAATTTCTCCTTGTAATTTCTTCTGTTATCTCAGTTGATGACTTTTCTGGAAACCATTCCCTCATAATTCTTGTTCCTTGGGTATGTTTAACTATTTTCTCTGTCAGAAAGAAGCACTGAAGTCTAGTACACCACCGTTTTACTGTGAATTAGTTGAAAAAGACAACTTTCAATAAAACAGGTTTTTACATACTTCTGGAATTCAGTGCTTGCTTTCTGCTTATTTCAGGGGTGAATGGCATGTTTGGATGTTTGTTTCTTCATGGCTACTTTATCCTTTTCTCTGTTTAATAAGGAACATTTATGGTTAAGGCACCCAATGCCACCATTCTTTTACCACAAACCACTAAATTAGTACGAAGCTCAACTGAAAAATTTTAAAATACTAATGTTAGTAGTCTGTTGCGTTGGGAAGGTGAGTAAATATCCACTTTTATTTAACTGAAATTAATAGTAAGTACATATGAGAAAATAAATGTATGGTTAAAATTGAAATCAGCATGCATCACTTAAGGTGGCAGCTTTAGAGCTTGTGTGCATTTAAATGGTGTTTACAGAATTAATAGTTGCCCAAGAAATCAGATGTACCTCTGTAATGAAAAATAAAATGTCAGTGATTTCTTTTTTCAGAGATGTCTAGTCATTGAGATTTCACTTTGCATTTGCGAGCTTTGAGTTACTGGAACACCTACCTCTGTCTAGTTGATGCTGCCCATAGCTGCACATGCAATAACACTTTATCACACAAAGTAATGTGTTTTGGTTTTCCTAGTTTGACACCTGTCAGTACAGTCATCAGGATAAACAACAGTAGGCTTATTCATCTTGTTTTCCTTTGTGGGATGATCTTGTTTGTGGGGGGCAAAGCTTGACTGAGTTGATTGATCCCAAATGTTTATCCCTGCTCTCTCTGCAGCGTTGTTTCACCAAGTCAGGTGTTCCCTGAACTATTGGAAGGAAAACTTTGCTTTCAGCCTTCAGATTGCGTTTCTACATGTGGCTTGACAGAAAAGCTGAAAAGCACAGAGTATAAGCATCTGATGAGCAGAGATCTGTGCTTTTCACACCGACTACACCAGGAGTCTTTTCCCTTCTTCGTTGTTTTTCCCCATCTTTTGTAAGAATGTAGCTGTATGTTATTTCAGGAGTCTTGGTATGTTTGTCCAGAAGGCATACCACAATAAGACCCCATCATTATGTTGATTATGGAAAATAACAGTTAAGACTTCTTTTTCAATAATCAACCATTTCCTTTTAAAAATATCTGTTCTGGTTTGTTATAAGAGGTAGTTTGGGCTGAAGCCTGAAAAATTTTCACATTCTCTGAAATGTAATGATGCCTAGGGATTTGGGGTATGGGGTTAAACAGGAGAGTACAGCCTTGCATTGAGCAATAGAGAGTGAATTATTCCAACTGAGAAACATTACTGTTGTGGATATAAAGAGGAACATTCACATGATCCAGCATAAGTGATCAATGGCAAAAATATTCATCTCCTTCCACCTTCTTACTTTTGCTGTGCAGTTAAATTATACAATACATTTATTTGTAGATATTTTTCTTAATGCAGCCGCCCCAGTTCTTTTCCTCAGTGGTATCATGCCTGTCATGGATTTTAGCTATGAGCTGTGGGAATTTGCAATGAAGAGCTTTTTTTTGTAGAAATCCAGGTCTTGCTCTTCACTCTTGTTAGGTTGGGTAGTGTCATCATTTCATTGGTGGAGAGCTGGCAGGCAAAGCCTCTGTGGGTACCAGCTTCTTGAGCGCTTGTTGACTGACCCCTCAGGAGTTTGTTGGACTGTGAATTAAATTGTTGATCAGAAGGGAAGATAGCAGCATTTTTCCCTCAATGACCTTGCCTGCTTTGAACCTGGCATCCCTGCTGCTATCAGAATGAAATGCCAGTAGTATTGTCCCGTGGATGGAAGCTATGAATGCCCACTCTTTCTGTATATTTTCCTGGGGGTCAAAATTCAGGCAGACAGATCCTGCTGGCCTCAAAACTGAGCTGCTCTTTCCTACTGCTTGACCTTGAGAAATCTAGTCATCACTATGGTTGGGCTCTTTGCTGCAATGTCAAAAGTTTTCTATCCAAATGGCTGATTTTGAACTTGTGTTCAAGATTGTGTACAGCAGCCCTCTAAATGTGGCTCCTACCACCTGCCCTTTGGGAGGGATTTGGAGAAAGCAAATTACTACAGGAGAAAATTGCAGCAATGTTATGGTTTTTTGGTTTGGGTTTTTTAAAAAAAGAGGCAGGAGATTAAAAAATTTGGGAGAAGACTGGATGGGAAGTCAATGTCAGGCAAATGCCAGACAGCAAAAGTTATTTACTTCAAAGCATAATGACAGCATTTTGTGGTAGCTACCACACACGCCATTCAAAGACAAGCTCATGTACTGCATGGTGTTTAAATGGAACTGCAAATAGCCATAAAAAGGGGAGGTAGGACTTTGGGTGGTGCATCTGAGCTCAGGAAAGGGAAAAATCTTTACTGCCATTTTTTACTTCTTTTTTTGATGTTGCTCTTTTTTTGTGATGGGCAGAAAAAATCTGTCAAGCTGAGGTATAGCATGCTTTGTATATAAAATGCAGTGGACTCAAAATACTATTTGAAAACATGTTGTGAATCTACTTCCAGGCCTGGCCACACTGTACAGATGCCAGCACTCTGGGAGTTGCCTGCATGCCTGCTTGTTGGCTGGGGTGTAGCCTGTGTATCTCCTTGTGCATCTCCTGCTGCAATGGCAGTGCCATTCTGGAGCGATACATTGGATGAAGGTAGTTATAGCCAAAGGAGTACCGTAAATGGAGGAATACAATGCTGGGATTATTTAAAGATAGGGCCATTTGCCGCGTAGTCAGATCCAGATTTTTGCTAATGGGTAGGGAGAACAAAGGCCATTGGAACGGTAGGAACTCAGACATCCACGTTTACATGAGGTGATCTGCTCAGGTAGGCATTGTGACAGGAACTGGCAGGTGTAGCCAAAATTCTGTACTGGGGATGGTACCATTGTGTCACCTTTGCATCACTGTCCCAGTTCTTTACAGAAGACAGGCTGTCCTTTCTGCAGCATGCAAAATCTGGCTTTTCTTGCTGTAGGCCGTGATGGGGACCTGAAATTGATAAATCAGTGTTGATCTGATTAATTGCCATCTGATTAACTGTTTGCCCCATGAAATCCTGGCATAAGCCTGCCTTCAGGCAGTTGCTGCCATGTGTGGTTCAGTATCTTGAATCTTCCTTCCATCCCTAACCTACATCCCTGTATCTGGGAGCTGTGTGTTTCAAGCTGATGCAAGCAGCGTTTCTCTCAAACTGATGCCCAGGGCCTTGCATGGTTTGGGATGGTGTAGTCTACATGACAGGGTGTCAGAGGACCTCTGGATGAGGTGGAGAGAGCAGGCTAGATGGCGAGTACCTGTACCAAGGCATTGCTGATATTGCAGGCTGGTATGATACAGTGCTGCCTCCCTGTCTCTGGGCAGCTAACACTTTGTGATGGAGAACTGGCCAGCCAGCATGCCTGGATATGTGGTATGACTCATGCATTGGATGGGGAGAGTCTAGCTTGGCTGTTTTCATCACACCAAAGTTAAATTGAGAAACCTACCAGTCCTTCACTTTGAGTTTCGTGTGGGGGTAAACATTGACTGGCCTGTGGTAGCGCTGCCTCTTTGCTAAAGCCATTCAAACCTGTCTAAACCATGGAAACAACTTGATATGAACTCCTTTAGTAATTTTTTTTTAAATTAATACTGAAAAATCTTTCAACTTTGGATAGATTTTAAGGCAAAGAAGCCCTACCTTATGATCTGCTATATTTGGCCTCCAGTATAGCAAACCAAAGAAATGTACTCAATGATCATTTTGGTAACTGAGACATATAATCAGCATTATGTGCTGTGCTGTGCTATGTGTTTTTTGTTCAGTCCATGATGATTTTGATGTCATGCCATGCTCAGAATGGTTGATCTTCAGTTATTTCTTCTTGATTTGTCTCCTCCTACAGGAATTACAGCAAACCTGAAAATAAACTAGCCCTCTGTGTGTAAGCATTTTTTTAAAATCTAAATTTAAAAAAGACTTGATTTGCATACTGTTTGAAGAAAATTGGCTTTACCTGGCAATTGCAAATTACCAAAGTATTAGGGGATGCTGTCTTTCAAAAACAAAATTGTTTTAGAGCAGCAATTAAATCTGATTTTATGATATGGCCTTTAATTATGTCATTGCTCTCGTTCTATCAAAAAAGCAATGATAGAAGCAGAATATGTTCAGCTGAATAGAGGAGAGAATAGAGAATAGTTTGGAAAGAGATGCTGTTCAAAGATGGATAGAAATAACTCTTGCAAGATATTTTCTTTTTTATTTGGTAGCTCACATGGCTAAGTGGTTGAAAAATTGTCCAAAATCAATTATGCCTATTACATAAGAGTACCACACCCACTATAAGCAGTTTTAATGAATAAACAGTGACTCAGAAATCATAGACATAGTTTGAAGATGTAATATCCTAGGGTGAGATTCACTTTGTCTTACTTAGGTTCTTAAAAGCCAGGGAGCTCTGAGCCAGTCTGTGTCTTCGCATTTTTTTTAATGATGTCTGGTTCCTGGGTAGGTTATCATAGTTACAGTATACACTGGGTATAAGCCAGTCTATGATGAGAAAGGCCTCAGTCTCTGTGCAAAAGCAGATTTTAAAATGGAGCACTTACTTCTGTGACATCAACAAATTCAACTTGTTGTGCAACTTGGAAAACATGTTGGTTTCAAGCACCAGTGTTAAATTGTTCTTTGAGAATACCTTCTAATTACTTAATTATTAGCTATCTTTTGAAAGTCAATATTAATGAAACCTAACTTGGCAGAACCAATGCTTTTATTTTAATATCAACAAACTACGTAGTTGTCAAAATCAGTGGGTCACAAGATTGGTCTGACAGCTTCATCCTGTATAGCAAATCAGTGTTGATTGCTGCAGCAGCTGCACAAATAACTTAGTCAAAATGCTTCCAGTGTAATGTCTTCTGAAGTAATTTCAAGAGGTCTGCAAGTCTAATAGTGGCATTTACAGCCTTGTACTCAAATTGGACTCTTGCTGTTCAAGGAAACAGAATTATGCATTGCAGCATGACATTTTTGTGTTCTAGAGGGGCTACTCTGAAGTTTAACTTGTCTTCAGTTCTTCAGTGGTATATGCTCCTTGTCTTCCTGGGAATAATTTTTGAGAAGTGTGGGCCTTAGCTACATACTGTAATTCCAAGACTCTTTTTTTTTTTAAAAAAAAAAAAAAGATTTCACTGCAAAGGTTGTTTGTGGACATAGAAGACATTACAGGTTTGGGATGGGCCCAACTCTTGTTGAGGGAAACACCTCATCATCTACTGCATGCATGACTTGCCAGTAAACTCTCTATAAACCCAAACATTTCGACTGTGTAGTCCTGTAGATGTCAGTGACGACTTCAAAATATGAACTTTTGGATTCTTAAGAACTGATTGGAGATTGAAACATAGCTGTAAAGCTAGACCCCACTCCTACAGCCCTTATTATGCTGCAGTTCTAATATATGACATGCAACTGTCAAATTTCTAACTTGCAGAATGAAGGGCATAATGTTTAACTACATATTCCTATTCCTCATATTCCATATAACCTAGAAAACACATATATTTATTTTTAAAGTTTCAGTGCTGTTATGCTACATTGGCTAGTTTCCTCAAAATTATTATCACTAAATATACAAGTTTGGAAGCAAAATACCATGCCACATTTGAGCTAAGGGTAGTTTTCAGATTCTATGTTTTTAAGTGATTACTGACAATTATATTGCTAAGATACAACTTCTACTTTTCTGTAGAAACAGACTGTTGTTATATGAATATTGTATAAAATGCAGTTCTCCTAGGGGAATTGCTAGCATCCTTTGTTTCCCTGAATTTTGAAATTTTTCTTATCTTCAGTTGGTGTGCCATCATTCATTTTCTGTCACTATTTGTTACATTTTAGAAAAATACTTAAGCACAAAAGAAGATTTTTGTAAGATCTAATTTTCTTCTCAATAGGAAGACTGAACTTAGAGCATTTGAAGGAAAAGAAAATCCATGTTAAAGCTAATTACTTAAATTGTAGGATTTCTGATGTTAGTATACATCCTTTTTAAAATTTAGAAAAAAATAATAGGGTGATGTAATAATGTAATAGATCTTAAAAGAGCTCCATCCTCTCCTTTGCTCTTTTTCCCAAACACAACTCATTTTTTTCAGTACTAATTTCCTTAATTACTGTGGTAACCAGTAGCTTTGCTCTGGATGCATGCAGGTTCCACAGCACTTTTAATTGTGTGCCTGAAGTCCTGCACAGGATTAAGGACGGTCAGGATCCCCAAAAGGCGGTTCATAATTAGCTGGTGGCTGAACATGGTGACCTCTAAGCTCAAATAAATACCATTCCTAGTATTTGATTTCTGTTCCCAACTGGCGTAAAACCTCTCTTTTGGACTGATGTCCTTTTTTGACTTGCATGTGGGTTATTAATCTGGGCGTTTAGAAGAAATCTGCCAAATTTGGTCCGTTCAAGAAATGTAGGCAGAGGGGGGATCTAGTAGTGTCTGCAAGTGAGTACAGGCTTGAGCAAGTGCTTTGTTTTTTTGGATTTTGGTTTTTTTTTTTTTTTTTTTTTTTTTTTTTTTTTTTTTTTTTTTTTGTTTGGGTAGTTTTTTGAGAACTACTTTGCTAAAAACTGGTAGGGAATTCTTTTGGTTTTGGGTATCTTAAGTCCTTTATAAGACATTGTTCTTGTTGACTGCTTTTTCACTCTGACTATACAAAGGAGTCCCATTAGTATAGACCTGCCACTTGCCAAGTAATGGGAATTGATGTGCACGTGGTAATGCAGACTTGGAGTGGTTCTTTAGTCACACTGCCTTAGGTGCAAGTGGCACGAAAAAACCATGCTATTAAAATACTTTGTGCTAGATATCATGGGTATACACGCTGTAACATGAAGCAGAAGATAAAAGACTTTCTCTCTCTTTTGCATTTCTGTTTAAAATTTATTTTATGCTTTTCAATGTGACTGGTATTGCTTCAGAAAATAATAAACATTCCCACAGAATTTAGCTGAAGATTGACTTACACTAGAGGAAACTACTTTAAGATGTTAGATCTGACTTCTGACTTCTTTTGAGGCATAAAGAAGTGGCTTTTAAGTACTTGCTTCTTTTGAAATTAATGTAAGAAAAAACAATATGAACTAAGTGTTAAATCAGGGTTTATTGGTTGTTGTGGGGTTTGTTTTGTGGAGGGTTTTTTTGGTTGGTTTTGGGGTTTTTTTGGGGTTTTTTTGGGTTTTTTTTACTACTAAGATTCTCTTTCTAGTCCTAATTTTGCGTATGTGTCCAATTAACTCTCAATTCTTATTCTTATAGGCAGTTACTGGGCAAAGCTTTGGAACCGAAGACTTTCGAGCAGCTCTAGAAAATGGAGTCCTGTTGTGCGAGTGAGTATTAACCTACCTATATAAAAATCCTTCAGGTTAACACCAACTGGCCTCTTTCCTTCCTGACCTCTGAATTTTTTTTTTTTTTTTTGAAGTACCAAAAGTATTTTATAGTACATAATTTTAAAATTTTTTTAATACCCGTTGTTTGTCATGGGAAGTAAAAGCAGATTTTGGACATTCTATTTCCAGATCCATGCGTTCCATGTGTTGTCCCACACACTTCTTCATGTGATACTGAGAGGATCATGATGTTGTTGATTGATTATGTTGGTTTTGGTTATAATACCCAGGATATCCCTGGGTTTTCTCTTCAGCGTGTGCAAGGTGGTGTGGCTGTGACTGGGATCAAAGCACTCTGTTACCCCTATCCCCACTGTTGTTGTTTGGGTTTGGATTTCTGTCCTCTATCCCCAGCCCCTGAGTGTTGGTTCTATAAATCCTGAAACTACTTATTCTTACCACAGAACTTAACACTCAGCTTGTTTTGGAGCACTTTCTGTAAGAAGCTTCCTTGTGCTTATATACTGTAGGCTTGGCAATTATGGGACTTGCCTGGTTTCGTTGCTAGATTGAGTCAGAGGTGTAAAATGTCCACTCGTCAGGTCTCATCCACATATCTGTAATTGGCTTTGTACTTACTGGAACAGGTTTCCAGGACTGAAAGTGGTACTAATCCCTTAGTATTTTAAGGAACAGCAGTTGTAAATGGCATTAGAACACCAGTGCAAGAGAAATCTCATTAGAGAACTACCTGGGATGCTAACAAAAAAAAAAAAAATCCAAAACACACAAATCTGAGCCACTCTAAAATCAGTTCAGTCAAGCTAACTTTCAGAAAATATGAAAGTATGAAAGTTCAGTTCTCTGAGCTTCTGTTCCTATATATGTTTTTTCCTTCTGTGAATATTACCATGTTTTCTGTCCTTGCCTTTAGCTTTCTTTGGACCTTTTGCCCTTCCAGTCTTATCTTGCTAGTTGCTTCTGAAGTTACCTGTGATGTGGGGCATTAATTAATTTTCAATAATATTGTAGAGCTGGATGCTGTATTTTCATTACTAATGTAATTAAATGTTAATGAGTGGGAATGTGGTAATAAAAATAGTTCATACTTTTAATAAGAAGGTATTTCTTTAGGTATATGTTTATTGGGATGTGTATATTATATTCAGATATAACTTTTATATAGTGTGTTTAAGAATTGGCTATTAACAGATACATCCTAATCCTCTGATATCTGCATTGTTGACACTTACTTGGCAAGAAAAGATGAAGCTCCATCTGCCAAATACAAATCAGTTAAATTTGTCTTTAATTAATAGTAATGCAAGAAAAACATCCTGTAATTTCTTCAGCTGGGCATCTTGCCTTAGAAGGCATGCAACTTTCTTTAAAGCAAAAGATGCCTCATTATGTTGCACTAAAATAGCTGTTCTCCTATGTCATAATTTAAAATTTGACATACTTGAAGTCCAAGAAGGAATGATTTTCATAGAAATTCTGTGAAAACACTAAAGAACAGTTGGCAAAAATTTTCACATGTCCAATTTTCACCAAAGATAATATAGTGCAAGTTCTCAAATAATTGAGACAAACTAGAAATTACGTTGTCCATTTCCTTGATTCACCTGTGGCATGGCTAATTTAGGTGGATATATTATGTCTGGAGATCATATATATGGCTTAAACTATAGCAGATAAGACCTATACTTGCACCACATATTCCTATAGCAGCCAGTCAGTTTGCTTGTCCTGCTCAAAGTGCACACATTGGCTGAGTGATCAGTAGTTGACAAAACAAAGCCTTTTACATTTTGCTAATTCTCATGTGCTTACACTGGAGAAAGAAATTCACTAAAGTTTTTCTGGTCACATGCTACTGTCAGTCCCTACTTCATGTTTTAAGTAAAATAAATCAATAAAATTTATGCATTTGAAAGGTTTAAAAATAAAAAAAGGGGAGAAAGGCAAGCTTTTTTAAATTCCACCTCAACCGATCACTTTTTTGGGTGGGAAAAGTAATCAAATGTGTCTTGTGTGCTAAATAATTTAGTGTAATTGAAAAGTTGCAGGACCTGTAGGTCTTTTCTTTTTCTGCAGGTACTTAGAAATGTATCCTTCATTCCAGTGTATAGGGGTAAACTGTTCTTTGTGTTTGTTTCCTAAATACATTTTCTGCTTGAGCAAAAGGTGCTTTTTCCCCATACAGAGTTTTAAACTCCACATCTTGCCTCCACACTGGTGTGGGTAGATCACAAAGCCTTGCTGGTGCTTTGTGTGGGGTAAAGGGTCTGGCCAGACAAGTAGCAACAAGGAGAGAGCAAGTCAAAAAATCGTCCAAGGTTTATAGACAGATGAAGTCTGCAGGGTGTCCTGAGGTCCCCGTTCTCCACTGACCCTGTGGTCTAGTGTGTGGTGAGCCACAATATTTCCCTACCTCCATGACTGAAAATCTGGGTATAAACTTGCAAGGAATCCTGTACCTCATCCTCGCTGCAGGATAAGGTATGCATTTGGGCATACCTTGTACTTTATAAGTATCCAATAGTGATGTGTTAGTCTGGCCTATCTTCTTAGTTTAATTATGAATTTTATGTGAAGAGTGAAATCAGGTACAGTCTTTTCTGACTGAGACTGAAAAGGAATTGTGCATGTAAATTATATGTGCCAAAAATGTTTGTTGCACAGAGCATACCGGGCTTGGTAGCATTATGAGAACTGAGTTTATTTCTCCCCCTTACAGGAATATTAGTGCTTTTACACAGAATTCTGAATATTAATATTCTGGTACATTTTTGACATCCGCTCAGAACCTTTATGTGAAGAGAATCTTTAAATTGGAAATTTGAGTCCAATTAACATCACCACTCATGTAGTAGAAACACAGATTCTTTTCTGCCCACGCCTCCTCAGGCATCTTTTCCTTCTCACTTTGCTGTTCCCAGAAATCTTTCTGTGTGACTTGTCTCATTTTTGCTTCTACAGTCTGTTCTTTCTTGTCACTTCTTGGGAGTGTTAATAGGTTCAGTTCAAATTTGTTCAAATCATGTTAAGTTAGGACCATATGCAAAGTATTTCTTAATAAGCATTGATGCTCATGCTTAAGTACAGTAAATTATGTAACAGAAAATCATATGACTTTTTTTTTAGTTTGATTAACAAGATCAAACCTGGCATCGTTAAGAAGATCAATCATCTGCCAACTCCAATAGCTGGCTTGGTAAGTAATGGTATTGAATCTATATCTGATTCATATATATGAACCAAGTGATCTTTGTTTTTAAGATATTTTAAAATTTTAGTTCCATTTTCATTTTTTTGTTTAAAATTGTACCATTTCTATATTGTCTTAGACCACAAAGGATACCTAATCTGTCATTTGAATCTGTAACTTTTATTATCCTGTCACTGCATGAAGCTTCATCATCCCCAGATGTATCAAGCACTGGCTCCTGTGCACAAACCTCTGTAGCATTACTTGTCTCTATTTAAAGGCCACCATCCTATCTTACTTCCGATATCCCTTTTTTAGGGAATGGGAAGAGTAGGAAATGTTCTGTGTAGTTAAAGTATTTTTGGAACCTGTTTCATTCCACCCACAGCAAAGCTTCAGTTGCATTAAAATAACTCCAATGATGCAAACATCTCTCTTCAGGCTTCAGCTGAGGGATTTGCCAATGTTTTGGCTGTAAATCACATTATTGGGGGGGAGAGGTGGGAGATGTATGTAATAATTTTCACAGGAAATGTAAAAGATTTTCTGTGTGCTGTTTGGAAAATTTGCTGCCCAAAGACTAGGATAAGTTTTGTAGCCATTTAACTTCAGAAACCCTTTTGTGGGTAAATGAATTAAGAATTCCTTCTTCATCATTCTTTTCACTACGATAGCCTTGTTGGCTGTTCATGTCACCTAGGGTGTTGAGGTTATTTAGTCCTGTCACAAAAACTATTGGTCTCATATTAAAAGATCCAAGGTGAACAGGAGCCATATGCATGATTCCTGTGACAAACGGAAGATCCCACCTTATAATAAATATGCAAGCTCAACATTAGGGACAATTACCTGGTTTCTTAGTAGGAGTAGAATGCAAAACTTCTCTAGATACTTTTATTTATGTGTTTTAATGGGATGAGCCAACAAAACATTGGCATTTGCTGGTCAACCATGTAGCTCATTAGAGAAGAAGTGTAGTTAGCTTGGCTGGAGGTCATAAGATTAGGTTAAATTGCCATAAGTTATTGCACAAGCTGAGAATGTGCATTTCCACATCAAAT
This sequence comes from Orthonyx spaldingii, assembly GCA_013397795.1. NCBI lineage: Eukaryota > Metazoa > Chordata > Aves > Passeriformes > Orthonychidae > Orthonyx > Orthonyx spaldingii. The sequence goes on along the minus strand of VZTJ01005454.1, from coordinate 2,962,297 downwards.
AAATGTAGAAAGGATTACTTGCCTTTGTCCCAGACAAGCTCAGGTATTCAGGCTTGCAAACAAGACTGCTGCACATTCTTTTCCTGTGAGGCATACAAAAATGAATTCAAATGAAACCAAAATAATTCTGGGGAGGACAGTACAGTTATTTGATCAGCAGTTTGATTGCCTATGTGGCCTCTGAAGTAGCCGTTAGATTCAAACCAGAAAACCATAAGCTAGATTTCATTTTTGTGGTGATTTAAGTGTTGTCTTGAATCATAACTGCAAGCACTCTTGTTTTTATATGCATTTTTTATTTTCAGATGTAAAAGTGCAGAGTATTCATTTAGTGTGTAGTTTATATCTTACTTACAGTGTATTATTGTTTCTGGTTCCTACAAGTCTTCAAAAATACAGGAAAGAGGCAGAAAGGTGAATGATTCTTGTAAATTGGGATCACCCAGTGTTATTTTTGTTAAAATATGACTTAAAGATAGTAATCGAGACAGCCGATGTTTTGTGTTAACCTGTGGAAAAGGTTTTACATAAACACTTCAGTTTCAGAAGTCGACAATTATGAAGGCCGTATTGGGATGGTTTCAGAAGATGGAGCTTATGGTGACAAGAGTGGAAGACTGGTTTTCTCAGACTTGAGAGGAACCTTCTCAGTTACACCAGCTCTGAAGAGCCCGGGCTTCATCCCAGCATGTGAAACTCTAAAAATTTTGGGGATTTGCATTTATAAGAAAGCAGACATTGATAACTGACAGGCTCAGGATACTGTGGTTGAAAGACAGGATTTAGAGATAGAAAAAGCTTACTAAGGAATTAGGTGGTAGGTTTGCTTGACATGTTCTGGAAAATTGTGTGTAGGTTGCTTCTCTCATGAATTTCCTTCTAGTATTTTCTGTGGCTTCATAAATATTATATGTACTTCTGTGGCTTTCACTTCTGCTGTCTTCAATACCTTTGAGTATCTCACTCTAATTGCTCCCCAGCAAGCCTTTATGAGATCAAGAAATCACTGTTGGAAGGGAGGAATTTATGTTTCTCATTTTTCTCTTTCTTCTCTTTTTTTTTTTTTTTCCCAGATGGGAATTTTAATATCGAGAGATGGCAGGGGGGTTTTTTCTAAAATATAAAAAGATTTGATCATGTTCTTCATGCTTCTTCATGCTCCTCTAGACTCATGTCCGAAAGTCAATTTCCAAAACATTTTATGCATTCATTGCGCAATTAGCATCCATTTCTCTCCTGATTTTCTGATTCAAAGAAAACAAGCCCCCCCAGGGTTTTGAGAGTTTTGTGGCAGTCTGATTATCAGAAGGAAACAAATGCTTTGAAAGACATCTTGTTTCTCTTCCCCCCCTTTCCCTCCCCTTTGTTTTTCTTCCCCTCCAGGAATTTCTTGAGTTTTGGTTTTGTTCCCTAGGGAGTTAATATATTTTATTTCCACATAAGTCTGTTGTTTAAGCATTGTGTTCACTTCAAGGACTTGACAGGCTTTTTCAGCAGTGCAGAAATACAGTGTTGAATAGATGTCTTCGGCTGAATCTCCAGAAGGGTTTTGTTATCTTGCTTCTTTGAGTTGGTGGTTATTTTGAAAACAAATTGTTTGAGTAAAATAGTAAGTGAAGGCCTATAGGAATAATGAAACATTCTGTTCTATATGGAATATTGTGTGCTAGAGGTTTTTTTTATAGAGTTAGGGTGAGGTGCTGCTTTTAATGAAATCAATGCATTATTGATTTGCTATGTCTTGTTTACTTTTATGACACCTTACTTATCATAAGATCTAATAGGAACTTTATATTAGCAGGAAGACCTGAATTTCTGAAGCACATTTTGCACAACTCAAATTAAGCCTAAGCTTTTACCTTTAGTTTGATTATACTGCTGCCTAGTGATTTTTTTAGGTGTGGATTGCAATGGTTCAGGTCTAATCATGATGGAATGGAAAAATGTGTTTTGAGGATAAAATACTGAAATAAAACTCAGCAGTTAAAAAAAAATGCTTAATTGGTACTAGGAAGGTTCAAAAAATTGATTAAACTTCTCCGTAGCTTGGTATGGGATGGAAATCTGGGCTGCAGCTTGTGTGGGAGGGTTTGTAAGAACTCACTGGGAAGAAGAGTTGGATCTAGCCATGGCTTAGTATCCATCTAGCAACTTTTTGCTCCAGCCTCACTGCTCCAGTTCTCTCCTGAAGCATATGGATGAGATGTAGCCATTGTCTTAGCTACATTTGCCTGTTCATTTTTGTTCCAATTTGGAAAATGGAACTGCTGGGGTTAAGGCAAGTACCAGTAAGGCAGGGAAGCTGTGGTGAAGACAGGTGACTGAAGAAATGTCCATGCAGCTCTTACTGTGGTTTCCTGGACAGTGAGGTGTGCCAGCTGCAGGGTGCTAAGTTCTAACTCCAGCAGAAGTTGCAGAAAGTTGCCACTTGCAGCAGGTTGATTTTTAACAGCACATGGCAAATTTTGGAGGCAGAGATGATCCCATAGATTTCTTGAAGGGAATTACCTGGGAGGTTAACTGCTGGGGTTTTTTGCTTTAAGCTTGACTATTTTTTAAAAATGCCATTTAGAACCTTTGCACTAAAATAGTTTCTGGAAAATTAGAATTTAATTTCTGGTTATATTCAAACTGTCTAAAATACACATATAAATAAAATGTGTATATATAAAGAGCAGTGCATGTATTTTTTCCCAGTACAGAGTAGCAGTTCCTGAAGCCTTCAGGCATTTCTGGGGGATATGCGAAGGGTAACAGAAAGGTCAGAGGATTGTGGGAGCTGAGATTTCATTATGTACAGTAGAAAAAGTGCAGACTGCACTTTCTTACTTAAAAGATGCAGTTTTTCTTGTGTAAAACAGAGAGTATTTAAAGAAAATGATTCAAGTTGATAAGTCTCGCTGGGCTCAGATCCTGCAAAATTATTTTGATTAGAGTTCTTGGGCAGTAGGGGCAGTGAAAATAAAATGACTGCTTGACAAAAGCAAACCCAAAGGAAAGCTTTTTTCTTAAAAAATACTGAGTTTTCAGCTTGAATCCCAGCATGAGATGGTTTGAATAGAATCACATGAGGGGGAGGACTTTGTGGTTTGACAACATATTTTCCAACAAGGCTTTGCTGAGCAGTTTCAGAGATGCATCTCTGGCTGCACCATTGTTCCCCCAAAACCTCTTGTTTTCCACTCAGTTGGCTGAACACAGAGAATCATAAACTGGAATGAAAGTCACACAACCCCCTGAGACAGTGGGAAGATGAATGAGTTATGTATAGTTTATACAAGCTGAATATATCTGTCAGAATAATACATTGCTTGTTGCTCAGGAGGAATAAGTGTACACTCTTCAGCAATGCAGAATTTTAGTTAGGCTACGTTTCCAGCTGAGACCAGGTGGTGAAGCAAATTCTAAGGTAAGAGTGTCTCCTTTGGAGAGGGGTAGTGAATGGAAATCTTGCTTATACCAATTTTTGCCTTGCAATATATAAATTTGGTCTTCTAAGACCATCTATTTTTGCTTGCAGCTCCTGTGAGTAAGGTGGAAGTGCAATGCTTTGCTCTGTGTTTGGGAAGCCTTTTCTCACGTCAGAGATATGAGGACTGTGATCATACAACAGGGCAGAATAGAACGCTGTTGGGTTTTTCAGAGCTGTAGGTGAAATAACATTAGCAGTTTTGTTTCAAGTTGGCCTGTGCTTTCAAACAAGGCGAGATGCTGCTAACTCAGTCTTCAGTGTGAGTGCTGCATGAACATGAGCACAAAATGTCATCTTCATAAAGCTCTTCAGCTTTGGAAGAGTGTTCTTTATGAGTTTTTGTTTCCTGTTCAGACACACACAAAAAAGCTGCACATATCTAGGCAGTCCCAGGTTTAAACATGTTTATCTGTAATACTGTAGCATGGGATTGTTTTTTCCTAGTGGGGAATTAGGGTTCCTTTAGTGTGGAGAGCATCTTGATGCTTTTCCATACAGATTTGTTCAAACATTTATTTTCCTGATTCAGCAGGAAACATATGCTGCTCCAACATCATTGCTTCTCTTTAATGCAATGTAATATAACACCATTCTAAAATATGTTTATTGAATGTATCAGGAGGTAGTAATACCACTTGCACCACTACAACCACCTGAAACAGTGTTACTTAGAATACTGGTGTGTACCTTCTAAACTAGGAAAGTAGGAAATAATAAGGGTAACAAGAGAGAAATATGATAGAAAGCTAAACTAAAATGCAAGGGGAGATAAAGAAAGGGGTGGAGAACATAAAAAATAAAAATATTTTTCTGTGCCTTTGTGCCTAATACTTTGCAAACCATGGAACCTCCCTGGTATTTCCTTATCTTTAGTCATCAAGGAGAGCTGGCCAAAATTTCCTTTTCTGTGGGAAAATTTTCTTGACAGGGTGATGGGTTTTTCTGGTGGTGTGGTTTTTTTCTTGTGTTGCAGCGGAATGGCATACAGATTTATTATAGGACACTTTCAAAACAATTTTTCAGGTAGAGTCCACATTTGTACAGATTAGTTCAGTTGCATGTTTTATTTAGGCTTTAGCTACAAACTTCTTTCTCTAGATTACTTAGAACCAAATTTGTTTTGTTTTCTACTTAAATTTAAGAAATCTGATGATATATGAGAGGCTTTAATTTGATTTAAAATTAATTCTTTTTTTTCAAAGCACTTCTACTTCCAAAGTTCATTCTTTCATGCTGATTACTTTCTTCTGCTGTTCACCTTCTAGTCTTTAGTATAGCCTTTATATTTTATATTGGTCCATCCTTTCTGTCTTCTTACATTATATATTTTTAAATAATTGTTTTTTAACCTTACACTGCTGCTCTGTGAATTTGACTAGTATGGGCTAGAAATGGACTATAAGAAAACTTCTCCTTTTTTCCATTTCTCATGAGAAAGGGCAAGTACACAAATAAATGGAGTAAGTAAGATAAAAGCTGCTGTTGTTTGCTTTGCTTCACTACCAAGCATCAGAAAATATAGACTTAAACCTGCAGGTAGTGCAGCAATTTAGTCCAAAAATCCTTATGAGAAATAGCCTCATAAATTTTGGTCAAGATCTGACTAATGAGGTGATAAGCATTTGATGTGCTCTGTTTGCTTTTCTGACCTTTTTTTTGGGTGGTTTTATCAGCCATGAGGGAGTAATACTGAGTGAGAGGAATTAATACTGAGTGATGTGGAGCATTTTTATTTCTTCTGAAGGCTTAAGTCACCTTTTTGAAGAGTAAAACAACACATCACAAATAACGTGGTGGCTGCATAAGTCCTATTTGATATCATTCACCAGGAAGCTGATTAGTCTGGGATTGCTTTCTGTAAGGCAAGGTACAAGATGATATCTGTGTTTTTCTGGAAAGTTGTTTATTTAAATGTGTGAACAAAACCAAATAAGCATCATTACCTGTTTTCTGGATGCCTATGCCCAGCAAGTTATTGGGAAATTCAAAAAGACAAGTATTCTAAGAGACTTATTACTTGGCATAATCCTTACATGAGTGGAAACTTTTGTTATGAAATAGCAGTTGGTGTTTCTTATGACTGAACTTCAATATATCTAAAACTGAAAAAGAAGAAAGTGAAAGTGGGTGTGATCTGCCCAAACTCATGCCCTGCATCCAGCAGGGTCTCCTTTGTAAGGCAGTTTATATGTTTCATGCAGGCTCGGGAGCACTTTGGATGGTAGGAATGAGGCCAGGTTCCTCTTCATAGTAGTAGTTCTTCTTGTTCAATATTCTTCTTATGCTGCAGGTAAAAAAAACTTCCCAAAACTGTTATTTTCCTTTTTCTTGTGGGAAGCAAGAGGTTTGTGGGAAAAGGGAAACACTGTGCCCATCTTTGAAATAGGTAGAAAGGAGGACCCTGGGAACTACTGACCTGTCAGCATCACCTCTGTGCCTGTTTAGATCATGGAACAGCTCCTCCTAGAAGCTCTGCTAAGACACGTGGAGAACAGGAAGGTGATTCGGGACAACCAAGGGCAAGTCCTGCCTGACCAGCCTATTGGCCTTCTGTTATGGAGGGACTGCATCAGTGGACAAGGGAAGAAATGCAGATGTCACTTTTCTGGACTTCTGTAAAACCTTTGATACAGTCCCCCACAACATCCTTCTGACTAAACTGGAGAGAGAGAGAGAGATTTGATAGGTGGATTGTTTGGTGGATAGGGATAGGTTGGACAATTGCATGGAGAGGGTAATGGTCATAGTTAATCTCCAGAGGGAGATGAGTGACAAGAAATATCCCTTAGAGATTCTTGCTTGGACAAGTTCTATTTAATGTCTTCATCAATGACACAAAGGGATCGAGGGCACCCTCAGCAAATTTGCAGATGACATCAAGCTGAGTGGTGCAATTGACACACTTAAAGCACGGGATGCCATCCAGGGGGACCTGGACAAGCTCAAGAAGTGGGCCTATGGGAATCTCAGGAGTTTTAAGAAGGCCAAGCGCAAGGTGCTGCACCTGGGTTGGGGCAACCCCCCAGTATCAATATAAGATAAGAACTGAGAGCAGCCCTGCCAAGAAGAAGTTTGAGATACTGGTGGGTGAGAGGCTGGACATGACCCAGCAATGTGCACTCCCAGCCCAGAGAGCCAAATGTGTCCTGGGCTGCATCCAAAGCAGTGTGGGCAGCAGGGCCAGGGAGGGGACTCTGCCCCTCTGCTCTGCTCTGGTGAGACCCCACCTGCAGTGCTGCATCTGGCTATAAGGACACAGACCTGTTGGAGCAGGTCCAGAGAAGGGCCACTAAAATGATGAGTGGCTGGAACATGTCTCCTACGAAGACAGACTGAGAGAGTTGGGGTCATTCAGCCTGGGAAGAGAAGGCTCTAGGTTTCAATATTTAAAGGAAGGTTATAAGAAAGATAAGGACAAATTTTAGACAGGACTGTTGTGATAGGACCAGGGGTAATGGTTTTAAATAAAAAGAGAATAGATTTAGATTAGATGTAAGAAAGAAATTCTTTACTGTGAGGATGGTGAAGCACTGGAACAGCTTTTCCAGAGAGATGGTGGATCCCTCATCCCTGGGAACATTCCAGGTCAGGTTGGATGGGTTTCTGAGCAACCTGATCTAGTTGAAGATGTCACTATTCACTGCAGGGAGGTTGGACTAAGATTCTCTAAGGTCCCTTCTAACCCAAACCATTCTATGATCCCATGTTATTAGTATGAGAAAAAAATCTTTTCACCTGGGAATTGACACAGCATGGTATTTCAAATATGGTCATCAAATAAAGTGTTAGATTTCTTACTTAATGTATTTTAGTAAGATTTTGTCAGTGCTCAGAAAAATGCAACTGGAAATTAGTAACTGTGTTTCCATTGGCAACTGAAACTTCTGAATTTTACATTACTTCAAACTCCTAAGCAGATGTTTCTTCAAGTTTGGGAACATGATGGCCACAGTAACCGGGATGAAAAATCTGTTTAAAAAAAAATCCAGAACAAGTTATGATTTTTTTCTGGTTTTGTGAATTTATGAAGCATTTTAGAAACCTGATTTTTAAACAGTTAAATTTAAATAGTTAGCAAGAAAAATCTTGCTTCTTCTTATAGAAGATATTTTTAATGTGCCAGATCTTGGAATACTTCGCGAAGAGTTCTTCATCATTGTTTCAGTTCTATACCTAAAGATGGTAGAGTGTGGATTGTGAGAGTTTTAGTGGCTTTAGTGCTGAGGTGAATCAGCAAGTCACAATAGGGTAGGGGTTGAAATCTTGACTTTCAGTCCAGTTCTGTCATTGACTGCACTGTAAACCAAAAAAAGGGAAAATGAGAAAATGTCAGTAGTAATGCAAGTTCTGATAGGAATCTATGTGGAACTATAAATCACTATTGGTACTTTCTGCTGTCTTACGGGAAAGAGAAATGTGGCCTGTATGGAAATACCTCTAGCAGACAATTAAGAAAGAAGGGTTGTGTGCTAGAAAGGAAGTATGGTTATTAATAGTTAGAGATGACATTGTTCTGTAGTCTTTCAATGCCTGATAGTGGGAGTATGTAATCTCAGCAGTGGTTTACTGATGTTTTGTGCCCCTCTGCTTGAAAACATATGGTACATTTCAGCCTTAGCTCTGAATTTCCTTTAATTGTTTTCTGTTGTTGCCTAAACACTTTGAAATGTAGGGTGTGGGGAAAGAGGAGGTTGATGCAAACTCTTTGTGACATTTTTAGTAGCTGCTCAAGGCATCGATCAGGCAGAGTGAAACCCAGACACTAGGTTGAACTTGGCAGGTTATGGTGAAGTGAAATATGTGTAGCAGACATAAGTGGGGAGAAAGTGTATGAATGCAGACCCCAAGAAATGGTGGTTCAGCTACTTTCCCTGGCCTCTTGTCAAGGGGGGCAGTAAATGATCAGCCTGCTGGTTAATCTCTTAATCAAAAGCAGTATTTTGGGATGCTTTAAATGAGATCAAGTCTTCCAAACCAATGCTTTTAGTGTGTTACTGGGACAAGATGTCAAAATGCTAAGTAATTAATTAGTTTTTAAAAATCTTGTCAACTCAATATAAAGTAATATGATTGGCAGCAAGAACTTTCTAATATGGAAAATTTTCATCCCTCCTCCTGCTCTAAACCAAAGCTCTGAAAAAGTATTACCCTTGTTGCCTCAGCTTGCCATCCTTAACAAAATACATAAATATGGTTGCCAAATGAACTGCAAGAAATTTCCATTTATCAATTCAATCAGCTGTAGTCTGTGGTATACTCTGTCATTTGCATGCTCTTTTTATTTCTGAAGTAACTGATGACTGTGTCTGTGTTTGTCAAGAAACATTCCTTCCTAACTGGAAAAAAAATATCAACCATGTAGAAGAAGTACACACCTTAATTCATATTTGTGACATTCATAATCTGCTTTCTGCCTTTGCCACGGAAGTGCAGATTTGAGATTCCCTGAAGCACTCAGTGTTTATTTGTGTTCATAAGGTGGACACTAGAGTACATTCTCCCCCCCCACCTCTGGCTTGTCAGATATTTATCAATGCAACGTGTTTAAAATTCATGGCAGTTTTCAAAGAAAGCAGATGTTAATTGCAGCAGCGATAACTTTTGCTGTGGTATCAGTGGTGGAGCTGTGCAGCTATGCTATTTACCCTTCTGTTCGGTACAAAATCCTCATGCCACATCTCCTAACGCCTGTCTGAACACCTCCGCACCCATGTGTCTGTGCTGAATCACCCTCCTCCAGTGAAGTATGTGAAAGAACTATTAACAACAACACCAACAACAAGTGCTGCCAAAGGCAGGGTGCCGAGCTGCTTCAGCTGCAGTGACCAAGCTTGCTGTCTGCATGGCAGGAGGATGGGAAGGAGCATGAGGAAGCCTGGCACTGATGCAGGGGTTCAGGTGGGCTCCAAGACAGGTCATCTCCAAACCCACTCATTGATCCAGGGTGCTGGGAAAGCTTCTTAACAGCCATGTAGGGCAGGAAGGATTAGATGCAGTACTAGGATGCTACTCCTAAGCACTTTCCAATAAGAAACAAAAGATGCCTGGTTCTTGAAGGAAGAAAAGTTAGAGGAAACTTCCAAATGCTCTCTTATGAAGAATCAAGTACTAAATAATTGTCCAAAAATCAAGGGCTACATGAATTGAGGATCTGAGGCTCTGTTTCAAGTCCTGTGTAAGAAGCAGCTGAATTTCACCTATATCAAGTTGTTAACCTGTGTAGCAAAACAAAAACCCCTTATGTATACAAATAAAAAAAAAGGAGGAGTGGAAGAGGAAAGCAAGCTCTGCCAAAACTTTGTGTTTCAAGAACAAGAGGTCTTTACTTCTTTTATTACTCATTAGGCTTCAGGGGAGTTTCACCTTTAAGTGGATTACTGTCATTCCAGTTCTGTGTAGTGTGGTGACTTGGCATTGGAGTATTTAGCACACTTCGCTTGCAGAGTCTGTTTTGTATAAACTGTTCAGGGTGCAAAGCATATCACTTGAATTTTTAAAATTTTTTTTCCCTTGACTTTGATTGGAATGCAACTAACTGGTGGAAAAGTTAAGGCTTGTCTAAACAAGGAAATAGCCCAGGCTAGTTCTTCCATACTGGCTTTCTGAACCTGTACTTTTCTTATGGTATGAATGCTTGTGAGTGGGTGAGCTCTATCAACAAGGCTTGTCTGCCAACATGCTGTACTTTTGCCCTTCTCCATTTCAGATGGCCTTATTTGGTAGCAGTGACATCCCAGAAACACACCTGCAGTTTACAACCTGATATTCACTCTCATATCAATAAAAGGCTCATTTGGTGCACATTGTTGCTGTGATATATGTCTGTAATGTCATGGTGAAGGTTATGCTGTAGCACGGTTAGAGATATGAGCCTGGGAGGCATTTTGAGTCATTGAAGACAGTGGTTCCTTTCTTGTGTTAAACACCTTAAAAGCTGTAAATTCACAAGTTGTGTTTAAAAAAACCCAACAACTCACATTAATTTCTCTTGCATGTTTTTGTTAATCCATTTACTCCCCTTTTGAAGAAACTGTGGAGCTCATGGCTGCAAGAGGTTGCAGGGAATGAGGTGGGCTGAGCAGAGATGTCTTCTGCTGGCTGTTACACACGGTGGTGGGCAGTGCCAAAACCTAAATAACAAGTTTTTGGGAAGATCCTTCAATATACACCTTGGTCTTACAGAGATCCGTAACCAGCTGCCATCACTGCAGATGGAATTGGGGTTTGGGAGACAGATGGACCTTTTTGTCCAAAACCAGAATGGTTCTTTACCTAAGGCTGCTTCAAAATGTGGTTTCCGTAATGGTTGCAATGGTGAAGGGGAATGCTCCTCTTCTTGGCTGATCTAGAGTTATTGATACTGGCAGCACCAAGGTAACGGCAGAGTTTGTGTGCAAAGTTTCTCTCTTGCATTCTCACAGCAGGAACACCTGCTTTTTGGGAGGAAAGCTGGCAGTGAACCATTAAAGATTTAGTATCTGTAATCATGCATAGAGCTGGGGCAGGGAATCCCTGTGTCAAGGATCACAGTAATTTATTATTTTACCCAGTGTGGAAAAGCAATGAAGGGCGCGCAGAGGGGAGTGGCAAAGCAATTAACGCAGTTTCTGATCTTTGGCCAACACAGTGCTCTGTGCTCTCTGTTATAGGTGGGATAATTTACTGAACAGAAGCCCTGAGGTCACTCTAAGTCAAATTATGTCTTCAGGATGATTGTTTTAATTACTATTTTTAGTTTTGGGCCCAAAAAGGGAGGAAAAGAGCAGTCTAGGTATTCTATCCACTCCTCCTTCTGCATTTGGTTCAAGGTTGAAACTGTTGGCCTTCAGGAAAATACAGAGAGCTGCAGGAGCTGTCAAAATCTACAGTGGGTTGGGTGGGTAATGGGCACTGAATATCCTGACATTCAAGGCCAAGGTGGTAATGGGGAGTTCCTGGCTTCCAGGCCTGTGGTCAGACCACAGGGTTTGTGTTCAGCCCTGTTCCCTCCTGTCCTCTCATCCCTTCTGCCCCCACCTGCACCCGCAGCCAGAGCTAATAACCGAAACGTACCTTGGAGGAAGAGCAAGTCACCCAACTTGTTCAACGAGCTCCTGCTGTAGGTTTCTTTCCTTTTACCCCACCTCTGAATATAAACAATGCATAGCTGTGCAGTGATGCCGTTGCCAAATGCAGCTCTAAATTCTGCATTAAACTGATTTGAGCCAACTTGAGTGGACAGTGTAATGCTGTGTCTATGAAAAATATTTTCTACTTTGAAAAAATACCAATTTTTTAAATGGAAATTGCCTTTACACAAGGGAACGAGGGTGCCAATAAATAGGGTTTGTCATGAATGCAGAGTTGAAGGAGACAGTGTAAGCTTTCAAGATGACTAAATGTCTTGATAAATGCACTACTAAGGAAAAATGCCTGTTAAATGTGATCTATTCAAATGATTTTTGGAATTCTGTAGCCAAAAAAATGCACCAGTCTCTCTTCTTAAAATGTCAAAAGTTTTTGTTGCTAGGCACTGTAAGTACTTGGTGGTTTTTGTCTTTTTTTTTTTTTTTTTTAAATTTTTGGAAGCCTGGAAACTGAAAGCAACTTCTGACACCAAATCATGGTCTGGGTGATGATGTAACACTTTAGGGCAAATACTCTTCATGGTCTTGCAAGCATAGGGTACCATCCCCTTCATACTCTGAAAAACAACCCCTTAAACTCCTCCCCAAAACCCACAAAAAAACCACCCAAGCGCACTCCTCCCCAACTCTCCCCTCTAAACTAGAGCTTGAATAGCAATAGAAGTAAGAGGTTTGACTGAAACAGTGGGCATTTGTATCAAAATAGGAGACAACCTGGAGTACTGTCTTTTATTGGCTGGTACACAGAAAAACACCGTGTTAATGAAATTGTTTTTCTCCCAGTTGCCAAGTGATTTGAAAGATGTGCCATAACTTGTATGCCTACAAGATTTCATTGTGTTTTGGTGCATATGCAGGGCTTCAGAGAAACAGTTCAATAAGGAGAAGACCAGGCGTACCACACAGCATGACTGCACCCTAAAGAAAGCAAATGTATTTACACACTCATTTAAATTAATATTCCTGTCCCACCCAGATAATCATGATAATGAGGGATTTTTTTTTTTTAATGAAATGGCAGCTCTATTACACAAGCCGAATTTAGTGTGATGTCGTATTGCATGTAAGCAGTCAAAATAAGATGGTATTTACACACTCTTATCGGGAGACCTGTTTTAATTAACTTTTACTTTAGACATGTTTAAAATGCTTTTTCTGTCTTACACACTCTATGTCCCTTCTCAGGTTGGTGGCTTTGAGGTTTTTTTTCTATTTAAGGTCAACCTTTTCTTGATCCTTTTTGCGTCTTTTGTCTTTTCTCTTACTTTCCTGTTTCTCATACTAATTTATTTTTTCTGGTTTATAAGCGCTTTTTCCTCCGTTTTTTAGGTGTTGAGGAACCTCTGTACTTCCCCACCACCAGCACCTCACCAGCACTCTCTTTTCAAGTTCTTGCCAAGGTGACCTATAGTAGGAGCTGATCACAAGTGCAACACAGAACCACTACTCAATGCCTTGACTTTTTTTCTTTAAGTTGCTCTTTAAAATTGTTATATTTTTGAAGGAAGCTGTCCATATTCTTGTGTTTCCCCAGAGAGTGACAGACTTCTTTTTTCTTTGTGGTCTGGAGGATGATGATAGGGATGAGGAGCCCTGTAGCAGTGGCCCTCCTCTTCCCCTCACATTCACGTGCTCTGGTGCAGCCTTCGTGACCCTGGCCAAGGAACAGAAACACCTCTGAGGACCAACAAGTGAAGGACAGGGAAGACTCAACTCTTTCCTCTCCTCGTGTCCATGGGGTTGCAGGAGTGAGAGGCAGTCCTGCTCTGCTTGGATGCTAGAGGGAGGGTGTGGACCACAGTCTCATTTTCAGTGTAGAGATGACATCTTGGCTCCTTCAAAGCATTGGTTAGAGGGAAATGCTTTAACAACAGGCAGAGGGAAGGCTTTGTGTCTAGTGATGCCCCATGGGGACCAGGAAGTCAGGTGCATAGCTGAAAGGGTGCAGTATTGTTTGCCATTTCCCTGAACAGCAGTATTTAAAAGCCTGCTTGTGGATGACCTGCTTCCCACTGGCAGCACCGTCTTTCCCATGTTATGACTTTGCAGAGCTTTTGGGTGTGGTTCACTTTGAAGTTTGAGGCAAAAATGGAATACTGAAGGGTAATAGCTCTATCTAGTAAGTATTCTATGTTGTGCATTTAATATAAGGCTGTACAGCATGTGGAAAACTCAAGCCATGCTGGGAACATTTGAAATGCTCTGCTGTTCCATCATGCAAACCATTTGGGGTAAAAACCAGCCCTTCCCACAGTCTCATTCCAACCTCCCCATCCCCTCTCACCAAGACACTTAGAAGTAGTAATAGCATACCAGAAATGAATTACACTTGAATTTTGTGGTTTAGACTTCAGGCTTTATTTTTGTTGTGATTTAAAGCCTGTAATTCTATGATGCTAATTCCAACTTCAGATGCTCAGGGAAATGCAGTGACTGAGTTCTGTTAATAACATGAACAAAAATTAACTAGCTGATTCTATCCCTGTTAGTTCAAGAACTTTCTCTAATAATGGTCAGAACATTATGTTTTCTGCAAAAATGTGCTTGATCTGCCTGATGATGAATCCTTGCTTTTGAAATGGGCAGCTCTTCTCTCCCCTTCTGGTTTGCTTCTCTTGTGCTGATAGGTGGCACTGGTATTGCCTCTCATGATCCATTTTATTGATGTATTGGAATCAAATTCTCCATCTTTCATTGTCTTAAGTCCCTCATCTGCCCTTATCATCATCCTTTTTCTCTGCTAATTTGAATCTTTCTTAAATTTAAATGGCCTGCTCTTGTTTACGGAGATTGGGAACACATTGATGGCAGAGAAGGGTGGTGGATGCAAGTATGAACTTTTTCCTCTTAAGCACATCTCGTCAATGACTTTTGCCACCTGAAGATTGGTCTGGTGTGTTGTGCTTCTCCAGGCTTTTGAGGTCTGGATGTTTAAAAAGAACCATTTTTGTGAAGTGTGATCAGATTCAGATTGCAGTATATCCTTTGAAGCTGCAGTGGCAATGACCATTAGTCTTGTTCAAGTACAGTTACGTTGGTAAAAGGAATAGTGTGATGGTTTCTATATTTGAATGCATTAATCACTGAAAAATGTTCCTGTTCACATTTCTAATGATAAATTTAATTGCAAGGTTGAGAACATGTAATTTTTTTTCTACTTATTTCTGTGCTTCTATTTAAAATTCATCTTTCCATTCATTATTCTGGTAGAGTTTAAAATGGCTGCTAGCTATTTTGAGACATGTGGCTTTGCTGATTAACTATGATGATTAGGGATGGTCAAGAATAACTTGGCAAGGACAGTATTTAGTAGTGCTGATTTGTTTAAATGATACTTTTTTTTTGTCAATATCCAAACCCGATAAACAGCCTATTGGGTGTGCTACCTCTTGATGCTGTGAGGGTCATTTCCAGGCCCTGACTGCAGAAGAGCTGGTGTTGCAGCAGGTACCTGTGAGGTGGCAGGCACGATCAAACTTCTGGCTCGGGAGCTTAGGGAAGGGAGGTTTGAACCATGCTCTATCCTGCACAAGTGCCGTGACTAACGGTGTTCTGCCTTCCATGTTACCTCTCCCTGCTTCTGACCCCATTCCTGATGGTCTTGACTCCTGTCAGCAGTGATGTTCTCAGGGGCTGTAAGTGCTATTTATCAGGAGGTTGATGCTTGATAGGTTTAATTGCAGAAACACCTTCAAAATTAATTTTTTCATGTGCCAGGAGTTTGGTGGTTGTGCAGCCAAGCATCCAGTGATGAGCAACTCTGCTTTGTTTTTGTTCCTCTCAGGGTGTAGACGACATCTATTTGTGTAATTCTGACTCTTCTTCCTTGTTTACCTGCACAATATGCTCATTTGCAGCACCTCAGTTGACATAACCCATTGGTTTGGGAGTTTGCTCTGAGTTGTGGTGACTGATCAGACCATGTTGCCTTCACTGGTGTCGGTGTCTGTTCAGTTCATAACCTTGGAGTTACTAATTCTTTCTGCTCTGCTGCTTTCTTTTTGTGTCTTACTTGTCAGCTTCTTAGAATCCCTAGTCCCCTGACCACTGACCTGATAGTTGTTTAGTAAGTAGTTCATCTTCTTGCAATGGGACTGTAGCCCATGGCTTGTTCCATGCAGAGGAAACAATGCCTTTTCAAGTCCTTGCTGTTTTGGTACTGATGTGACACTCAAATATTAATTGAATAAAGTTGACACATCTAGCCAGCTCTCCCCATACTGCATGGAAAGAAAAAAAGGGGCATTGCACGGAAAGGAAAAATAAATGCCCCTTCTGAGGCTGCATCTCACAGCATGCAGCTCTTCCCTGGCCAAATGTGCAGGCAGCCCCTTGGGCACTGCAGGGACCAGTGCCTGGGCATAGGTGAGGTTGCCTGTCCTCCATCCTTCCCAGCTCCCTCCTCTCATCTGCCACCACATCGTGTCCCCCATGTTTACCCTCATGTTGCACCCGCCTGCAGCAGAGCAGCCCCCACCATAGCACGTCGCATCAGGCCTTGGGGCATAACCTCCACGGTGTGAGACACTTGGGATCTTTCAGATGTGGTAAAGCAGAGCCTGTAGCCTGCATGGGGAATACCTTGCTCAAATATTTTCCTTGAATTAAGCCATGTTTACAGACTGATAAGGAATACGAGAATCCCAGGGACCTTCAAACCAAAAGGTTGTGGGGATTCTTGGGTTTGTTTTACTTTCTATGTTAGAAGCAGCTGTTATTTTCTTTGTAGATTTGTTTATTTAAGTGAATTTTAAATGAAGGAATAACTGTTACATCCAGTGATTATGTGTCAAAAAAAAAAAGTTTAAAGCATATTAAATTGCTAAAGCAGAGCTTTTCCATACTGTGAAATTCTGATACTAGCACCTTGACTTACAAACCCTTAATGACAGGGTTGTCTGTAGCTTATGAATTAAGTGACTTCATGTACCTTTTCCTTTGGCTTCCAGCTGAAGGAAACAAGTGCGCAAGAGGGCACATTCTTTTGTTGTTGATAGTATTCCGCCTTAACGAGAAGGAATTTCTTGCCTATTGCCCACTGTTTATGAAGTGGAAAGAGATCACAAGTTGTATAACCTCTCTATATATCATTAGGTTTATTCTTTTTTTAACATTTCTCTCACGGGTAGGTCGATCCTGCAGCAGGTGCAGAGAGTGGGTGCTGCACTTATATTTTGTTACAGATTGGTGTGAAGTTGGGGGAGGGCTGGGGGGTGTGGGAAGGGGAGGAACCAGAAGGAGAGAAACCCCCCCAAGTGAGGCAGCAGCAGCTCTGAATACAGTTTGGTTTCTGTCTCTCCGGAGCTTTGCTCAGCAACCAAACCCAGACTCCAGGTGCAGTATTCCCTCATCAGTCTGTGAGCATAGAAACAGAGCGTCCCTCCTCTTCTTCCTCCCCTGCCAAGAGTTTCTGGGTGGTGAATGTCAGTAGCTGGAGTTATTTTTAAAGGCAAGAGGTGAGGCTTGTCGTGCAAAACTAGGAAGAGGGCGTTTGTTTGCTGAGCAGAGCTGACATCAAAGTGGAGATTGCTGCCTACTGGCTCACTGCTGCCTTATGCCAGGTAATCTTTAACATACCCCCTCAGTCCCTGAGATCGCAACTCAGCCTGCCTGTGTACATGAGAAACGAGCAGCGTTTATGATCCAGAAGATTGCTTTTTCAGTATTATTTACGTGAGCTGGACTTTGACATTTAAAGGCTCGCACTAATCATCTTGCAAAACCTGCTTAGTGCTCTTAACTAAGCAACTGCTTTCTACTTCTCTTTGCAGGATAATATAAATGTTTTTCTGAAAGCGTGTGAAAACATTGGACTGAAAGAAGCTCAGCTTTTTCACCCAGGAGATCTTCAGGATTTGTCCAATCGAGTTACAGTCAAGTGAGTTTTGTGGTTTTGTTTTCTCCTTTCCCTTCTCCCTCTAAGCTCTTTCACAGTCTAATTTTTTTTTTTTTTAATGTTTGCCTATGGAAAATTCTTCTTTTAATCTGGTACAAGCAGTTCTGAATACTGTGGTGAGGGTTTAAGCCTTGTTAAAGCTAGTATTACAGAAATGTAATAAAAAAAGAAGTATTATTATAATACTTATTACAAGCAAACTAATTGTTAATGAATATTTACAACATTTAATATGAGATGGAAACTGTTCAGCTTATTTTAGACTTAGAGCAACATTGTTAAATGATATCAAAAGCATCACTTCCCTTTATGATTTGTGATTACAAATGTAAATCTGAAAGGCTGAGGTGGTACTTCTCATGCTTATCCAAATGGATGAGGCTTAGGTGCGGTATTCCTAAAGGACCGTGGGTCTTGCCACTCCAAATATTAATCTCATGTTTGTCTCTGAGTGTCACATCCCCTGTCAAGGGGTATGTGTGTGTGTGCAAGTAGAAATTAAGTACTGAATTGTACAAAGGGTAATTGGCACGTTTATGGAGATGGGAGTTTTCCTGTGAAATAGCAGCGGCTTGGTTCTGAAACATAATTAGTGGATTTTCATATTTCAGGACTGCTGTGTCTCCTAATACGAGTTTTATTACCAGTTTCTAAGAGACTATGGTGAAACTTTACTGTATAGACAGGTGTTTTAAGATAAATGAGTCAAGGCAAAAATCATCCTAGGGCATCTTGATTTGTTACAGTAGAACTATTTTTATTATATTGGGATAAAGGGTGAATTTATTGTCTCCAAAAAAAAAATAAAAATCTTTAGTGGGTTTTGCTGGAAAACTGTCAAGTTGAATGTGAAGGATTGATTCCTGTCTTAAATTACCAGTTTTATCAAAGAGAAACAGGCAGTAATCCTTCTGTAAATACAAGGGAAAAAAATATTGTGAAATGACATGTAACTGCTTTAATTAGAAAGAAATTTCTTGTAGGTGGAACGGGTGGTAGCCTGTTGACAAGCTCTCTGCCTGGTTTCAGAATGAAAGTTCATACTGTTTTGAGGTCGGCTATGTGAGATGGCAGAGTGTTTTCCAGTCTTTGACTTATACCCGAAACATAATTTCTCACTAATCTGGTGTTTAGGGACTTGGCACCCTTCCAGGATGTTGGTATTCTCTCTGCTGGTTCCAACATGATGCCAAAAGCTGGAGGGTTGGTAACCTCTGCCGTGCTTAAATTATCCGCAAAGCCCTAGCAAAAGTTATTTTGGTGGAGGTTTGCTCCAAGGGTATGTCTGGGAAGGGTTGGAGGCGGTCAGGAGCTGGTGTTCAACAGTGTCGATAGCGACAAGCTGGAACCCCAGGGAGGTCGAGATAGCAAACTGTTGTGCAAGGTATGTTGTCCAACTTGTCCCAACGTTAAACTGCAGCAGCCAAGTGAGGTCAGCCGTGAAATTCATTCCGTGGATCTCAAACTGAGGGGTTTTTTTGGGTCCTTTCACCACCGCCAGTTCCCTTCCCCGCTCTGTGAGCAGAGAGTAAGGCTGGAATTTGAAGTTGTCACGAGGCAACAGGGGTTTTACATCATACCTTCTCAGCAATGGTTTAATTAGTGTTTTTCAAAAAAGCAGATTTAACTATTGAGTACTTCTTATGGATAGCAATGCGGGGGGTCTGGGTTAGAGTCAAAAGAGCTGCCAGCCATATAACCATGTTCTTGTAATTTGTTTCAGTATGAGTTTGCTTCTCCACACATTATATATCATATGACAGTCCCACAGAGTGTATTAAATGCTTACAGAGTAATTCAAAACTTCTGTATCTGAGCATGCTGTAAAGTGGTGTCCTAACTATACTAGCACTTTTGATGTATTTAGGAGGTTGGAGAGGGATGGGAGGGAAGTTTTATTCCAAGAAATGAAGGAAATAAGTTACATGAAAATAACTCTCTCCATTGAAAAGTTAATTATAGAAATAATTTGATTACCCAGAGGGTAAGCTATTCTTCAGAGGATTTTCGGAGAGATTTATACGTGTGTCAGGAGAGAAATGCTGTCTGATCAGGAATTTCATCTGATATGTCTTTTTATTATTTAATAGAAATAAGTAATTTCATACATTAAAGATGAATTACAAATGTGTTCAAAACTTGTAGGGTGCCAGGCCTCAGAAAAGGGGTACTATTTCATGCCTTGCTTTCATGTTATCCTCTGTTAACTCTAGTTTCATAATTAGAAGTAAATAATTTTGTGTCACAAAGAAGGAAAACTTTTTATCTGCTGGCCTATTTCAAAGATTGCATTTAACTTTTGGATTTCTAACATTCCTAAACAAATTCATTTTGCTGCTATCACCTGAGGCTAATTGCCCACATCCTGAAGCAGCTGTGATATGTTGTATGGGATAACATTAACGTGTGCCTGAAGCAGTGTGTATTTTGACACCGCAAGAGGACTGCTGTGCTCTGCTATTGCATCACTGTTAGCACATGTTTTTTTATCTACCCAAAATAAATTGTTGCTTAGAAAAGTAGGCTGGGGTGGCAGAGAACAGGGTGCTGGTAGGACACATGCATGTACTGCCAGGCATGACAAGGTGTTTGATTTGCCTTGGATGTGGAAAATTGGTCAGAGTAAGGTATCATTAAAAGGGTGGGTCTGCTTCAGCTGCTAAGGAGGGCATGAGAGTTGTCCTGTTATGTAGGAGCAAAATCAGTCTCTCACACTGTCTGGGAGGTTGCATCTCTGTCCCTGTCATGCTTGTTTAATTGATCTGACACCTCTGGTGCTGGGAAAGTCCTCAGGAGGAATACCTACCTTTTGAGGTGGATGAGCTCTGTGGTATTCCATATACTTTTCCTATCTCTGCTGCCTGGCAGTTTTTTGTGGTGTCTCCTACTTTTTGCCTTGTGGGAAGTCATAGGCCCTCAGGCTGTTGTCATCTCAGACTACCATCCTGTCCCACCTGGGCAGGCTCCCTTACCAACAAGAAGTTGTTTTCTCCTTGTACTTTATTTCTGATTGTGCTTGCTGCCTTTTACTGTCCATTTTCTGATAGCATTCTGTCTAATCAATACCACCTGAAAGCCATTCAGAGATACCAAACTCTGTATGTGGTGCAGTGTTCTTGTGCCACCTGAGTTAAGGTCAAGACCCTCTGTTCCTCATGAACAGAATCTGTTCTGAGAAAATAATCTTTCTATCTGATGAGGAGGCTACAACTTTCACTTATATTTTGTTTTCTCTTGCAACTGTGATGATGCACAGGCATGATGTGAAACCCTCCTCTATAATTACTAGAAGCAATCTGGGACAGGAGAAGCAAGAATCCTCTTACATACCCAGACTTTCGGTTCCAAGTGATTATGTGATTATCCTTTTTTGCAAAGAAAAAGCTCCTTAAAATTTTATTGTTTAGAAGTGTGTGTGAAAAAGGCTGGCTAAAATTACTGGTTGCTGCTCCAAGCCTTGCAAACTTTATGCTTTGCCAGATCAGCAAGATCAGTAGTTGGGTGGTGTGGAAAAACGGTCCTGGCGTGGATGGTTTCTTTTCTGCCAGTGAAAATGGGAGTGTGGATTAATGTCTGAGATTTATAGTTCAGTCTTTCTGTAAATCTGCAGAAGTTATTGCTCAGTGGTATAGTACAAGAATATGTCATGTGTTCCAAGAAGGATCATCCAGATGGACTTATTCCTCACATACCCTATCTGGCAGTCATATGCGTATCATCTTGTTCAGTGGCTAGTTATTTGTGTAAATGCATATGTGTCCCTCTTTAGTTCTTTCAGTATATTTGATTTTCTTTTCAGCCTAGGATTTTATTATTTCTAATTGGAAATGTTGTTTTAAAACTGAGCAGTTAGTGAAGGTTTTTAAAATTTATTTATACTAATGCAAGATTGTCTTAATACTTCATTTGATTCTCTTTTGGTTCTATCAAAGTAAGACTGTAATACAAGCTTAGTGACTCTCAGTTGTCAACATGGTTACTATTTAAAAATATTAAGCACTTCCGTACCCAGCTCTTTAGGAGTGACACACCCAGTTGTTACCAGCTGTGGAAGAGTTCTTAATCAAATCACAGTATGGAGTTAAATGGGAGAGTTCACATAGGCAGACACCAAACTTCAATTCTGACGGAGTTCGGGAGTTTGTTATCCCAATTATTAGTTTTAAAGGAGGCAGCCTGAACACTCAGACTGAGAGTGTAAACTCAAATTTGTCTTTGAAGCAAATTAATTCTTCTACATGAAAAAAATAATAATTCTGTAAAATGAGACATCCAGTTAAAGAATATAGTTAAATTCTAATAATGAATCCAAACAATGGTGGGTCCATAGATCAAAATATTAAACTAAGAAAAAAAAATTCACTGAAAAACCCTAAATAGCAAACTTTTTTTAAAGCTACCACAGCCCCTGAGTTCTGATGTTCAAGTTTTACCATAGTAATTTCCTTTTTCAATAATAGAGCATATTAAAATACTTGGCTTCCATTAATATTATTAGTACATTGTTATATTTAGATTATGTCTTGAATGAAACTCAAAAACTGAGGCCCCATCTGGAGCACTGTGTCCATCTCTGAGGCACCCACCGTAGGAGGGATGTGGACCCGCTGGAGTGACTCCAGAGGAGGGCCATGAAGATGAACAGGGAGCACCTCTCGTATGAAGACAGGCTGAGAGAGCTGGGGTTGTTCAGCCTGGAGAAGAGAAGGTTCCAAGGAGACCTTCCAGCACCTAAAAGGGGCCTAAAAGAAAGATAGAGAGGGACTTTACGCAAAGATGCATAAGATAAGACAAGGGGTAATGGTTTTAAACTGAAAGCTGCTGGGTTTAGGTTTAGATATTGGGAGGAAATTCTTTACTGTGAGGGTGGTGTGGCACTGGAAGAGATATTCCAGTGAAGCTGTGGCTGCCTCATCCCTTAAAGTGTCCAAAGCTGGGTTGGATGGGGCTTTGAGCAATCAGATCTGGTGTGGAAGTTGTCCCTGCCCATAGTGGAAGGGTTGGAACTAGATGATCTTCCAGGTCCTTTCCAACCCAAACGATTCTGTGATTGTTTCCCAAGATAGCTGAAAATATCTCATCACCTTGCAGAACTTGGTATTTGGATAAGGCCTTCACCTTTTTGCTGGCCTGCACTTTTTCCACATATTCATTATCAATATTGTAATGTGTTAATTGTATAAAGCAAACAGAAAACCCTGTTGGAGAAGTTTTGCTGAAGTAGGATTAAGTGCATACATGAGACAAAATAACAGAGCTCTGACTTTGGCCCTGTAATTTCAAAATTTTGGGTAGTTTTTAACTTAATCCATTTAATGTTTCTTTAGCATAATCTTTTTTCATGATTGCCTAAAACAAAAAGCAGTCCTGGAAAAATTTAAATGCCATGCTTTCTGTAACATAAAGCTCTATGTAACTAAAGCCAACTGGAGAGAAGTGACAAGTGTTACATGTTGTGTTCATCCCTGTGTTCCTGCATTTCAGCTGAGCTTTTGAGACAGCCTCTCTATTTCAGTTGAGATAATACTTTCTGAATTTAAAATACTACCAAACAAAGTTGTTCAGAGAATAGATGCTTTCAAAATAAAACTTGAGAAAATTAAATAGCTGCTGCGTGATATGGCTATAAGCACGTATTCTGCACCTGTTGTTCCATTTGGAGCAGGATATATTTCATGTGGTGTTCTTCTGATTATATAGGAGTCAACTATTATTCCAACCTTAAGTATTTTAAGCATATGTACAGAATCACTACCTTGCATATCATAACTCTTGTCTCTTATTAAGAAACCCTCTCTTTTTAGGGGTTGTCAGAAGGGAAGCTGCCTAGCAGTGAGTTAAGCCAAACACAGTGTCCTCTAGTACCTATCCTCGTTATCCTATAATTTAAATTACAATATTGTCAGTGCTTTCTTTCAGTGATGAAGTTGCTCACTTGGCCTTTTGGATGCAGCCATTAACTGTGCACGTTTATTAAGATTCCTAAAAATAAGAATGAAACAGTAGCAGATAGCTGAAAGCAGGTGTGACTTCTTCCTGTACTAAGTTTAGTACCTTAGCAAATTACTGTTTTTGTGGTAGGAAGTAACTGCACACTATATCGTTATATAGTAAATGACGAACTAGAAAATACTCTTTTTTTTAATAATAGTTGATATTTCTTATGACTTGAATGTTCTTCCTGTCTAGTCCTGGAGAATATGCTGCATTTCCTGATTCCACTTGTGTTTCCTGCTCAGTCTGCTTTCTTTTGCGGGGTAGACAAAGGCAAAGTGAAATTTCTTGTTTTATGGGATGAATGTTAACACTGTTGGGCAGACCACTGAAGAAAACAATCTACATAGAAATTCCTGAAAAGACGATCTTTTTGAGCAGAAAACTGTTGTCAGGGCTCTTGGAAATTTGTGTTTTGGAGAGTTTTATTTGTGAAAGCAATATCACATCTCAGTCTTTCCTTTGATTTTTTTAGGTTTGTTTTACCAGTATCACTCAACTCTTTAAACTGTTTGGCAAATGAGCTACCTGAAAGCTTGAGGTATAATTATGAGACACTCTTTTGGGACTTGTATCCTATTTTGTCCTTCAGTAGGAGCTGTCATATTTTGCTCAATGGAGACAGTCAAATGCCCTGAAAGTGGATGCTTAAAAAACCCCCAAAAAACCCCAAAATAAACAAAAGAAAAAACAAACAAAACCCCAAACAAACCAACCCTAACAAACAACAATAAAAGAAATAGAATGAAGGTCAATTTGCTGACAGGTAGTTCAGAACGGACAGACAGGTAGTTTGCTGTTGATAATATTGAATTCACGGTCTTTTCCATATTTAATATATTTACCTAGTTACTATATCGCCTTGAAATCTTTTTTTGCTCAAGAGTTTAATACTTATAATAAGAGGGTATGATGGAGCTGAACCTAAATTTTCTGTGCTGATTTGCCCAAGAAATATACATTTTAATGAGCTGAAAAACTTAATTTCTAATTTGGCCTCAAAATAAAAAAAAAAACCAACCCAAAACACTCAAACACACAACATGGAACCACCCTTTCCTGCCTTTTTATTTTGTGTAGAGTAGAAAGTTGTGAGCTGGCTAAAAGCCAAGTGCTTCAGTGCACGAAGTACAAAAATGATTGGACCAAAACTTGTACCTTCATAAATTCTCTTGCTTATACCTATGTGGCTGTAGCGTCAATCATCCCAAAGGCTTCAGCATTTTAGAAACTATCTTTGAATTCAAGCTGAGATGAAGCAAACGAGAGACAGCTTTTTGTGGGTCTTGAAAACTGAAATGCAAACCATTTAACCAGAACTTAATTAGGGGAATGGATGCGGTTTTTTCCTCATGTATATTCAGGGCAATAACATGTTTTACACATGTGGTTGTAATAGGCCTTTATTGTGGTAACTAAGTTTTCTAGTGACAGTTCCCTTGAAATGAAAAAGTGCAATTTTCAATCTGAAGCGTCACTTCAGATTGGCTCTAGAAATGTTTCTACAACTTTGTAAGTGTGTAAATTCTTTTTGCTATGGGCATTGTCAAAGAAATGTATTTCTTCCTGGGTATAGCCATATTCTAAATATTGAAATTGCTGTATTTACTTTTTCTATGATATAACTAATTTCAAGATCAGTCATTTTATATGTTTTGTTTTTATTAATACATAGGACGATTATGCAGAGATAAAGAAAAAATTTTTTTTTCAGTCTTGTGAAGCTGATGTGCCTAAGTGTAAAATATTTGTGCTCATGTCACTAATCCGCATAAACTGTAAATCATTCCAGTAAAAAACATTATGGGCAATAAAATATGTTCCAGACTCTGGACTATACCTGCTAGAAATTTACCTCCAACTCTTTAGTGTAAAGTCTATGAAGTATTGGGTGTGGTGCTATTTAATCTGTCAGCTTTATTTTCTGGTCATTATGAATAATATTTAAGATTGTTCATTTTTACTGTTGAGTAATTTAACAGTTAATAATTTACACTTCTTTTATGAGATTATACTTTTGATAGTGTTTGATTTTACCACTTATCTATTTCGTGAAGATGATTCTGCTGTAAGAATGAAAAACTCTGGAGTTCTGTACCTGTACCTACAAGTGTACAGGAGCAGTTTGAACAATTTGGAAAAAACAATGCATTTAGCATGTGTTAGTTGTATTGAAAGCAATTCAGGGATCTCTAGTGACACAGATCCATAGCCTTAAATTGGAATTCAAGTAGTTCTCACAGAAGTGAATGATTTGCTGAACAAGATTGCGGTAGCTTTCTGCTGAATGGTGTTGGTTTGTTCAAAGTCCTCATTTTTGATCCCATTACATTTCAGAATTATCTCTGGGACAACTTTTTTGGGGGGAGGGGCTATAAAACCATTATTACTGAAAGCCTTTACAATGCTTTTTCAATGTTTGTTTGTGTTAAGAGATGTGTCTCTAACATTTTATGATTCCCATGGGAATCCATCTAAATCTTAAACACCTGTGTTCACTTTAGTCTCTGTACTTCCCAGGATTAAATGCAGTTTATAAAACAATGCGTGAGAGGGAGAACAGCATTTTTGATGAGTAGCAGTGAGTTACAAAAGAAGGTAGAGAGAAAGCCTACATTTTTTAGTGGTGGTTCTTTTTTTCTCCATACAAGTAAGTGTTTGTGTCTAATGTTAGAAGTTGAATGACTTAGAAAAAGAATAAGCTTGTGTTAGTTAATATCAATTACACAAAAACACATATGCAAGTTCACTATTGTATTATTCTAAATTGTATTTTACTGCTAAATTGCTGAAGTTCAGTTAGTTTTTCTGCAGACAACTCAACAGGAAGAGCTTCTATATTTAAATAGTGGGGGAAGCTGACTTCTTGAAGTTTTCCATGGATACAGAAGTCTGCCAGTTAACCATACTCTGTAAATAGAGAAAGTAAAACTGAACAGTGTATTGACAGTTTTTGATCCTACTGCATATAAAATCCTGCTTTTGGCCATTTTAATTCCTAAACTTTCAGAGATTTCTGTTATAGTTATTATTACTGCTTAATTGGAGCACTTATTATATCCTTTAAAGTAATATTAATACTTTTTTTTGCTGTGAATCCTACAGAATGCAACTGACAATGAAATAACAATTTCCAATATGCTTATACACTGCCTTTCCAGAGGATTGCGGGGTTGTTTTCATGTCGTCACTGAAACCATTTAAGTAAAATAATGCCTCACCACATGGTTAGATGATAAGAAGGGGTGGAGGGTTGGAAATAAAGAGCCCCAGATAGCAGCCAAACTTAACCACACAAAGGCATGTTTCTTTTAAATGATAGAGATCTGTTGTCTTTAAAAAGCAAAAGGACAAAAAGCCCAACAATAACAAAAGAAAACCCAACTGGAGAACTGTTCTCCAGACTGAACAAGCTGGATGATCAAGCTCAGGATCTTCAGCCCTGACCATCCTGGTGATCTCCACTCAACTTGCTCCAGTTTATCAATGTCTTTCCTGTACTGTGAGACACCAAACTGGAGACAGCAGCATTACAGAGGTGGCATTAATAATAAATGCTGAGGAAAGGGGGACTGATGAGGTCTGTCAGCCTTCTGGCCGCACTCCATTTTGCACGGCCATGCACCATTTTGTACAGCCCTGTTGTACTGTTGCTGTTGTCCGGTGTTGCCAGAATTGGCTGCTGACGGAGGTTCAGACCAGCAGAACCTTCAGGTCCAGCTCCCCACCCCACTCTGCAGTTGCAGAAATTAGGTCCATCCAGGGGGCAGGACTTGGACTTTGTGCTTTTTGAATGACATGTGAGGTTCCTGCAGAGCCAGTCCTCCTGACCGCCCTGCCCTCCAGCATATGTATCCCCTCCCTACGATTCCATCTGCCTGGGGAGGGAGCGCGGTATCAGAACCTGACTCAGAAAGCAAAATGTTGAAAGCTGCTGCAGCAGGTTTCTGGGACTAGAGTAAGAAGGTTGACTAATGCTGATGATATTTCCCCTTTCCTTTCCCTTCTAGAAAAAATGTCCAGCAAATGTAAACACGCACACACCTTTGAACCCAGTATGTACAGATATGCATCAACTGACGTGGATTCCAATGCGTTATATGATAAAATATTTAACTGGGGCGGGGAAAGGGAGACCGAGTTCAAAATACTTCTGCTCTTGCAAAGGCTATTAAATTACAGACAGCCACTTGTTCCCTGTGAATAACCACTGAAATACGCTTGTCAGATTTATGGTGCAGTAATGTATTCTTTTTAACTCTGTGACCTGATGTTGTAAGATGCCCTCAACTGTGATAATTTTTGGGAGTGAAGGATGTACTTGGTAAAGCACTAGCTAAAAATGCCTGAGTTAACAGAAGGTGCAGTTTATTTATATGTGGTTTGACCTGAAGCTGTGATGTATTTTTCACACGGATCTGTTCAGTTTGAGAATTACTGTACAATTCCACAAACTAATCCTAATCTGTCCAAATATACCAGTGTTAACTGTTCTTGTAAACAGCTTTTAGTAGTAGTTTTTGGGGTTTTTTTTCAGAAATTGTTCTCTTTTTATGTTTAAAATAGAAGGAAATTTGGGTTATTTAGGTGAGAACAGGAAAATCAGAACAATTTCAGTTTTGTGTATGAAGCAATGAGTCCTGGAATAGCTAATACTGCTCAAGCCTGAGATAATGGGGTCAGAAGTTTTATGAAGGCATCTATTCAGTGTTCAGTGCCAGTTAAAAAAACCCAAACAAACAAAAGTACAATCAACCAAGCCAAAAAAGAAAAGGACCCAACCTTACCCCAGAAACAAGTATTAGGAATAGGAAAAACAATAGCACTGTACTGTGCTGCTGTGGTTAATCTGGAATTTGCTGGTGTTGTAATACCATATCAAGACTTGGACTTTGATCATTTCCCTTTTCTCACTTTCTCACTTCCCCAAACTCCTCCAAATGCAGATCTATGGAACTGGAATATCTTCATCCTCATGGCATCCCTCTGACTCAAAGTAGGAATAGCTTCCCCTGTAGGCTTAGTTATGCACACTAAGAGTCCTGAGCCTGAAAGAGAGATGATGGATGAAGTTGGACAAAGTTGCAAGCTTAAAACAAACAAACAAAAAAACCCTTAGCAGATGACATGGGCAAGTGATTCAACTGGTCACTGCATGCCATGTTACATGAATAATCAATGAACCAAAGGAAGGGGCAGTAGGCTTCTGTGCCAATAGATGCTGTGGATGATAAAAGTTTATTTGTGTTCAAGGAATAGTGGAAAAGTTTAAAGAAGGGATATCCTAAGAGTTACTTAGTATGTGGAAACCACATCTAGCTTGGAGAGTCCTCACGGGAGAAGCATCTTTCCTGCTCTATTTTTACTCTTCCTTAGGCAACCACTTGGGATTACATGGAAGGATGAGATCCTGCGCTAGATATAGTTTTTTGATATGGCCCCATGTGGGTGTTCCTGTGTGTGGTTTTGAAAAGGTTGCATACAGTAAAAGCTGCTTTTAACTTCTGTGGCTCTATGAAAAACTCTAAGAACCAAAACTAAGGAAAAAAAATCAAACACAAATAATATGGAAGCAATTTACTTGATTTGACAGATCGAGCAATCTGCCATTGCTAAGCTTTAGCAAATGTGGAACATTGTATGTACAGCTATCTGAAAAGATGCATAAAATCATGATAGGTCTCTTAATCCAGACCAGTATCTGACTATTTCTATATGTTACCAGGTTGTGCAATCAGAGGAAAAAATGTTATCATTAGCACTTTACCATACGATAGTTTTTCATTAAGCCATTGGAAGTTTCATGAAAAGCTGCAGAAAAATAATGAATAAGAATGGCTCTTGAAATAAGCTGGTACATATATTTGCCTATGCTATATTCAGCATCATTACTTAAAAGCTACTTTTTCTCTCAAAAGATCAGTTAATTTAAGAGGTTCTGTTACTGATTTTGGCATGGGAAATGTAACTGTAAAATCACACATCAGATGGTTCTGTAGAAGGCACACCCACACAGGTTGAATAAGCACAGAATAAGATACATTGGTAATGATACTCCTCTGCTGTGCTTGTCCTGCAAAACCCTCTCTCTCTGTGTGCAGAACATTTCATTCTTTGAAATCTGAGCTTGCTGCTGGTATTGAATGTTGGCTGCTGTTGAAAAATCATACTCAAGTCACTTAGTGCTGGTGGTTTTAGCAGTATTTGCCATTTCATTGTGATATTTTTATTCCTTCAAGAGGAGCAGAATCTCTTGCAAAAGGATAATTTTCTTTTTATAAACATTTTATCTTTCTGAAGCATTTTCCTCTTTGAGCTGTAAACAAAGTCCTTAATTTAATTCAGTTTTCTCTAATACTGCTTGAATAATTTGTGAATCTATTCAACAAGCTAGTTTGATAAATAACCTATACAGAAATCCCTAGTTATCCAGGTAATGTAGTCAGTCTGGCATTGTGATTGTGACCTAAATTATGTGACTGTTTGTATTTTTTCAGTATTTTGCTCAGTATTTTTTTGTTTTTGTTGTTCGGATAAGATTTAAATCTACAAATCCAGGAAATGGTGGCACCAAACAGCACGAGTCTGCGTGTCTGAGTTTAGCATGCTTGGGTACTGTGTGAGCAATGGGTGCCCAGCAGCTGCTGTCAGTGTACACGAGGCTGCCAGCACAGGGGGACTAAGGCAGGAGCTCTGTGCTTGTGCTGTGTCAGGTGTCCGCCGAAGTTGCTTATTAAACTGCCTTCCTTTAATGGACAGTGTGAGTTTTATCAGGAGGAAAGCTGAAATGAAGGACTGGTACTTGGTTTCCTCAGTGTATTTACACAATGGGGCACTGCAGTGAAAGGGCAGACAAGGGGGGAAGGGAAGTTGCACCCTCAGTCAGATTGCAGATAACACCAAGCTGGGCGGGTGCATTGATCTGTGGAGGGAGGTAGGAAGGCTCTACAGAGGGATCTGGACAGGCTGGATGGATGGGCTGAGGCTAGTTGGATGAGGTTCAACAAGGTGAAGTGCCAGGTCATGCTCTTGGGTCTCAACATTCAATGCTTGGGGAAGAGTGGCTGGAAAGCTGCCCAGCGGAAAAGGACCTGGGGTTCTGGTTGACAGCCAGCTGAGCATGAGCCAGTAGCGTGTGCCCAGGTGGCCAAGAAGGCCAATGGCATTCAGGTCTGTATCAGCAAGAGTGTGGCCAGCGGGTCAGGCAGCGATTGTCCCCCTGTACTCAGCACTGGTGAGGCCACACTTTAAATCTTGTGGTCATTTTTGCACCCCTCACTACTAGACAGACATTAAGGTGCTGCAGGGTGCCCAGGAAGGGCAGCAAAGCTGATGAAAGAGCTGGAGCACAAGTCTGATGAGGAGCAGCTGAGGGAGCTAGGGTTGCTTAGCCTGGAGAAAACGAGGCTCAGGGGACCTTATTGTTCTCCACGACTGCCTGAAAGAAGGTTGGAGAGGAGGCTGACCCCTACCTGGCTACAAAGTAACAAGTGACAAGTCAAGAAGAAATGGCCTCAAATTGTGTCAAATGGCCAACCAATTGTGTGGTTTAGAATTGGGTTTTAAGAAAATTTTCTTCAATTAAACACATGTGAAGCATTGGAACAGGCTGTCCACGGCAGTGGTAGAGTCACCATTCCTGGAGATACTTTGAGACTTGTAGATGGGGCACTTGGGGACATGGTTTAGTGATGAACTTAGCAGTGATGGGTTAATGGTCAGACTCAATGATTTTAAAGGTCTGTTCTAACCTAAACAATTCTATGATTCTATCGTAATTAGGGTTCAGGAGAGATGGAGAAGCAGTGAACACTGGAAATTTCTGCTTGTCACCTGTTGCCCAAGAATGTGTTTGTGTGGTTCCCATCATTTAAAAATGACTTACTACTGTCTGATCAGTCAGAGGGGGGAAAGAGAGAGAGAAGACGCCTGCTTTCATCTCCCGGGGCAGGAATCCTTTTGATGGACACGTACCAAATGCACGTGTACATTACTTATAGAAGGAGCTTTTGTTTGCAGAATTTTTGTCAGGAAAGCAAATATGTTCAAGCTCCTAGAAACTGTTTGGTCAAGCTTAATTGCATGTAGGTTTTGGCATTCAACATTTAATGGAACATGTTACTGTTATTTGTGCATCTGCAGTCACAGGAGAGACTGTCCTCCTTAAAAGCTAAAGTAAGCAGCAGTGAATACAGCGGAAGAAAACTTCTAAACTTTGGAGATTTTTTCCTACCTTCACCCATGAAGAAGTACTCCACCTAGTCAGTTCAGTTACTTCAATTCTTAGTAATGTGACTTCTTTGTTAATGCAATTTTAAATTATGAAGACTTCCTTCAGTTTCAAACCAAATGTTTTTGGGTTTTTTTTCACTTTAACTGTTAATACTGTAAATGAAGAAGAGGTAGCATCTGTTTGGTTTCTAGTTCCTTCTAGGTTGTAGGTAGTCTGCCACCTACTACTGGTAGTGTGCCACTGCTGCTGTTATTTGGAATAGCCTTCTGATAACTTTTCAGCTAATTTGGGATACCTGGTAAAGATGCTTTCCCGCTGTTTTCATTCTCTATTGCTTAGATGTCTCTGCCAGGCAACTCACAACACAAACAACAACACCGGGTCAGCTTCAAAGAGTGCACACTTTGAAGTAGAAAGCACATGACAGTTATGAAAGGTTAGTCTTTAATGGCATTACAAAAGGTAGCTGTACAGGTTTCCATGCATTTGCTTATTAAAGTGTGTAATGCCCCAATCCTTACGTACAAAAAATAATAAATGGGTAATTCTTAGAGAACATTGCCTTGTACTTTCCCTAGTGGTAAAGGATACAGCAGAGATTAGCTTATGGCCTGAATTTGAAAGTGTGTGACTCTTTAAGTGATGGTCAGCACAGCAAGATACAGGAACAAAGAGAAGAGTGTAAGACAAACTGGGCATAGATGGTCAACTTAAGACTTTTAGAAGAGAGAGGGCAGAACAAGTTGTTTCATTAAATACAGCAAGTTGCAGTCTGTTCTAATTTGTGCCTGCAATAAAATTAATAATTATCTAAGAGTGTAAATACTGTGATAATGTGTTCATTGGATAATTATATGTTTAATTTTCATATGGAATTGCTTTCTGTTTTGACTAAAGCTCTATTACCACTGGTGGTGCTCCCTGGCCGGTCGTCAACTTGTGAAAGAGCTTTGCCAAGCCTTGGTTGGACCCATGAAACATAGGATCCTCTATGCAAGCTAAAATTAGCAAAAATAAAAGCCTTTGTGAAGGAAATAGAATTTAAAAACAATTTTCATTCCTGTAAGTTGCTTTGTAATCATGAGTGTGTTAGTGAACTTATTTTTGAGGGGAATTGAGTGCAAAAATGAGTGCATATGAGATTTTGCAAATTGAAAATCAGTACAGAGTTAATTTAAATGTGCATTTATGTATTTTAAATGGCCTGTTTACTTCACATCCAATCTGTTGATTTCTATGCTATCAGCGTTCATCAATTTCAATGTCACTGCTTAAAAGACGAAGATATTTGGGAGTGCATTTGAGATGAGAGCTCATTTTTTTCTCTGCAAAGAATGGTATCTCTGTACTTTTAATTTATTATTCTTTTTCTGGTGCCTTTCATTTTTGTAGGATTGCATGGTTTTTGTTGGTAATTTTATTATGCACAAAAAAGTTCAAGTATATTCACCTGTGTACCTATCCTGTGTCAGGGTTTTTCCTTCAGGGCCTTAAGTAATAACTATGTTACTTTTAATAATGCTTCAAGTAATTACATGTTTGTCATACTGTCTGGAGTTCATGCAACTATTCTGGATTTGTTTCCCTAGTAGAAGCTTCCACAAATTCTTTCCTACCTGAAAACACTTGGGGTGCATATTTTCACATGTATTCAATGTGCTGTTTTCTAAGGGAAGAACTTTATTAAATGCAGTGTGGCAGATGACCTCATATTTATCTTCTTTCTCTTTGAGCAGTAAATATCTGACTATTGGAGTGGTTCTGAATCGGCCTCTCTCCATAAATTAGCATCAAACAGATGGCTGATTTGTTATATCATGAACTGCTTTTGATAGTACTGATTTCCGTTATTAAAGATGATGCTTGCATAACTTACACTGCAGTATAAGCTATTTTTTTAGTATCTTAGGAAACTTGTGCACTGTGCTACCCTGTCATAAATGTGTTTCCTTGATGATGGAGACTATTGTATGTCTTTGTACCTTCACTTGCTAAAAAAAAAAAAAATCTACAAAAGGGACTTCTATTAAATTTATTTTTAAAATATATTACCATAGCAGGTTAAGTGGACCACTAACTGCTTCAAGAAACGGAGAGAGGATAATGTATTGAGAGCACTCCAGCTATTTTTTCATGGCCTTTTCCACCTGTCTAATATTTTGCAGTAAGAAAGTGGTAGCATATTGCAAAATACTTTCAGTGTTGTGTGGGTAATGGGGTCAACAGTTTGCTGTCTGGCAACCACTTGATGATAATGCTCAAGCTTATCATCCCTGTGTACTATTCGTGGGTCAAAGAGTGAAGGTTTGTTCATCCTGTTCTTTTCTCCTGTACCTTCCTGTCAAGGAATTGCTGGGTTTTGCTGCAATTTGGCAACCTATTCTGAAGCCATCAGTGGAGACAGATGTATCCTCTCCTTACTGGAGGATACTACTGGGTATTTCTCCACCATACTGAGTTAATTTCTTCTTGTAGCTCTGTTAGCCTAGAGGTGAAAAGAAGTGGGGGAGATCTTGGTAGTTATTCTATCTCACTGTGGAAGGTGAATGTTGTTGATGAGACTGCTGACACGACATTTTGTGTGATTCTTCTGCAATCATAATTTGTTTCAGGTAGAATTAAGTATAATCAAGAGGAGAAACATCCCATTTAGTTTTATTGAACTGCCTTTTAATTTTTCATCCTGTCTAGACTATTGGTCTTAATTGTGGGATGATGGTAAAGTCTTGGCTTTTCACTGAGTTGTAAAACTATGAACATAGTGACAGCACTGTTGCTGTTAGGATTTCTGATTAAAATAGGGCCAAAAACTTGAGATCAAAAGGGATACTTCCATAGACAATTCCAAGGTAGCAGGTCTGGATGCAGCAGTTGCTGATGCAGCATGCATACTGTCCCATGGGAAGCTGCAGTTTGTAGCAAATTGACACCAGTGACATAATTTGCAGTTTAACCATTAGTTTGATGATCTTTGCAATGATTAGATGCAATAATGATTGTCCTTCACAGGGATTTTGAGACACCCTTAGTTTTCAGAACCTGTGGATTGCTAAATGAGAGTGTCAAGGTTTTTGTTAATCTTCCCTTGCTGAAGAGTGCCTGTTTTTCGTGTAAAAATTATGAGGATTTTTGGACCAAGAATTTGTAGAATAACCCTGTCAAAGGCCTGAGGGTTGCTTTTGTGTTATTTTGGCTCACTGGTTTGATTGACTTCTGGGAAGGATAGCTTACAACCACCATGTGTGTTTTAAGGAGCCCACTTCTCCAGTGTTGCGTCTGGCTGGACAGTTGGTGAAATTCTGCAGATGGCTAACTGTAATTTCCAAGACTTAATGCATGTAGTATCTTCTTTCTTATGAGAAGGAAGATTCCTAATTTAGCATTTACTCATGCACTCGTTAAAGATGTTGGGAATATTGCCATGGCCTCACTTGGAGCAGAATCGGATCATTTTTTTCCACTCCTTCCCTACCAACAGACTTAATAGCTTGTTGGAGCATTTTGGTGATGTCTTAATTGGTATATTAAGCCTTTTTTTCCCTCAGTCATCAGTTTTGTGATATAAATTACATACTTCATGACTCCTGGTGAAAGAGAGGTGTGAGATCATCTATAGTTCCCTGGCTAGGATTGTTTTCCCATATCATTAATTTTGTTCAAGTTTTAATTCTCAGACTCCTCTAATTTTATAACAGAAACTCCTAAGTGAGTAATAGCGCATTTGGTTTCAGTTGGTTGGGATGCTCAGAATGAATGTAAACTCTCAAATTCAGAAGTATATGGTCAGACTAGCTTAACTTTTCTCCTCCCCCCACACCCCCACCCCCTTTTTTTTTTGCCTCCCACATAAGTCTTCTAACGTTCTGGCAAAGCAAGTGCTTGGACTTTTACCCATTCTCTCACTTTGCAGTAAAGAAGCATTCATTTTTCCAGCATTAAAAATTTGGCCAGAAAACCTGGCCCAAAAACCTTAATGTTTTGAGCAAATGTTTAAAAATACCCTCTGACTTGGCTGCTCCAAGTAGCCTTAAAGCACTGTTTTCTTTTGGGGTGGAAAAATTGTTTTGCACCCAAAAAAAGCTAATTAAAAAAGGTACTATTTATCCAGTATTATTGACAACAACAAATTGAATTTAGACATTTCACACGTTATAGAAATAAATCTGAAGCTGTAAGAAACCTGTATCAGAATACCTGAATCCCTAAGGAGCTCCTTTGCTTGTGGATGTTGCAGGAGCTGATGATGGGAGGTGAGAATTGCAGGAAATACGGAAAATAATATCTACTTGTCTTAGATCTTTTCTGTTCCCTAAAACAAAAGAACACATTTTTCCTTAAGTGTACTACACTTGGTGAATTCTACTTGATTTTTGTATCTTGTTTCTGGTTTAAATTTTGCTGCTACTTCACTCCATGTCTTCTGGGACAGCTGGTTCAAGGGTATACATCCTTTTTCAGTATTCTTTTCAGTTAACCTTGCATACATTAATATTTGACTTTGCATTAATTGAGGAGCTATTTCCTGGCTCTAAATATGTTTTTACAAATACAAGCAGATCAAGGAAACATGGGAAATAATAAAGTTCAGTTGTATCTCCATATCTCATTCCTTTTGGACATATTTGATCACCTTAAATTAATAGAGAACTGACTTTAATAGAGAGAAGCCAGGTTCAGTCAGTGTTTCATACTGTTGTGCTCTGTATGATGCGTGATGATGTTGTGCTCTGTGTTGCTAAGGTAACACAAAGAAACATAGAGAAACCACGGCAAAATTCCAAAAAGAAAGCATTATAATTTTTTTCAGTGCTTCTTATTTGCCCGTAAAATATTTTGCCAAAATATTACGGAGAAAAAGCAGTAGTTCTTTAAAGTTTTTAGTCCAAGTGTAGAGACTAAACTAAATGATTCAGTCATGCAGTAGTGATTTACTTCTACTTAAGGACAAATGCAGTGTCACTTTAACTTTTTTCCAAAATCTTTATCATGGACTAAGCTGCTCTTACCTTGTACCTCCATTTCTTCATCTTCACTCTGTCCATCTCTATCAATAAATCTAAATTTTTTCAAAGCCCTAGCTCTATGACTCTTTCCCAAAAGCTGTGCATTTAGTAATCCCCCTTTAAACTGCAGAACAAAAAACCATTTGTTCTGAAATTATATAACAAAAGTTTAGAATGAAAAGAGGGTCTGGTATATACACTGCCTGTATCCTCTGTCCTTCCGTGCAACAGTTTAGAGTGGAGTGCTGGCCAGAGAGAAAATGAGCCATCAGAAATCTGTGAAGTGACTGCCAGGTGCTGTAAATTCCATGTATCCCTAAATGCAGGGGGTCTGCCTCTTCTCCAGAAGATGTAACTATCTCTCATTTATATACCTGCCATTTGTGGGTCTTGGCTTTCCTTAGGAGATGACGACTGGAGTGGACTGCATCCTGGATTACTTTTATGGGCCAAGAATAGGGCATCTGTAGTTTCTGCTGGTAACTCTGAGTCACCTCTGTGCTGAATTGTTTTCCAAGCATGTGTTATAACACCAGCAGCTGAGCAGATGCCTATTTAGACCGGTGAAGCTGGATGTTAGCACAGGCGTGAACACAGCAATACCCAGTACAAGTTACTGTCAGTCATCTTTTTTTCCTTATCAGAGGATATGTTCATTGCCAAATATCTGATATAAATTGTATTGGCAGCATATACTTGAGTTCTGGGGTTTTTTTCTTTTTTTGTATACCCCGAGGAATTGAGCAAACCTTGCTTTTGAGTGTTATAAGCTGTGGTAAACTGTTTTGCTTATACACAAGGCACTTATGCATCACTGCCTGTTTGCTTGACACAAGAATAACAAAGGATTACATTTAATGGATCTTTCCCTGGGAGGACCAAGGGAGGAGATGGAATGAAGGAGGTTGTTGGGGTGTTTTTTTCCTCCTCCCTGTATATAGAGGCTATAAAAAGATCTCTCTCTGAGTAAGCAATATTGTATAACCTGCCAAATCCTAGCTCTTCCCAAGGGACCACCTCTGAGTCCTTTATTCAAATTGAACAATTGTGTTAATCCTGGGGGTTGAGTGTAAGAGAGTGCACATAGGCAGTTGCTAGGAGTAGTTGGTAGATGGAAAATTTTTTACCCTAACTTACCTTGCGGGAACTCCATACCTGGATTTGGTGCAGATGTGTCTCATCAAGGCTTGGTGGAAATTAATGGGGTCAGTATTGAGGGCTGTTCTAAAAAATTACATCTGGTATCTGTGTGTTGAAAGAGGGGATGTTCAAATATTCCAGTTAGGTGTGAGAGTTGGGAGCAAAAAGGACAACAGTTTTGGAAATACTTAATAATGGCAAAGAGGCATCAGGCAGTAGCGAAAATGAGTTTTGGTCATGTCTTGAAAAAAAATGCTGTGTGTTGCCATGGTTGCTGCAGCTTAGCTGAAGCAAATAATAGACTTTATACACAATTATTTTTTTTATAATGCTCTTGAACTATTTTTGAGCAAGTTAGCAGCTGTACGTTTTTGTGGTTTTGGATATATTTCTAAAAACTTACATGATTGCACTTAATTGTCTGTTTTGATACTTATGTTTCAGTGACTCCCCAGATATACCAACTATTTGTTTTGGAAAGATTGTTAGCGAAATTGTATGTTCCCCATCTTGACTTCTCTTCAAATTAATCTACAAAATTTATACAATATGGTCTAGATTTGTGTGGGGGAATGAAGGTCAAGTATCTTTAAATGCAAGAGAAGTTAATGTAGATAATGATCCTGATGGTCAACAGGATGAGCTCAAGTATGTTGATTCTTGAGGTACAAGGAAGGAAAAATGTAGAAGGGGGGGTAACATTTAATGTAATCCTTGTGCAAAGGTCACCTGAAATATGTACAGGTTTTTAAAAAGGAAAAAAAAAAAAAACCAGCAGAGAGAGCAAAGGAGAGATTCAGCAAAATCATATGCTCGAAATTCTAAATATGCAAACTTGGGAAGATAGAAAAATCTGTAGCATATATAAGTAGTGATACTATAGATATCTATCAATTTATCTAAACTACTGTGTGTTTTGAAGTGGGTTTTTTCCTTTAGAATGAATTAATTTCATCTCTGAAATTAAAAAGTCCTCTTGAGTGTGAACAAAGTGATTTGAGAACTCCTAACACTCCATGTGAGCTGAGAGTCCACTACACAACTTGTAATACTTTATGCAGAGAGTCCATCTTTTCTGGTAAAAGTCAGTGGATGTTCTTACGCTTCTTAGCCAAAGTGACCAGTAGATTTCAGACATAAAATACCTGCTGTTTAGTTTTGTGTAGGTGCCAGTCTAGATCTGGAATTGAAAGTACCCAGTACAGATTGGGGAAACATTCTAGTTTTGTCGTGGCAAAACCAAGGAAACAAAACAATACAAGAGATTCACAGTTTAATTGCTTGTAATTAGTGAAGCTGCTGAATTTTTAGAGGGGGTTAGGAATGGAGTAAGAAAAAGACACAAAAAGGGACCAATGAACAAATCTACATTCATTATTATACAATTCAGAACAATTTATTTTGGAGCAGACCTCAGAGATCATCCAGTCCAACTTTAATTTTCTTGAATACACCTTAATATTTGAACAGGGAGATGCAGGATCCTATCAGCCTCCTATTTGTTGCAGCAACAACTTGCAGTGAGTGCTCCATGCCACTCGCTCTGCTCACCCATCAGACAAGAGCCAAGGAGTGCTCAGGTTATCATCAATGCTCTTCTGCTTGTTCTTCTGGGGGCTTTATTTTTATTTTTTATTTGACAGGCGTGTCTTCTTCCTTACAGGATACTAGTTTTCTCTTTGGGAGAATCTCTAGATTAGATTGGAATATGAGGAAGCTGGCAGAGATGGACCACCCAGGGAGGAGTCGGAAAAGAGCATGAGGAAATGGATAATATTATCGTCTGGTGACTTGCCAGAGTTGATGCACTTTTCTAGAAGTGCCTGTTTTTGTTTTGATAAGGGATTTCAGAATGGCATGGAGGCATAGTGGGTGAGATCAGCAAGGAAGCACCATGCTCAAGTGAGAAGACAGGCTCTGAAGTGATGGATGGTGATGTGTTCCCACAGAGGCTGTTGGCTGGCTCTGTTCCCTCTCTGCCTTTCCCTTTCTGAGCATCTCTCCTCCACCCCTCAGCCCCATTCTTAGTAGGCAAGGGCTTGGGGTGGAGACAGGCTGTTCATTCATCAGGGTCCACGGAGCTCCTTGCTGTCAGCCAGGGTTCTGTAGGGGCACGGAGAAATGCTTTCTGCTGTCATTTCATACCTGACTCTGTGTGCTATTGTGATGTGAGTGGCATTGGGTCCAGTGGATATGTTGCTATGGAAAATGCATGTGCTTTTTATGGTGAAATAGAAAGGTGTGTTTCCAAAAGCTGTTCTCTAACTCTGCAGCCATAGCCTGACTGATTTATTTCCAGCATTCTCAGCAGTGAACTGTGGCTCTCGGGGTTGAATATCAGTTTGCTAAGAATCCAAGTGCTGGAGGAATGGCCTCGTGTTTCTGTACCCATGCAGCAACCACATCTTCCACTGGAGCCTTTCTATTCTCAGCAGCACGTGGGAATTCAGTGAAATCCGATAACAGCAATATTAATAGCAGCTGAGTAGGTGGCCAAAGAGGTTGAAATTTAGCACGAGCCCGCTGCTAGTTGGACAGGCAGCGTTCATCTCCTGCGCAGCGATACCCAGCGGGGGTGCAGGAACCCTTCAAGTCTTCCAACATCTTCCTCAGAATCGTAAGTGAAGCTGGTCGGCACAGGGCTGGAGCGATTGGAGCTTGGCAAGGAGCTGGGGAGTGGGATTTTCCGAAGTCTGCTGATCTGTTCCAGCTCCTAGGCCAGGGTATGGCTCTTCCAAGCCCTTCAAAGGGCATCTTGGAGGTGTGACTGCTGCCTTTATGGACAGAAGCTCAAAAGGGAGAGCACCAATATTTCTTTTCAAACAGCAATCTGTTCAAGTCCTGTATTTGTGAGATCTGTAGTTCAGAGGAAGGGACAGGGTTGGCAGCTGTTGGGGTTTCTGAAGTATTCGTCACCAAGGGATGGGTTTGGCACTGGGCAGGGTGCATTTGTCACTGGCACATTCCTTTATATCAGTGGGAGTGTCTCTGTTCCTTCTTTCTCCCCGTAAATGGGTTCAAATTTGTCTTATCTTTTTGGGCAGGACCACATGTATTCTTGGCAGCTAACCCTCATTTTGGGAAGGAGGAATCTTTGTTCAAACTTGCTTCTTTGTTTGTTGGTTTTGGTTTTCTTTAAATCGTCAGTTGATAGCTGTATTTAAATATGTTTCTATATGAGAAACAAACCCTTCTCTGAATGGGATGCTGTAAAATAATCTTCCAGAATTTTGCTCAGACTTCTGGTATCTTAGATTTGGTCTTGAGCTCCATATTGTTCTTCCTGGGAAATAATAAAGTGAAGTGTTAAAGTAGATTTGACATCATGAGTTGCTAGTTGCTGGAATTTAATACATATTAGGATGTGGGGAAACAAAACCATATTGTGTGTCAGAAAAATAAAATCCAAACTATTGAGTTTATTGTTAAAAGTTTTGAAATAAGTCAAAAATAAATCTAGCTTCTTAAAATGCACTGCTCTTTCGTATGGAGGCACTGGAGAGGTAGCTATAAGTGTCAGTGGATATGTTTTGTTATTGGTTAAAGTCTAGTTCATGATTTTTTAAAAGTACTGTGGCCTGCTAACTCCTCTAAGGTATATGATTGTCTCCTCTTTTATTTTTCTTTTTTTCTTTTCAATTTTTAAATGCCCCAAAATGCTGTAAAATAATCCCAGCAAGCTTTCCTCACTCCTTAAAAATGGGAAGCACAGAGCACCTCTGTCTCGGGGTTATCACATGGGGGCTCTCATGGTACTGGTGTCTGGAGCACAGTCCTCCTCCACCAAACCCCCTGCCCACTCCTCTGCAGCAGTGTGTTGTCTCTGCCATGGTACGGGTACAATTGCTTGTTATGAGCATGGTCTAAAACAGACCAGCAAGTTAATTTGGGGGCTGAAAATGTATATTAGGAAAAACCCACAGAAACAGGTGTAGCCCTCTGGCAAGCATGGAACCGCAGCATGATTCAGGGTTGTGTTGGCATAACCACGGGGGCAGCAAACAGGAGAGGCTGGAAGGGAGAGGAGGACCAGGAAATCCTTAAGCTAGTCTGCTGCCAAAGCCTTTGTGTTGTCAGGCTAGGGCCTTGGTGACTAATTCTGCTGTTTAACCTTGAGCAAACAGTGGAGCTGAGAATAAATTCCTTGAGCTGTGGCTCAGCATGCTGACATGCTGTGTCACTTCGCTTTATTCTTGTAGAGTGGTCTTCATTAGAGAAACATCTGTCGGTCCGTGCTGGCTGGGAGTAAGTGATGTTTGTCAATATGTGTTGTGTTCAAATGTAACAGAGATATTTTGTCTCTGGGCATATCATGCACTAAAAAGTGAGAGCTATTCCTGTCCTATTTGTCTTTTTTCTGTTTGCTCAAGGATTGACGTAGATGAGATGATTTACACAGAAGGTATTATTTCGCCACAGGTGGTTGTTTCACATCTTTTTTTCATCGGTGTTCAACTTGGATTTATACGGTTGCGCTTCACAATTACTATTATAATATCCCCCACGTGGTGTTGTCTCGTGGCCTTTAGACTTTCATGCGGTGTTTGCAAGATCTTTTCCAGGGTGGCTAATCTTGAAGTTGTATGTAAACTTTTATTAATACCACTGCCAACAATTAAGATTCACGCTTTGTGAATTAGGGTTCTACTTTTACAGTTTTGAGACTTCTTTGTTAGCTGGAATTTGGTATTGAGGTCAGGATAGGTAGATTGGTATTGGTTTTCTTTTAAGCTTCAAAATGAATGCTTAAACGCTGAGACTGGCAGGAGCAGATGAAGTATTTATAATGAAATTCTTCCAGCAAGATCTTCCAGCAAGGTCTTCCAGCAAGATCTTAACAGCTTTCTTTGCTTCGTTCAGACATCATTAACAAAGTTGTATTGCTAACAAAAGGAGATATAAAAAACCTCTGGGAAGACAGAGAAGTTAATGTTTAAAAATACACAAAGTGATTTAGTAAGTAGTGTTGCATTATCATGTGGGGAGGAACTGAATTCTTTCAGCAGATTAGTTTTAAGATGCAGCCTTGGCTGTGCCCTCCTGAGCAAAGCAGCAGCCCACTTAAAATTTTCAGTATAGAGTTATTCACCTATTCAAACCAGAAATTGAGTTACATTAAGTATTTTCATAAAGAATACGGTTAGCATCAATTGGGTTCTGTCACAACTTTGTATGAAAACAGGAAAAAGCAGACTTCTTTTGCAGTAACCAAATCTAGTATTGGCATTTATTTGCATTGATGAAGATACTTTGGCAAGTGAGCTACCCCTTCAGTTCTAAAATAGCTGTTGTATGAGAAATGTCTCTACAAGCGGTTGTGTGTGCACTTCAGTGCTATATACTTATGTTGAAAATAAGGTTATAAGTGTCCATGAGTGTTTAAAAAGCTTAAAAGCTACATAGCTGAAGTTCTTGTACTCCATCTTCTAAATGGTTTATTCAAATACAGTGTGAGAAACAGAGTGTTTGAGCCCTGTGTATTTAGAGCCAGGATTGCAAAGGGAAGTAGAGGGGAGAGCAGGAGCTTTCTGTTGGGTAACAGGTTGTCAGAAATGTTGTAGGGTAAAAAGTTGTAGGGTCATGCCTCCTCTTCCAGCAGCAAAGAACTTTCTATGCTTGAGATTGGTGCTTCTATCTTGTCCCATCTTATGAACCGTAGTTGCTCACAGTTATACACAAGACACCAGTTGAAGTATTTGCATAGATTGCACAGTAGTTACGTTTTTATAAACACTTCGTGAAGAACTTCTGCATGGTAGAATTATTCCATTTTGTGTTTTCATTTACTACAATTGAGTTAAAAGACTTTTTTTTTTCTATTTTGATACTCACAGGAAAAAGTCATTCCTCCTCAAAACTCTTCAGTTTGTATCACACTTCTAACCAACAGATATTTGCCCAATAGATATTTTAAACGGAGTGTCCTGGCAGGGAATGGGCAATGGCAAGTACAACTAAACAGAGATGGGCTTGGACAGGTTATACATATAAAAGGCTCTAAAGGCTCTTATTTCACATAGAGAATGTTAGAAAGTGGATCCAAACTACGTCTTCTGCAAGTTGCATGCCTCAGAGAAGATGTAGCTGTGAAATTTGTAGGTCAAAAATGACTTTTAAGACCTTCCAGTAAGGTAACAACATTGCTTCTTTAGTCAGGATTTTTTTTTTTTTTGACAAAAAAAATTATGTACCTATCATTTAACACAGATTCGAGGACAGTACATTCATTATTCAGAATTGTCCTTTTCTTTGGTTAAGCACCATCAAATA
Source organism: Orthonyx spaldingii (assembly GCA_013397795.1). NCBI lineage: Eukaryota > Metazoa > Chordata > Aves > Passeriformes > Orthonychidae > Orthonyx > Orthonyx spaldingii. Next base: position 2,918,163 of record VZTJ01005454.1, on the reverse strand, counting down.
ATTAATGCATGTATATAAAAATGAGGAACAGTGTTCTAGATCAGAAGGGTTTCTCTTAGTCTGAGCAGAAGGGGAGAAGAAAAAAACCATGTCTATTGCGACAAGTTGTTGGAAAGGTTTAGAAACCAATGGACGGAGTTGAGAGAAGGAGAGTAGTAATGCAAGTGAAGAAACTTCACGAATGAAAAGTAAACAACTTGTCTGTTTGCTTCTGTTGTTAGCAGAGTAAACAGGAATGAAGCAGGGTCTGTCATCCGAGTCTGTGAAATATCTCCCTGACTGCATTTTTGGTCTCAAACTGACTTGTTTACCTGAATGTCCTAAGTTTTGTGTTGGTTTTAGTCCAATTACACAGGCCTAGTGTATTTATGGTTATTCCAATAAAGAAAGTATATTGAAATATAAAGACAGCTAAATAATGCTCCTGTTGCAAAATGGTTGCCGGAAATTATCCCAGAGAACTCAAGGAAAGCAGAAGTGGACATCATCGTGTTCAGTCATGTAGCTTTGGTCTATGTGAAGGCTGGCAACCTTTGGATATATGCTCCTACCAGCTAAGGGCAGAGTTTCTCACTTCTTACTGGGCTGCTGAAGTTGGGGAGCAAACTTTAAGGCCTCCTTAGCAAGGGCCTCTGCTTTTATAATTGCAAACAAAAGCAGAAATTCTGCTAACAAAAGACACTGAGGGTAAAGAATGCAAACCTTTAAAATGCTCTCCACTGGGTATGAGAACTGTAATGTTGATACAAGAAAAATTTTCCATTCTCTGCTTGGGAAATCAACCTGTCTGTTAGTAGCGCCTTAGGTCACAGCTATGGTGTGACCTGCAACATGGATACTGGCAAAAAAATTAGCCTGCTGAAAAAAAGGGGAGGTTGTTTTTTTTTCTTTAAAAGTAGTCTCTAGTGAATAACAAATAACAATGTGTTTTGGAAGGGATTGAAAAACAAACAAAACAGTATAAATATTTCACATTAAAGGAGAAGAGTTCCTCCTTATCTGTGGGAAAGAGGTCACTGGATACAAAGCCAGAAGTATCTCTGGCATGAAATACTAAGGGAGTTGCAGGCAAGGACTGTGCAGGTCAGACCCATCTCAGGACTTTGTGTTTCTGATAGCCTGATTTCTTTATGGTGTGGGGATAGGCAAGGCAATTGCAGCCACTGAGTGGGAGCGGGTGTTCTCAAAATAGAAAGAAAGAGCAGGAGGGACGGTCTGTGTCCCTGACGGTTGCCACGTCTCATTGACTATTCCATTTCAGTGAAGAGTCATGCTTAGGCTGACCAGGCCCTGTCCTCATTGCACTAACTCGTAACTGTTTCCTGAATGATTTATTCTACTTTTTTTACTGTAACCTTTGGTTAGTGTGTTCCTAGACAGACAGAAACAGGATAGGTACCTTGGTACATTGTTGGTCCGGCATGTTAGGGAGCTCTGAATAGGTTTTTCTGCTGCTGTATGTGAAGTCTCTGCTTTTCTGTTTGAACCCCTTCACTGTGGTGTGTGTGAAGTTTGCAGCCAAACCAGCTCCAAACCAAAGTCTGGGGCAGGTGAAAAGTTATTTTGGTGTATTTAAGCCATTTACTCTTCCATAACTGCTGGCACGGCAGGCAGTAATGTTCAACCACTGTCTGCAGTCCAGCCCTGAATATTTACACCTGAAGACTAGGTCTGGGGACTAGGAGGCTTTAGGAACCTCCCATTTGAGAAGTTTCTTCTTCTTTTTGTTCTTAGAATGAACAGGAGGGGAACAGGACCACTGTGAGTGTCCACTGGTGCACTCCCAAGGTGTGCTATACACTGGGTATATATATAAAAGTTCCCTAATGTTAGTGATTGCATATGTATTTAATATTTTTTGAAAAATATGTTTTTATGTAAAAGAACCTAAACCCATCCTTTCAGCACTCCATCATCTCTCTCCAAATGTCCCAGTTAGTTTCTCATTTTTTGGTCAGAAAAGTTTACTCTTGACTAAAGTACTCTCCGTTGTCTGAGGCAAATACTTTAGAAAACAATACAATCAGGGAAACGTTACAATTTAATCTCCTTTCATACGGAATTGAAAATCTGAGTTTGTTCAGGCTGGAAAAGAGAAGGCATAAGGGAGGCCTTGTAGCAGCCTTCCAGCAGCTAAAGCGGGCCTATAAGAAAGATTGAGAGGGACTTTTTATAGGGACATATAGTGATTGGACCAAGGGAGAATGACTAAACTGAGAGGATCAGTTTAGACTGGCTATTGGGAAGAAATTCTCTACTCTGAGGGTGGGGAGGCACTGGCATGGATTGTCCAGAGAAGTGGTGAATGTCCCATCTCTCTGTGTGTTCTAAAGCCAGGTTGGATGGGACTTTGAGCAACGTGGTCTAGTGGAAGGTATCCTTGCCCATGACAGAGGATTTGGAATTAGAGGATCTTTAAGGTCCCTTCCAAACCAAACCTTTCTATAATTCTGTGATCTCCCTGGCTAATAGAGGCTATGTTTCCCAAAGTCAACAGCTTGTTTTCTACTTCTGTTGGTAACTAAATAAGAGCTAATTAAAAAAGCCTAGAACCTTTCTGTGTACCCCTCAAAACAGAAACTGTAATAGATTGGCTAGTTTCTCACTTTATGTGTAATAATTGAAATAGTACAGAGTTATGACTGTATGTAAAGTGAAATGCTTTTTATTTCTTTTGGAGCAGTCATAGTTGCATATTTTATATTAACTGCTGATTGGTCTTGAAACTTTTTACGTCATTAGCATAATTGAATTTTAAGTCAGCAATTTTAAAACATTTTGTTTTCTTTTCTTTTTCTCACTCTCTGCCCTGATTCAGACCAGAGGAAACCAACAGAAGAGTGAAAAATGTAAGACAGTTGCACAGTAATTGCGATTAATTATTTTTAAATGCTTCTGTTTATGGTACTATCATATTTACCTTATTCTTCAACTGTTGCTTTATCTGATGTGAATTAATGATCTCTGTGTGCAGCTTACTTTCCCAAATCATTGTAATAATTGAAAACAGTGCTTATATCTGCTTACTTGAGATTTATGAGATGCATCATGACACTCTCTAATTGGTTTTGTTGGCAATCATAGCTAACACTGTAAGCAAGATTTTGCAGTTCGTTGTGGAAACATCTCTAACAGCATGCTGAAATTCTTTTATACTGGTACATGGCATGAGAGGAAAGTAATTAAGTTCGTATTCAGAGTTTTTTTCTTGTTTGTTTTTAGGTTTTGATTACATTATACTGGCTTGGGAGAAAAGCTCAAAGTGACCCTCATTATAATGGTCCATACCTCAATCTTAAAGCATTTGAAAAGTTATTAGGGCAAGCGCTGACTAAGGTAAGGAATCCAAAAAAAAAGGAAACTAAACGATTAGCCTGACGTTCATCCTTCATTATACAGTATCAATTCTAAACAGTCTCTTGGGGGTTTCATTTTCTTCTTAGTCTGGAGAGCATATTAATTTATTTTATTTGTTTTTCTTGCTATCAAGTTCCATATGAAAGGAATGATTTTTATCTCACATTGGTTCTTTTGTTACCCATATGAATTTCAGAATTCATGTTCTCTAATTGATGTGGTAGATTGTGAAGAGCCCTATCTCAATCCTGTTTGTCTGACATAAAAAAAAATTTAAGACCTTTCATTGAATCTCCTGTTCAACCTGTTGTATGTGTTGTTTTTATGGATTTGCATTAGTCTTTGTTGAAGTTTGTTTGTGAACTCAAAATGCTCATGAGGAACATTTGCACCTTAAATTATTGAAAAAGACCTTTCAAAGCATATTTTTGTAGGCTCTTGAAGAGTCCAGCCAGCCAAGCAGAAGTGGCAGAGATAGTGGGTACGGTGATATTTGGTACGTTGACCGGGGAGAGCCCTTTTCATCTTCAGCTTCTCATAAAAGAGACGATTCCTTCGATAGTTTGGACTCTCTTGGTTCAAGATCCTGCACAAGCTTTTCATCAGATATAACCTTGAAAGGTGGCAGTGAAGGTATGTTTTCCTCTTCAAAATCTTTTGTTGACATGTGTCTTATGAGCGTGGAAGAAGACAATGTATAGACCTAGTACCTGGATATCCAGAACTTAAACTGGCTTGAAAGTCAACTCTAGTTTTGCAACTGCTGCAGCTGCATTTTGCTTAAGCAAATATTGACCTCTAACAGTTGGTAGAAACAAAGCAGTGCTCACACAAATCTTCCTAGGAAGGGTTGCTGAAACTCTTGCTCTCACTGAGTGTGTATATGTGCAGGGTATATTTGCAGAGTTCTGTAAGGGAAATTGGTAGAAATCAGATCTGGATGGGATCACCTAAAATTCACCAGTTGCAAAAGTCTCTTGCCTTGTTCTTAGCGTGACTGTGTCAAACCTCTGTCTTCACTTCATTTGTGCATATTGAATAAGGTTTTTTCCACCTAGGTTAAATACTGAATAGTGTTTGTTACTTTAGGTAGTTGTCATGAAAATAAAGGTAACAAGATGACAGTAACATGGCATCCCTAAAGCATCACTCTAGTCTGTGTTTCTCTGCTTGTTTTAAAGTTCAGTGCCAACTTGTAGTCTAAAGTCAAAAAAACTGTAAGGTTTTGGATTTTGTTTCATGTAAATAACCTAAAATCATTGGGCAGAGGCTTCATGGAGCATTGCTGATCTGAGCAAGGCAACATTTAGCCATGTTACATATGTGATGTACCCTGGGCTACTGCTGGATGTTAATCTGGTGAGATGAGCATATTACTATATTATTTGCTGTTAACTTGTCTTTGTTAGTAAATTTATCTGGCAGGTACTATTTAATTAAAAAAAAATTGTGCTGTTTTTTGTCTTCAATCTGAAGGCCAGCACTTTGTTTTGTGCAGGGAGCAGTGATAATGAAAGAATGGAACAAATGCAGGAGGATCATGCAAACCAAATTGAGTTTAATGGATCTTATCACAGCTTTGCCACAGACTTCTAAAAATATCTCTCTTACTATCCTGTCAGTAGCTCAGCAAATTTTTTTCCTGAATCATCTCAAATACAGAGTTAAATTGATTTTAGAAGACTTTGATCTAAGTTTTAGCTAGAAGCTTGTGTCTAGAGAATAATTTTGTGTCTTCCCTTTTTTTTACTTTCTTTTAAGGTTGTGACAGTGACACAGACTCAGAACTGCCTTCCAAAATGCATGACTCCCATAAAGATGACAGGTCTTACCGTAGGATTTCTGTGATTGAACCAAAACCTACCACTGACTTCAATCGCTTCTTACCCAACAAAAACAAGCAGACAGCATATGTACCAGCACCTCTAAGGAAGAAGAGGACAGAGAAGAATGAGGACAACAGGAGGAGCTGGGCAAGTCCCATCTTCACTGAGTCAGATGGCACATTTTCAAGGTACTGGTGTGTGGTCTTAGTAAAGTGGGCTTTGATTTAGAATTTTTAAAATAAATTATTTCTTTACTAGTTAAAGAAAAGCTGCTCTTGCTGTAATACAAAGTCCAGTACTTGATTTTCCATGTTTTATTGAGGGGGATGTTTTGGTGTGCTTGTGTGGTTTGGTTTTGATTTTTTACATTGTTTTTTGATGTTTGAGTAATGGCCAGACTCCAGATGTATTTAAATGATCTTAAATGCAAGTTTATGAGAGATAGACCTACGGTTTTAGTTTCTTGTTAAAGCCTTCCAAAATACAGTGATGAATTTCAGTTGTCCGGCTTCTTGATGCATACAGATGAGTTTAGTGGGCAGTTCTTGAGTTTCATCATTACCTTCGTGACTTCACTGTCTTCATTCTGTTCCTGTTTTGGTCAACCTCAGTGGACGTGAAACGAATCCTGTAGCTTCCTGCCAAAATAGAGCAGAGTGTGGGCTCACAAATCCAGCTACCCTCCAGATCATCTCTGAGTATGACAGTGGCTCTGATTCAGAAGATGAAAGAAGGCTGCCCGACCTTGTTTTGGATGACTTAGCAAATCGTAGATTTCTAGTCAAAAAGAGCCCTGTAAGCTCTGCTGCACCTGGACATCATTTCATGTTGCGCAATGACTCTCCTAAATCTTGCTCACAAGAAAGTTATCCAGCTGGTCCACTAGCTGCAATGCTTGAACCACTGAGGTCAGAGATACTAATCCAAGATCCAGTAACTATTGCGTTACCTAAATCGCAGCCCTTAAATAACTCCATAAAGTTAGTCTTCTAATCGGCATTTTAACACAGCTGATAATTTGATATGCTTTTTGTGTCAAACTTGGTATTTTTGTCCGAGGAGATAGGATGCTGATATAACCATTTAACTTCTTTTTAATTTTTTTAAAATTTAATATATCTTATTATTTCTGGTGCTGCAGTGATGAAATTGAGAACTAATATGCTTCATTCACAAGGCTGAGCTCCTGAGCCAAAAAGCATGTCTTTTTTCATTCCTTATGTCAAGTTGCTCCTAAAATATCTTAACTGATTGGATATTTTGAACAGTAACCAGAGGAGGCAGAGGCAGTTGGATACTAAAGAGGAAAACAAACCAAGAGTTAACAATCCTTCACAATTATCTGGGTATTTTGATGAGGACGAGGAAGAAGTAGGCATTCCAAACATTGAAAAAGATGATCTCTATTTTCGCAAGCTAAGTTCTTCAGCGCCAAATACAGTTGTTGCTTTTGACAAATTTCTTCCTAAGTTTTGGACTCCAGAAGAAGAATTGCTATGGAAAAAAATCAAGAAATCCTCTTTCAAACCTTGGTATAAAGAGATTCAAGGGTTCAGGTGCGTTTTCATGCATGCCTGTTTCTCTCCTGTGTGCAAAGCCTAAATAAAGTGTAGTTCTATGACTCTGAATTTTTTAATTTTCATTGCCAGGGTAGCAGCAGGGTATGTTTTATTCTTTTTTCTTTTTTTTTTTTTAGAAAAATATTTAAAATATTATTTTTGTTATACTGTTGCCACTGTGCATTTAACTCAGTGAGTATACTTCATATTTTTTTTTTCTTTCTCCTCTGCTCATTCTTTGTGCTGCTGCACAGTAGAAAGAGATCAGATTCTGAGGATGAGGAATTTGGTTACAAACAAAGCTGTACCATTGTTGCTAATCAACCAAGACCAAGTTTTGACTGGAACAGTAGCTGCAGAAGGGATCAGAATTATAAGCCAACTGCTGAATATGTGGGAAGCTCATTGTCACAGATTGCAGAAGGAAAAATCTTGGAGTCTTCTGATCAGCCCAGGTTGATACTGCTGCATGAGCTGTTCTCTTGCTGCATCAAAAAGAAATGGCTGGATACGCGATAGCTAAATGAAATTAAACCATATCCTGTGATGTTGTGCTTTTTTGGTTATTACTGTTTTGCTGGTTTGTTGGGTTTGGGGTTTTTTTCTCTTTTAATGTAGCTGTAAGCTGCTGGCCTTCTGAAATGTGTAAATGTGGAAGTGTAACATGGTGCATAGGCTTTGTGTGTGAGCATGTAAGTGTGATGTTTCTGAGCAAGTTAGGATGCTGGGATACCTTTGTGTTGGTTGGCGTGTGCAGCGCTACTGTCAGTGGTGGTGAATGCCAAGTGGTGTCGTCATTCTGCTTGGGATACTGCAAGTCTAAACCAAATGTATATTGCAATACCTTGTGATCTGCTTGTCTCTTGCTAGTTAATGATATTTTTACTTCCCTCCTTTTGTTTTATATGCTTCAGTCAGTTTTCGTTACTTCAGGCCCTGCAAAAATACACTGACTACATGTCTTCTGAAATGGAGACCAGAATTGATCCTACTTCTGGCCCTAGGCTCATAAAATGTAGAAAGAATGTTTCCTTTATACCAGGATGCAAGCAAGGAGATGAGGAAAATGGATATCTATATCCAGATTTGGAAAACGATGATTTGTTTGTTCGGAAAACTGGGGCTTTCCATGTGAATCAAGTTGTTCTTCAAGACCCCCGGTATTTAAAAAAATTCTCTGAGCAGGAGCCTCCTCTAGAGGGTGAGATAATTCTGCAACCCAGAGAGGGCCAAACCGTGATTCCAGATTTGGAAAAGGATGACATGATTTTTCGTAAAGTCCTCTCTCAAAAAAAAGAGGTGCCTTTATCAGGTGCTCCTGACAAGTATCACCCGGCATTATTTCCTGATCCATGGAGCCTTCCAGAAGAGACCCGGTCTAAATTTCTATGTTTACTTGAAAAAAACACAATACCAGAGGAAAGGAAGAGCAACGGCAGAGTGATGTCACCATCTTTACACCATAAGAAGGACGATATGCTGACCCGCAAGATTGAATCTTGGAGAGTGGGAAGCAATGTCCAGCCAGTAAATTTTATTCCAGGTCCATGCAGTGAAGAAGACTGGAAGAAGTGGGAAGCAATCAGGGAGGCCAGCAAAGTTAGACACAAGAAACGGCAGATGGTGGAGAGGTCAGGTTGTGTCCTGCACAGATTGACTACCCTTCAGCCCTTTCCATTCAGAAAAGCTTCATCCTGTGCTGAACCATTCATAGAGTGCCAACCTGCTATCTGTTCGTGTCGTCCTCGAACCAGCTTTTTATTTGCTTTGAATAGAAGCTCATGACCGCAATACCATATTTTCAGCAAAAAATTATAACATTTTCTAGTTTTAGTCTGCCACTTTGAAGAAAATATGTTATCATTCCTTCAGGCTCAAAGTTCTGCATAAGTTTCTTTCCATGGTTGAACAGGAATAGTGATTATTCAAAAGGCTATGGAGGCTAGAAATATTTTCTTTTATTCTACAAGATAATAGGCAAAAACATTTCTGAAACACATGAATGCTTTAAAGACAAATTCTGGAAATGGGCATTCTGATATTCTTGCTTGCACCTAAGTTTAAAAATGCTTGTAAACTGTCCTGCCACAGTTCTGAGATGATTAGATGAAGTGAAAAAAAAAAAAAGTTTTGCTTGCCCAAAGTCATGGTGCATGCAAGTTGTGTGTCTCTGTAATATGAAATTCCACTGTGGCATATTTTATTCTGCTAATACTATCCCCCTACTATCATACAGTCTGGATTCATACTTTCCCCTAATTCTTTCCTGGTATCCCCAAAATTTCTCTTGTCTGACTGAATACTGTTTCTTAAGTACTTCCTATCTCTCCTTTGAATTTTGTATTTACTGGGGGAGAGTGGGGTTTCAAATGTTTCCTTAGCTCTGAAAATACGGCATTGCAAGTTGTAGTTCTCCCAGCTGTGCGTCATTACTTTGTGACTAAGACACTTCTGTGTTCCATTTGATATTTTGATGTTGCTGCATTTAATTTTTAAGCTTAATACTGTTAACAAAGTTCGAGCTTCACTGAGAAATATTTTTGAAGTGCTTGAAAATATTGCATGTTTTAAAAATTCATTCAATAGAATTAAATAGCTATATTATAAAATCCTCATATTCAAGAATACTAAAAATCCTCTTGAATTGCCCTGGATTAGTTGTGTTCAAGGATTAATGTACTCAACTTCTATATAGGGTCTTTTATTCTTGTACACATCAAGTATTACTCTCATTTAGTGTCAGAAATGGTTGAAGTAAAAAAAAAAAACCAACCTCTGTAAGCCACACTCCTTCTTGGGACTCAAGTTGGCATTAATTTTAATTTCTTGAAATAAGTCTCTTTTGAGCATCATGCTGTTCAGCAGCACTGCTGCAAGTGGTGCAGAATTAATACAAAGCTCTATTTGTGCAGCATTGCCAAATGAGAAGTGTTGGAAACTTGCAGGCAGCCTTGTTCTGTCAGTTCTTACCAACTTTGCACATCATGCAAGTCCTGGTGTGTTTTTTGACTAGTGTTCAATTCCCGATGTGCTATTCCATGCTGGCTGGTTCCCAAGCTTCCAGTTTCCCCATCACTTAGTGAGAGTGCTGGTCTACTAATGGTGTTAATGTTGTTATCAATATGAAGACACTGAATCTTTTCTTTTTTGGTTTCTGATTTCTCAGACTGTTTCAAAAGCTTTCTGATGAGCAAGGGTAAGTTCTATAAAAGCTTGAAAGATCATGATGCTTTTTCTTTGGCCTCTCCATCTCTATGCATGCACAGTAGCTAAAAACTCATGCTGAAGACTTGTGCATGATGCTTTGTTGTTTTGTTCTTTGCAATTTACGTAATGAATGTAAGAGAAAAGCTATGCATAATGGCAAAAGTTCTCTCTGCTGTCTCATGTATTCAAGTTATGTTTATCAGGCACTTAGCTCTGATGTTTTATTCCTGCTGAAGTGAAAAATTTGTTGTTCTGTATTTAAATTAGGCTTTAAAACATTCAAAAATGTAAAGGAATATTAACAAATATTTTATTTTGAAGCTGTACAGCTAGCATCTCAAAACAGCAGTGGTATTTATCATGGGATTGGTGAATGGTCTGGGGTTCTTGTATATCCTCCAAGTTACTGAATGCTCAGTGGTAAACTTAGCAGTTTGTGTTAAGGGAACTTAGATGTTGTTTATGATGAACTGCAACTCAAAGAGAAATAATTTCTCCACTTATTGTGTGATGGCATGTTAAGTATTTGGGAATGCATGGTGTTCTAATGATTTTTTTGAAATGTAAATGTATTTATTTATTTACTTCTCTATTTTTACCCTGAGGCAAACCTGGTAAATGACTAAACACTTCTAGGAGAAGCACAAAATGTTTCAGAAGAAGTTAGGTGTTAGGAGAGGGAGACTCAGAAGACTCAAGTCATTAGTTAGGTTTTTCAGTTTAGACTGAAATTAAAACTCAGATCCTGTTTCATGGTATGACTATACCTGTACTTAGGTTATATTTTATTTAGGTCTAGATTTTCCTGTTTTGTTGCAGGCATATACAGTAACTCAAGAGAAAGAAATGGAAACTGTAGTTATGTAAGTTTTCTTGAAATCATCTGGGACAAATTTGATACAAGCCTTATGTAGATTTTGGTTACCCCAAAACAGTTCTATGCATGATATACCTTAAGCATAAAAAAATGAGGAAAAGAACTGTACAAGAAAAGAGTTTCTGCAGTAGCAACCAGGCAATTTTTGCTAAATTTGGCACTCATTTAGAAAATAGATAAGCAAACAGATACAATGAGTTAATGCCCAAGCCTTTATTTCTACAGGCCAGAGGCCAAAGTCTTATGTTACCAATGAAAGTGAGTTTGGCCTCTTGGGAGGAAGTGAGAGTCTGGTTTGTTAGTTCAGAGATCTCTTGGAATGCAACAGATTAGAGCAAGGCTCTGTGCTGAATCTGTTTTGGTTTTAATCTGGTTTTTCATCATATCAGAGAAGTACCACATTTTCAAGTCCTGTTAAAAGTTGCATCTCTATATCACTCATCTTTTGGATAAATGGAGACAAAGGTATTTTTGAGTACTAAGAAACAAAAAGCCCCCCAAGCCCCAGAAACCTATCTTTCCTTTTATATTACAGCATTGAACCTTATGATGAAACACCTGCATTTTGCTTACTGTCTCAGAGGGTTGTGGTCAAGTCTTATCAGGAGTCTTGTCCTATATCTAAACTACATGTCCTGTTATGTTTATCACTGTGGTGTGAATGAATAAAGGAAAAAATAGCATGGGGTGGGGGGGAGTTTCAAAGGTGAACTTTCAGGAATTTAGGTTAAAGGGAACTAGGAAGTAGGAGTTCCTGGGGGAAACTGTAGCCACACTGAAGAAATTAGTAGGAAGATGGCAGTGTTAGCCATCCCAGCTTGGATGGAAAGCATCTAGGAGGCTTGAAAGAGTACCAGCATAGGCTGGTGAGGCCTGTGACATCTGTGAACCAAGCATTTAGCAGTGAGTGACTCTTAATCTTTTGGAAATGTGCATCAATAACTGATTTGATTTGATGATTAGCCTAAGGAAGGAAAGAACAGGAGGTGATATTGGGGCTGTTACAGGAGAGAAGTCAAAGGACGGGAATTTGGATTTGGGGATGCCTTTTGGGTCAAAGAAAGAAACAAGATCAATAAAGAGAATAATAAGTTTAAACAGAAGTAGCAGTGTTCTATGAGGAGCTCAATGTGAATGATCAGCGTGGAGAGGTACAGAGCTGTGTATTCCCTTCACCTGATTTTATTTGCTCAAATTTCCAGCTAATGACTTAAGTGCTGGCACTAGAGCACATCCCAGTCTTGCTCATTCAGCTGCCTGTGTGTTTCCTGCTCCATTTGAAATAACACTCATGAGCATTCAGTCGTACTAATATAAATCTCTCTCTCTCTGAAGGTTTCACTCATGTAAATGAGGGCTAGGATGTTGTAAAGCTGAGTACTCTTTTTCTGTTCTAGGAGTAAGTCTTTGAATGATGTCAGTGCAGAGGAGCTGCAGTCAATGCGCAAAATCCGTTATGAAGAGCTGCAAAAGATAAAAGAACAGTTACAAGAACAAGATCTAAAGTGGCAAGAAGTAAGGACTCCTTTTCACCTCTCCTTGTGCTCCCTGTTTGAAGGGCTGGGTGTCATCTGCCTTCAGTGTCCCTAGTAAACAATCTTTGGCATGTGTGCAGCATTTCATGGGGCTATCTTCTAAAACAATTCATCTCATGCAGTTACTAGAGTTTTTGGGGATGCCTGTTTAATGCAGAACTGAAATTATTTTAAATATCATTCTAAGTTTCTGATTAATGCTTCAGGATAAGACTTGTGTGTATTGCAATAAAGCCTTCAGGCTTGATTTCTGTGGACATGAAGAAAAGTTAGGGCATAGTTTCTTGTGTTATCTGAAATTTTTAATACTTTTTTTGGAGAAATGATTGCAATGTCTGAGTCATTGATCCTCTGGGAGAAAGGGGAAGAAATAATACTTCCTTGTGCAAATTCTTGAGGCTCCTATCCCCTAATAATTCTGTCTTAAATCCAGCTTGTAAACTGTATGGTAGCTTTGCACAGCATTGTAAGCTTATCTGAAAACCTTTCAATTTATTAAAATCTCTCCTTGACAATGAGTATCAACAAGAAGTTGAAATTAAGAACAAAGCACCAAACAGGAAGTTCATAGTTGTTTGTTTCATGCATCTCAACCATCTCAGTTTTAATATTCAGTGCTTCCCTTAACTCAGCTCTGGTATTTCATGGACAATATTGCCAGTTCATGTTGTGGTTTTACAGAAATGAAGAAAATACAGAAATATCTGTTTTCAATTTAGAATTTAAGGCATATTTATTCTCAAGCTAGTGTATCAGTCTAACATAGTAGTGATTTGGAAAAATAATGATATCCCAAATTCTAAAGCCCTCAACAAAGACATACAGATGGCATTGGCATTAGTTTTCAATTATGTGTGATTGGGTGAAGTATTCTAGAATAAAGTTGACAATGTTAAGGAAGGGAAAAAAGGGGCACAATGACATGTAGTCCAGTAATTACAGTTATCAACTTAAGGAGGCAGTGAGCCTGCAACCCTAACTGGAACATGACAATGCCTTTATCATTTAGGGGAAAAGGTATATGAATATGTGGCTGTGATGCAGACATCCAAATAAAATCGGGGCAATAAATAGTATGTACTGCGATGCCTCTGTAAGTTGATGAGTTTTTGAGAAAATCTGATGGTATACATTCATGTTACTCTAACAGGATCTAGCAAAATGGAAGAATCGTAGAAAGAGTTATACCTCAGAATTGCAAAAGAAAAAGGAAGAGAGAGAAGAAATAGAAAGGAGAGCCTCTGAAGTGTCTGGAAGGAGTACCAAGTCACTGAAAGAAATGCAACAGGAGAGGTAATGATCCTAATGGGAATATTACGTTGGAGAACATAAATCTGAGCATTTTTATTCCTTTGAGTTCTTGATCAGCTTCTATCAGCAAGTTGCAATTGATTCTGCAGAGATCTTGAGCATTTTAGTGCAAAATAAAATGTAGGAATCTAGGCAATTGAAGGGCTGAATGTGATTTTCTGATGCACTGTTTACACAGAATGTTAAACAATTTTGCTCTACAAATGATATTTTACTCTGCTATCCATAAATAAAAGTATTGAGAAGTCAATATTTGCATTCTTTTAAATTAGTTAAAACAACAGCATTGAACTGGATAGTTGCCTTTTTTTATTCATGGATAAAGTTAACTATTTCTCTTCCTTCTACCACTGCATTTGCTATTATTTTAGCCACTGTGGAGAACTACAAGCAGAACTTTAATGTATGTCACAGAGCTGTAAACTTTTACTTGATTTCTCCTTCATCCCTAATATTTCCTCTTGGTATTTACTTTCCAAAAAGTGTAAACTGCACAGTACCGTTTCTAGTGGTGACAGTCTTGTTTATCTATCTATTTATTTAAAATGCACATATGACTGATCCAAAAGTAACATGCACGTGACATGTATTGATAAAAGAAGTAAGTCTAATCTTTTGGATTTCTTTATTTTTTCACTTGTTTGTGAGGACAAAAATTAGTTGCTTGAATAAAAGTATGGATGCTAATTGTATTGAATGCTCAGTATCAATAAGAATCTTAAAAATTACATGTTAAAGATTATCCCTGTAGTGGTTTCTTCTTTATGACAAAGGAATGAATAGCAGAAAAAAAAAAGCTGAACTTCAGGGCACCATCTTATTTAGTTATCTAAAATTCAGCATAGCCTTTTCATAGAGCAGAAGCATCAAGCACAGTTATACAGTTCGGGCAGTGTTATGGGACCTTATTCCTGTTCTTTCCCAAATAAAATGTGAATTTCTGAGGATCTTGTAACTTGGACAGCTATATCATTTTCTGGACAAAGATTTCTGTCATGGTGGCAGCCTGATAATGTGTAGTATGCCTGAGTCTTATGAGAGTGTTGAACTGGGGAGGAGGTGGAAGAAGATGGATTTAAAAATATATGAAAATACTAATATATTTAAATGATGCTATTAATTTTCATTTACTGGAGATGTATTATTTGGCTTATGGTCTGCCTTAAACATTCACTAGTTGAAAGACTTTAGGCCTGCCTGTTTGTTGGGTCACTTTGGTATTTTAACAGGCTCTATTCCTATAGGGAGGAAAGAGACCAAGACTCCTATGAGCAGCAGAAACAGGAACACAGCTGGGAATATTCACTGAATGATGATGTGTTCAGTGAAGAAAAAGCACCTTCCACAGAAGCAAAAGACTGGTCAGCAGCCAAAGATTACCGTTTGGAAGAAGATACTTCCTACAGCACTAAGAACAGCAAAAGTGTGTACGCCACACAACCACCCAAAGAGAAGCTGCCGGAGAGCTCGGCCACTCGAGAAGCTCCTGTGCCGCCGGAGAGCCTGGTGGAGGAGCGGGAGCAGAGCCCGGCTCTTTTGTCCACTCGCTACTCAGTGAATGCTCAAACTGGGTCAGCTCAGGTTTCAGCTTCTCTCCCGAGAACTTACCAGAAAACTGATACCTCCAGGTTAACATCTGTGGTTACACCAAGACCTTTTGGTGTCCACTCAAGAGGAATCTCGTCACTTCCACGGTCGTTCACGGTAAAATTCCTCTTCATTCCTGAAGTCTGTAAATGGGGGGTCTTCAATAGCTGAGGGAACAGTAGTTTTAATATTTTGGTTTTTTTAAAGAAGTGTGTCTTGTGTGATGAAGGCTGTGTTAATAGAGCAGAGAGTTCTGTCATTGCCTAGATGTTTACTTGTGTTTCTGTGCTTAAACGCACTCCTGGAATTAAAGCTGATAACTATATTTGGTAAAATATTCTTTTTATTACTTGTAGTAAGTCTCCTTAGTGCGCCTTATGAAAAAAACTTGTTTGAGGTAATTATCTCGAGCCAGGTTAACATATTTAAGTGTTAAAAATAAATTTTTCAGGTGATAAAAGTTTCCTCTGCTCTGCTGACTTTTTTGAAATTGAAATTTTATGCTAGCCTAAATTTGTCTACCCTATAAAGCACTGAAGCAATTAAATTGATTCCTCCCTGCCCCATTATTACGATGATTTTCATCGTTTTCTCCTAAATCCTTATTTCTTTCAATTTAAAAAGTGGTAAGAATGCAAATAATTCTAAGCAGATGACTTAAAAAAGTTTATCTTAAGAAGCCTGGACTATTTGTTCTGCAAGCATTTCAAGAGAAAAAAAAAAAGTTTCTCTAAGTAGGTAATTAGCAATGGGTAGAGGAACCAGAATTTGCTTCAAAGGGGGAGGTGGTTTTGTTAAATATAAAGAACACTGAAAGATTTAAGGTTTTCTTTTTTTTAAAGCACATATTTACCAAACTGTCATTTTTGTCCTAGATGGATGATGCTCAGAAATACAATGGAGAAGTAGAAAAAGCTAAAAGAACTCAAACTTTGTTCACCAGCATTTCCTTTCCACAACCAGACTCTGCACATCCTCTCTCCACTGGTACATTCAGAAGCAGAGGTGAGGAAGAAGAGGAGGAAAAAGGTGTTCAGTCAACACCTCCTCCTAGTGTGGCATTACCTTTAAAGTCCCAAGACCAAGATGCTGGAAGCAGTATTCCTAAGCCAGAGTATGGCATTCTTCCTGATTCTCTTTCACTTGCATCTTCTGCAGAAATTGCGAGTCCGGCAGAGCCTAAGGATTCAAAATCCATGGTAAGTGTGGAAATAATGTGATTACTTGGTGTAACTGAATGCCACAGCAGAATAAAAGCGAAAATAACTAAAGGTGCATCTAATGCAAGTATTTTCCTGGTAGTAAGAGGGCAGCTCAGAGACCTGCTATTTCCTTTTATTTAATTTAGGGGAAAGAGAATATTTGGGGGGGGAAAATTTACTCTCTTGCTGAATTTTTCCCTACCCTTTTTATCATGTGCTCAATTTTATTTATCATTGTAATTCAGAATAGTTATTCTACATGTCGTTTAATGTTTGCATATTGTTTTAAAACAGAAGTATTTTGTTGTTCTCCAAATTAGCACTTTGTGCATGCAATCAGGTATGACAGTAAGATGAATTATCTGAGCTGCTGTAGCATTCATTTGCACTTCTAAACTGGTGGTGGAAAATAAAGATCATCTTTTCAATGGCTGGCCATAAACATCACTGTCATACTATCCTTTTTTCCATCTGTTGTGGCTTGAGCCCTTTTTTTTTTTTTTAAGCTATTTATTTGAATCTAATTAATGTTCACACTAATTTTGAAATAAATCACCATCTCTTTGTGCATGTGCTTATTGGATAAGGGGTTGGGTCTTTCAGTGTTCTTTTTGAAATATGTATCTTAAGTGCTGTTTCCTCCAATTGATTGCATGTTTCAACAACAATAGCTTTAATTTTTGATACCTTTCTGTACTATCTGATGATGCAGTTCATAACCCTTGACACATTTGCATTCCTGAAGCTTCTGTAAAACTTAATTGTGCTAGTTACTTGGGTGAAGGTTGTAAGACCTTGGATGCTGATTTATGAAATCACTTCCCATACCACCTTTTTAGAAATTCATTAGCTTCCAAACATTTTGCTTTCTAATTACTTGTGGAAAAGAAATACATTGCAATTTAATACCCTTGATACCTCTTGGCCATTGTAATGAATTTATCATGATTTTTTGAAACTGTGATTGCTGTAAAAGGAAAGAGATCATGATTTTTTTTTTCCTGTGTTGTAGCAAAAACAGGCAGAGGAATTTCTGTTTTAATCAGTGAGAACTGACAGATTAGATACGAGTTCTTAGTATCTCTTTAAGCAAGGCAAATGAGAATAGCATGTACTAGGTCCATATATTTTTTCCCTGTCATTAATTATGAGATTAGAAATTGTTCTTCCTAGAAGTGAGTAATATGGGGGGGGAGGGTATTTAAAATTTTTTTTTTAAAAGTTAAAAAAATCTTGGTTGTGTTATAACTTAGCAAGCTGTAAGTTAAGGAATGCAAGTTCCATTTGATGTGTTTGTAAATCATTGTCAGAGAGATTGGTATAGTTCACTAGTCATGAGGACCATAACACCAGGTCTGTGGAGCACTGTTTTAGAGATGACCTATGAAAATGATAAAGTTCAGTGTACAAAGTCACATTACACCTCTGACAAGAGATAGGTTTGAAGAGTCATGTTGGAATGGTGGAAAAAAAATTAAGACCAGTAGTAATTTCCAGGAACACACTCAGACTCTAAAGGTTTATATGTTCTCTAGCCCAGTGTGCTAATCTGTTTAGTAGATTCACTTTTAATATACTTACCTAAGGACTTGGGTTGTATGGGAGCGTTTGCAAGCCAGTAGCTGTATTGTGGAGAAAAGACTCAATTTCTACCCTGGGCTGTAAAGGGGAGTGTTTTCCCAGGAACATTCCTGTAACATGCGGTGGTAACTTGGGATGATGTCATGCAATGCTGTTTTCTTCTGTATCCAGACCTCAGGTGCTGCTGAAGCCACCCCTGGCTGCACCTCTCTGAGACTCTGGCTGGCTGCATCTGCTTGTGCAGTGCTCACTGTAGCTGCCTGTTGTGTCCTATCAACATAGGAGGTTGGAATGAATTGGCATAAATTTCTAGACTTCTAAATATTTTAAGTTAGGAAAAATAAATCCCACTCTTCAGGAAGGCTGGTTCACTAGGGAACTAAAACGTAGGT
Source organism: Orthonyx spaldingii (assembly GCA_013397795.1). Classification (NCBI taxonomy): domain Eukaryota; kingdom Metazoa; phylum Chordata; class Aves; order Passeriformes; family Orthonychidae; genus Orthonyx; species Orthonyx spaldingii. The sequence continues at coordinate 2,899,729 of VZTJ01005454.1, read as the reverse complement.
GTACATTTAATGCATGTGTAAAAACGTTCAGGGTCCCTTCCACGCACATTTTGCTGGAATATATCTATTTTAACATTGTTTGACAGAAAAATCTGTAGGTCTTTTTTTCCTTTTATATCAATGTCAATGTCATGCTAATGAAGTGCATAGCATGCATTTGGGTATTTTAATTGCTTATAATGAATTCACATTAGAATGTTAATGTATGCAACACATGCTCGTAATATAGCGTGGGATTGAAAGCAAGTATTACAAAATGTTTTCCCATTCAGATATTCTTGTTGTTTAAAATGGTGATGTTAGTTTTTGATTCAGATTCTGAAAGGATCTTGAAAGTCCATTAAAGTCAAAGATCTGGATTTAGCTGATTTGGGGATTAGCTTAATTATCTAAGGTCTTCATTATGAAATCCATAGCAAGCTGGTAGTATTTCACATAAAATCAAGAAGATGATTGTGCACTCAAGTAAACCTGGTTTCAGCATTGAGGCTAAAGGAAACTGATGATGCTCATGGTATGATGTGCAAGAAAAAAATAACACCGATTACAGTTATCTAGGTTTTTCACATCTCTGATGCTCTCTCAGAAGGCACTACATGTCACAAATTCACAAGGCAATCCACGAAGAATCATTTAGGAGTTTAATTTCCTCTAAGTTCCTAAATTTTTTAGCATTGTGTTACAAAGCATTTAAAATAATAGAAATGCAAAATGAAATATATGTATAGGGAAAATATAACGGTAAACTGAAAACACACCTGTTTGAATAAAAAGCAAATGAGTTAGTTAACTGACTTCAATACTGTTCCCTTTGTCTGTGATGCTAATAATAGATGATTAAAGTGCACATTGTGAGCAGCCTCACTTATTTAGAGGATAAGCTTTCCCTCATTTAGATTCCTGTGATACCAGATACTGTAGTGTCATGTTTTATTTTTCAGGAACAGTACAGTGAAATGAGAATCAGTATAAACCAGCGACCTGGCCACAGTCGCAGCTTTGGGTTTACAACAAATTGGAGTTCTTCAGGAGCCATTGTACAGACAGTTGAAGAAGGTAAATGTGTATATATACACAATTTTTTGTTCTTATGTTTAGTTTGCAGAGGCTTCTAAATTAAGGCATTTGCTGCTAAGAAAGCTGCAAACATTTTAAAACATCAGGTGTATAACTGAAAAATCAGTATTTAGTTTGCTAATGTATTTCTGTGAATTCTCATCTCTTGAAACAGGTTGAATTCATAAAAATACCAAAATGCATTTTCCTGATCAAGGAAGGTATAAACATGATTATTTGTTCACTCAGCCTCTTACAGAACAGTATTTATGGGCACATACAGTCTTCTAATATCCAGATTGTTTCTTTCAGCTAAGTTTAAAAGATTTCATTTCACATGGTTTGTGAATACATACAGAAGAAACTTGGGAGTTAATACTCTTTTTTTCAATTTCTTCTTTCTTAGTCATGCTGAATTTTGGAGACAGCTCATATTTCTAAGTAGTTGCAACTTCTAAATTGATTTGCAGTGCAGTTTTTTTCAGTTGTTTTAATACTGAGGGAAAGCAAACATTTTTGTCTTGAGATGACACATATATAAAGTTTATTTCTAATCTTTAATAGTCTTCTACAGAGAACAAGCTCAATTTTCTTAAAAAAAAGGCAACAAAACAACAAAAACCCAAGCAAATCACATATAATGCTTGTTTTCTAAGCAATGGTTTCCCCATTGCGAGTAGTACTTGAGGAGTATTGAATTGCGACCTTCTTGCCACCTAACACAAGATCATCCTGAGAAAGGAGAAATAACTGGAAGCTTTTAATTTAGTTAGCTCTGTTTTATGCTTTCTAGAGAGGAAAAATACCATTTAACAGCATAAGATGTCTTGAATTTTTTTTTCTTTCTCAAATTCAAGAAGTGAAGAGGCCTTTCTTCACTGTGCCTGGGTACTTTTCATGATTGGATTTGCTCTAGGATAAATAACCCTGCTTGAGCAGTGAGGATGGGCCAGATGAACCACTGTGGTTTCTTCCAACCTGATCATTCTGTGATTCTGTAACTGCTAATATTCACTTTGCCCAAAGAATGACTTTCCCTTTGTTTTCCCTGCTGCTAGGCTTCTGGTTTAATTTCCTTCCTTGGAGGCAGGGGTCTGTCCATTTGCACTGCCAGCTGAAAAGGAGAAATCTGAGGGTGGTGAATGTTCCTGCTGGTTATTCACAAAGGTGCATGTGGGCTCTGTCCCCAAGGAGAAGGTGAAGGCCTTGTGCCTGTTGTCTTGGTTATGCTTTATTACTATTCTCACAAGGAAGAGCACAAAGTATAGATCAAAGTGAGAATGGACTCTATCTCAGTGTTCTTGTTTATAGCCTATGTTCAACAGTTTTTTCTCCCAACAAGAAGAAAATGTCTCATCTTGTATCCTCATATCTCCCTTTAAAGAAGTGAAGGATGAAAGAGGTGGCTGACCCATTGAAAGAGTAATATATGCTTTTAGCTAGGCACTTGGGAATGTATTTCCTATTTTTAAGGATAAGGGATATGATAATTGAGGTTGAGGAAATCTTGAAAGATCACCTAGAGCAAAACACTGCTCAAAAATATGTCAAGGCTGAATTCAGGCTGAGTGGCCTAGGGCATTTACCCTTGTGGGTTTGAGACCCTCTGAGGCTGGAAACTGCACAGCCTCTCTGGGCGTTACCCTCTCAGAGAAAATTTTCCCCACATATCCAGTCAGACCAATCTTTGTCTTCCCAGTGACCTCCTGGTATATACTGATGGGGGCTCCTATTAGGTCCCCCTGCAGCCTCTCTTCTCCAGGCTGAACAAGCCCATACTCCTCAGCCTTACCTCACAGATCAAGTGCTCCAGCCCTGATCATCCCAGTACCTTACCATTTAACTTCCCCAGTTTATTGTTGCCTCCCTTATGGAAGAACACCAAAACTGGACACAGTATTGTGAATACAGCATAACAAGTGCTGAGTGAATGAAACAGTCACTTGTCTTGATCTGTTGGTCATGTTAGTGTTCATACAGTCCCACCACTGCCAGGGCGCCCCCAGCCTTGCTCCCCACCCCATCAGTGCCCAGCCTGTACCATCACTGGGTTAGTCCTTTTCAGGAGCAGGACTCTGCATTTGGCCTTGTTGAATGTCAGGTTCCTGCTCTCAGCCAAAGTCCTGCCCTCCAGTGTGTTGGCTGCCCTCTCCTTTTTGACAAGGTTTGAAAACTTGATGACGGTGTGCTTTATCTCCTTCTCCAGCTTGTTGGTGAACACATTAGAGAGGGTAGGTTTCAGGATACATCCCTGATGAGATCTACTGGTAAGCAGCCCGCAGGCTGAGTAAGAACCATTAACCACTTCCCACAGAGCCTGACAGCCTAGCCAGTTTTTCACCCATCTGGTCCTTCTGCCTTGTGGACAATACCATCCCAATTTTGATACCAGGGTACTTTGGAAGATCATGTCAATGGTCATGTTAAAGACAAGGTGGATTGTATCCACCTCTCTTCCGTCATCCACAGAGATCTAGTCAATTCATCATTGAAGATAACCAGATTGGTCAACTGTGATTTAGCATTGGCAAATCCAAACCAACCACTCTAGTCACCTTTTTCTCTTTCTTGAGCCCAGAAAAAGCTTCCAAGAACACTTTCTCTGATTGTCTTGTCTTCTTAACTAGCTGTATGATTTTCTTGAGATGATAGCCAGCATTTATCTTTTTTACTACTTAGCCATTTTCTTATGCACTAGTATATGTAGGATACAGAGTCATGTATAAGAAAACTACTTGGTAGGCAAAATTAACTTCTTATAAGTGTTCTCAAAAAGCTAAGTAAGAGGTAAGCTTGTAACACATTTCAGTGAGACCCATTTGCTACATATAAAAAAAGAGAGTGTTTATTTTTTACAGGAGTTTTCAACTTTTACACTAAAAATTAGGTAAACAGAAAGTCTTGAAGTCATTAATCTAGACATTGTTCTGCCAACTTCCCCAGTGTCATATAATCTTTATTGTTTCAGTCCCTTCCCTTTCACTTTCCCTTTGCAATAATTTTTTGAGATTGTGTTGATATAGGAGGTCATGTCTCTGATCAAACACTTACAGTCATGTAGGACAAAGTAATTTTGACCCACATTCTTCAAGTTTAATTTTTTTTCTGATCACTGAGATAGTGTTTATCTATTGCAATAACAACAGATGGAGATAGGTTAGAGATAAGTACATATGGAAAATGAGTATTTGGTTGGTTTTGTTTTTACTGGGGACTAGTAAGAAAGAAAAGTCTTTTACCTTCAGGGAAAGCTATGGATAACGTAAAAGCAGTACATATTTTATATAATGAAAACTAAATCCCCTTTAGGACTATAAATAAATGATTGTTAATTCCCATAGTCTTGGAGGAGCTGAACAGAGAATGACAACTGGTAGCATACAACTTTTGGCCCCTGAATTTCTGGCCAGTCTCTGTGGCCTTCTCTGGAGGTGAGTCAGAGCAGAAGTCCACTATAGGCACCCTGGTTTGCACTCCTGAGAAGCCCTTTTGTCCAGAGACTGTGGAGGAAGAGCTGCTGGCAAAGTTGCACACCAAAAATTGTGCAGTGTAAGTTGTTCTGCCTATTTTAGGTCTACATGTGCGATCTAGGGACTGCTGCTATTCATTCACATCTGTATGGTTGGGGTATGGTCTGGATATGCCTTTCTAGTAATAGTATAGAAAGAACTGTGCAATCTTAAACTCCCTTCCTTTCCTAAACCTGAGCTGAGGTATACTGTTCACACCTCTGAGTTGGGTCTCATCCCTGACAAATTATTTGAGTAAAATGAACACAACCTTTTTGTAGTTCCTGGGGGCTTATTCTGTCAACAACTCAAGACAGAAATTGTGAGTTCTGATGACTCTGCTGGAGCCTGAAGCATTCCCTGTTCCATGAGCATAAGGTTTAGTCCAGATGTGGTCAACCTAAATATGGTACTAAATATCAGACATGATTCCAAATGTTATATGATGATGTTGCAATTAGTAACTTCAGTATTAGTGTCTTTGATAGTATTCTCAATAGTACCTTCCATTAACAGATTTGAAAAGCCGTAATTCTGTAACATCTTCCTGACTCCTAGAGATACATGTTTTTTTCCAGTTTAACTATTGTCCATGTTTCATGCTTCAGATGAAAACTCTACCTTTTCTTCTACAATACTGCTTAAAAACAATTGGTGTGTTTTGAAAACTTTACTGATAACTGCAAATGAAGTTTTTAGTCTGTGTTTTAAGCATAATGCAGAAAAATATAATATGGAGCCATGTTCTTCTAGCAGAGTAGCTAGTGTAGCTTTTTAGTGAACTATGATGAATTATTTTGTGCAGTACTAGGAAGCATAGCATTTCTTATTTTCTTAACTTTCTCATGTGTGAAGCCATCTGAATCCTTAGTGGATGAGCCAGACTTATAGCAGCATTTTACTAATGAGTCAGAAGACACTCAGGATGAACCATATGGTGTCTAAAGTTTTCTGTCATACTTGTCCACGTTTGTTTCTAATAATGTAATAGAGCATTGTTCTTGGTATATTTTAAGATGTGCGGATTTCACTACTTACTTTGGAAAATACTTTCACTGTATAATTCAAACTTGTTTTATTAGCATGAGGGTTTATTGTGCAATTCTTAACTGTATTTTTACTTGGCTTTTCTATTTTCTGTTCTGCTAAGGGAATAATTCTTAATGGAAAAACCATTCATATGTAATTCATAAAATCTTGCTTGGAGAGTCTGAGTTTCTCAGCTCATCTGAATTAAATAGAGAAAAATTTATTAACTGGTCCTCTATGTTCTCTGTCCTTAGTCTAGTGAGATTACATGACAATGTGTAGCAGATGAAAAAAAGTATAAAGTACAGCCTGTCTTGCAAAATATCAGTAGATTCAAAGTCTAGCCTGCCATAAAATTTGCTCTTAATAGATAAAATAAGTAGAATCCAGAGAAGTCTAGTGGGACAGTACCCAGCAGTACCTTGAGTCCAATTACCAATCAATTCAGAGCTAACAAACTATTCTAGAGAAGCAATAAAGCAGCGTGCTCTTGTCAGCAGAGCTCAGACAATGTAAATGAGAATATGAGAAAGCCAACTTCTAGTGGAATTAACCAAGTGCAGGCTGGGTTTTTTTTTTTTTTGACAAATAAGTGGATTACCCAAACATTGGCTGAATTGCAACTAATCAGTTGGATACAGACATTGTGATACTGCCTCTCTCTCACTATCCTAGATTATAAAGGTGGGTTAGTGAAAGGAAGACTGAATCCAGAGGCTGTTTATTAAATGGACTAACCAGAATCTGAAGACTTACAAGTCCGGAAGACTGATTTCTTTATTGTTCCCATAAGTTCTAAATTGAAAAGCTACTGTAGTATGCATTTACTGAGCTTATGTTACAGTGTAGTAAATTTTTCTAAGGCTTCCTAAATATCCACCACTGAGCATTCCTTTGAATGATTCCCCAATCCACACTCTTCCAGTCACAGCTGTGATAAAAAGAAAAAATATGAATGGAGACATACTTACATTTTTTTTCTGTTTTCTGCAGGCAGCCCTGCAGCACTTTGTCAATTGCATGTAGATGATGAGATCATTGCTGTCAACGGCACAAAGGTTTCACATATGGACTACAGTCAGTGGGAAGAGGCCATCAGCAGAGCACTAGAAACTGGAAACCTCGTCATGGATGTCAGACGATATGGAAAGAATGGTGAGTTGTTTTGTCAGGCAGATACTGTATGCTCTGTAAGGCAAATAAGCTTTGTCTCTACTGTACCTGACAGCTGAGAGTCCTTATTACCCTTACAGTAGTAATACGTATCTAAGCTAAGTAGTTTGCCAGCGTGTCCGTTGCATTTTAACACAACTTGGCTTTTTTAACTGCTTGTGCATTAGAAATGTCTTGACAAGCAAATCTGCAAAACATTGAACTACTGACCTCACTCTTGTGCTCTGGCCTGTTTCTGAGAGGATGGACAGGTAAAAAAGTGTGCAACTACCACAAAAGGGAATATAACATTTTCTTTCCTGCCATATGACAAGAATGAAGAGGGTTTGATCTCTAGAGGACAGAAATTTTTAAAGGCCCTCTCTCTCAATCGCCAGCTCCCTTTCTTCAGGGAAGGAGGATCTTGTGTTCCTTTCTTCAGGGAACATTTCAAGTGAGGTATGAGCTTGTGGGTGATGTAGCACCTGTGTGCTATGATTCTGGCCATTGACCCAAATATTGTGGTGCTGTAATCTCTCCAGAATGGTACTACCCATTCTGGGTAGTGAAAGTTTCCATCCTGGCTTCACAGCCTTGTAGCATCTCTAGACTTGCCATGGGTTTAATCAGGAAAGCCTTTCAAAGTTCTATGAGAATTTTTGTGGAGTTAGAAGTGTGACCAGTGACTTCTTTCACAGTATAAATACCAAACATTTTAGCAGGAAGCTAGGTAGGATAAGTTAGGAGCAAACTGGGGAAAAAACAGTGGAGTGAGGAAGAGACAAGAAACCTAATAGGACCTAATACAACTGAAGAGTGAGATAAGTGGCAGAGAACTAATTGAATAAAATTTTCAGTAGTAGGGGTAGGAAGGGGAGAAATGATGGAGTATGTGAGAAGAGCATCGTTTGTCATTGCCTCATCAGTTTGCTAGTTTCATTTAGGCTGCCTTTTCTTCCCCTCCTCTGTACTTTCTGATGAGCATGGACATGAAAATGACCCTTCCCTGGGTAGTGTATGAATCTCATTGTACCCTGAGTGAGTAAAGTTGGAAGAATTTTCTCAATCCTTACTAACGCTAATGAAATAGTTTCCAATGAATGCTAACTGCTCTTTAATGTTCAGCTGCTATAGCAGATATTAGCAAAACATCTGGCAGACTTTTACCTGGCTTATGACTAACACTTGCATTTTTGGGGAAGGCGGTCTGCTATAAATGCCCTTTTTCCTGTCTTCACAAATTCCACCTGATTTGTGTGTCTCCCTCTTCTGTTATGTGTGTTTTTTGTGTTATTTTAATGTGTTTTCACTAGCTCTTGTTCTGTTCTTTGACGTTACTGTCTATATTAATTTCTTGATCCTCCACATACCAAAAAGACTGGGGCAAAGACCTGCCTTCCCTGCCACATGTAAGGCATAAAATCCTCAATCTCACCAGTATGGGTACCAACATTATAGGTACATCTGAAAATAAATGGATTGATGCCACTTCGGGAGAAAAAGTTTCAAATGTTTCCACCATATCCACAAAAAGAGATTTCTCCAGCAGCCTTCAAAGTTCTGTGAGTATGTTTTTGAAGATTCATTTCATTTGGGGGGAGGAAGAAAAAATGTAATGTCTTGATAGTGGGAGGATAGAGAAAAGCATTTGTAAATCTTATGTTCCTTAAGCAATACAAATAAATGTATAGGACCCTGCATCTGAAATATGGAGATGTAGCTATGTATGTATTAAGGTAAATAAGATGTTTTAAAGACTTCCTACTGTCTATTCATGAGTGAACACTGGTGAAAGTTAAATATTAAAACATGTGCAGACTATCTTTTGACTAAAATGATGCATACAGTGTTTATTCTTTAGAGAAGATTTTGACCTGCATTATTAGCCAGAATGGAGGTTGCAGCCCCAAAGAACAGGGGAGTATATGTGCTTTCAAATTACTCATAAATAAAAATCTCCCTGCCAAGGAGCTGAAATAGGACAATCTTGGCTTCTGGCATTTTCTTGCAAACTAATGGTTTTTATTTCTGCAGCAGTTCACAGCTGATTATTGATTCCCTCAAATGCCTGTAATTGCTTTATTATAAAATACACTGAGGAAGTTTTAGATTGTTTTGTATCTTTCTTTAAAAATGTTATGCAGTGTTTAATGATATATAGTTCCTGTCAGGAAATATGTGTATTTGGATAAACTTCCACACATCTAATGACCTTAAGGCATTTATTTGTTTGTTTATTTATTTATTTCAGGATACAGAACCAAAATTGATAAATGGAATGCAAGAAGATCTTGGCTCTAATGAACAAAGAGGTAAACCACTGTTGCTTTTCCTCTGCTAATTGTGTGGTTTGTGACAAGCACAGACACTAAACCTGTAATGACTGCAAGCATTATACAGAGGGTGAAGTGAGACCTTAATGAGCTGAAAGCCAGACAGATATCACAGAGATCTTGTTGCATCCAAACTTGGTGTAGTTTGCTTCCACAGTGTGCTAGGCAGTTTGAGAACTGACAACAAAGCTGTGACAAAGCCCCCTGTCTCTGCATTAGTGGTTGTAAATTTACTGTGGGGTAGGGGTGAAAGAGAAGGAGGCACACAATTTATTGGAATTGCTACTGCATCATGTGGAGTCTGAGTTAGTATGAGTATTGATTTATTTCATGGCCCAGGAAGAGTGTAGAGTACTCAACTTTTTGCTATTTTTGCCTGCCTGTTGAAATTGTGAGTTTTTGGGGGTAGTGGCTGTTTTCACTGGTTTTGCTTTACTTTTATTCTGGAGAACAATATTGATGATTCTGGTATTAATAATAATTGTGTATGATGCTATGAGCAATTATAGCCTTACTTGACAACAATGAGAGAAACCAGGTACATCTACTTCCTAATGGAATAATAATCCTTAAATTGGAACTTTGTATTTCATTTTAAATTGAATACACATGGCAATTCATAGAAGAATTCCCCCAAGATATCACTTGCCCTCTGGAGATGTTTTCTGGTGGCCTTGAATGGTGATCAGTCTTCACATTCCAATTTGCAATCCCAGTCAAGAATGCTTAAATTAGACAGGGAGAATCTGAGTCCAAGTCTGACACTTGTTCTGTTTTTATAGTTGGATATTGTAGGGATAAAGTGAAATCCTAATTAGTATATGATGTAACCTCCGAAGGTTTTCCTTTGTGTTTCAGGGGCTTTTTGTTTTTCTGAAGTGATGTTGCCAGTAGATGGGAGGTCTAACAGAAGTTTCTTATCCAGTGGTTATAGTCGTTAAAAAAAAAAGGCACCTCATTGACTTGTTTGTATTCTTTATATTTTTCAAATAGCATCTGAACCTATTTCTTTGAAAAACTTAAAAAGACGGTCACAATTTTTTGAACAAGGTAAATCAAAGAGCTAACATTTCATGTACTTCCATGAAATTGTTCCTGCTGCACACTCTCCCTAACAAGTCTGGTGCTGGGTGCTCTACCTCTTCAGCGTTGTTGCAGTTCCAATGAAGCAACATAATTAATTTCCCTTCTTTCCCCAGGGTCTTCAGGTTATTCTTACAATTCATGGGTCTACCTTTGTGGTAATGGGTCTTTGCGTGTTCTGTTATATCTATAGCTGTTTAAATCTCTTCTGTGTCGTTCATACTTTTTTTTTTTTTCCACCTGGGTATAATTAAGAAGGATGGCACTCTCTGTTCAGGTTTGCTACGACCTACAAAACAAGAATAATAGTGAATATTCCAGCAGAGGTTTAGAGAAGATCTCAGAGCTGTTGATAAAATATTTAACTTTGGATTGAGTTTGAGTTGCAGCTCTGTGCTTTCGTGTAAATTGTTGTAAAAAGACATCTGCTGGCTTTCCACTATGTGGTGATGTCACAATATCCCGAGAAGGACAATATAAATTTTGAATTTAATATGCTAACATTTTTTTAAAAGGCAATAAATGAGGCACTCAATTTTGGTTTTGTAGGTTGCTTTTCAGCATTTTGCATGTCACAGCTCACATACTTCCACTAATGTTGTATGTCATGCTGTCTTTGGGCTATGTATGCCTTGCTGTTTTGCTGTAGCCTGAAAGAGTGAAATTCTGGCCCACTGGGAGTTCAGTTGAGTTTTGCCAATGATTTGAGTGGGGCCAGGATTTTGCTTTTAGTGGTGGTGATTTCTGGTTTTTGCCAGAAGCGATATGTGAAGTGCCACAGCATACATCCATCTTTGTGGTTCTGTTTGCTTTTAAATACTTCTGCTGTATCTGCAATATTGTATCTGCAATATGGTGGTATTTTGTTGTTGGTTGTTTTGTTGGTGTTGGGATTTTGTTGGTGGTGGTGGTTGATTTTTATTTTATGGCTGGCAGAAACTTGATTTTTATTTTAATTATTTTTATAACAATATTTGAGGTATTTCACTTGTGCTTGAGGGGGAGGACAAGGTTGTATTTATAGAGTGTATGTTCAGTACAGCTTGTTAATTTTAAATTTTTGACACTTTGACTTTGCAATTATGTGAAAGATTCCTGTGGAGTTCAGCATAGGCTTATGGGGGTGAGAGAAGAGGGGATCAAAAATAGGTGCTGTCTATGCTTCCTTTCAATATTTTCTGGCACAATTGCAATAGATCAAGCTGATTGCCTGATTTCCACAGTGGCTGTTGTGATCTGTTAGTGAAGACAAAACTGTGCATATATGAATGGATGCTAACCTGTGACTCATTAGAGTCTTTTGTATCCTAAATTTGTTCTTTTTACCACTTCATGTGATTATACTTCAGAAAACTGTCGCAAGTTTTCTGTTCTATGCTTTTTTTTAAAACTTAAATTTGGACAGTTAGGTAATAAGTACACTGCCAACAAACAAAAATAATGATGGTGCTTAAGAAATGATCATACTTAAATTTGTGTTTCTCCCCATTTTCCTGATTTTTAATATATTAGCATAATACACATCTTTCTCTAATAATTATCTTGGTACAAGATGATTAAGATTCAGGGCAAGTGTGATAGCCTCAAACAGCAAAAGGTTTGTGGTGAATGGTGACAAGTTTGCTGAATTCAAGTGTGCTTTTGGAAGTGGGAAAGAAGGAAGGTTGGAAAGCGGAAATACATGGTTTTGTGGTAGAGAAGTTACCAGTGGATGTCAGTTGCTTTTAATTCATGCCAAGGGCAGTAGATGATTAGCTTCTCTACCCTTGTGCAGTGTTCTGGGCATTGGTCATGCCAAACAGTTGGGTTTCACAATAATAGGAGAGGTATAGTAAAGAAACTTTGTATTGCTACCGTGGGAGATGTACTGCTAATTTAAGCAATTACTGATGGCACTTGTAAGCATGCAAAGCTTTTAAACAATTGTTCACATTAGTTGAAAGCACCTAATAAATTCTGCCCTCAAGAGAGTTCAGCAGGGCAAATGCAAGCATGTCTTACTAAGGAAGCAAAAATTAGTCTGTAGCTCTGACTTGCCACAGTTACACAAGTCTTGCAGTAGTTATGTATGGGTCTAATGTTTTCTTTTTTTTGCCTTCCAAATCTCCCAGGAGGCCCAGAGCCTGCAATGCCTGATGTAAGTACTATTTGCGGACTACCAGTTAGTTGTAGAATCCTAGCCTTTTCAAGAAGCCTTCTGCTTTCTGTTGCTTTTTATACTGCTTTAAAATTTTGATTGAATCTGAGAGTACTGACTAAGATTGAAGAAAAGGCTAATTTATGTCCATGTTACTATAAAGCTCTAATGTTTGTAATGGTTTCTATTTCTCACTTCAAAAAATATGTTTTAAAATGTAGAGTGTTGATTACACGGAAAGAGGATAATATTATTTCATGTCTGTGCTATATTAGCTCCCAGTCCCATCCATCAGTGCTCCTAGTCGTCGGGTTTGGGATCAAGAGGAAGAGCGAAAACGACAGGAAAAATGGCAAAAAGAGCAGGACCGTTTATTGCAGGTATAATTAATCTTTGTAATCATGGGCTGTCAATCCCTTTTGTGTAGCAACAAGGAAAGAAAAGTAGCATGTGACTTCTGCAATTTTTCTTACTGATGGCATGAGGAGACTCTCAGGTGCATTTTCTGGCTTGCACAGTTGCACACAGTAGGAGTTATTCAGAAAAAAAAGAAGACAATGCTTTAGTGAGCTTCATAAAATCAAACCCACAATGTGTATTCACTACAGCCAGAAGTGCTCAGTCTTCACAGGGCTGGTAGATTCTTAATGACAGCACAATTTAAAGGACAAATGAAGACCTATGGAGTCTTCCCTTTTGAATGTGAATTGTATTTTTTTTCCCCTTAAGGAAATTGCCTATAGCCTGCGTTTTTCATTCAATTACTGATACTGCCTTGTATTCATATAGGGAGAGGAGGCAGCCAGTACCATGGGTAGGTGCCTGCTATAATGCTGTCATTTAGCAATCAGCTAATCAGTTGGAATGAAGCTGGTTCCCAGGACCTCTGTGAGTCAGAAGGCTGAACCTGCTAATGCAAAATCACCTTGATGACCAGTTGCTAGAGCTGGAGGGGAGTGTTGCAGAGGGAAGGAACAATAGACTACTACTATTGTTTGTAGTCTTAGGATTGCACAAAAAACTCAAGCATACTGCTGTGCAAAGAGCTCAGCTCAATAAAATGTAAATACTTTCAACCATGTTCAGCAAGACACATCTCTGCAAATTAAAGTTTTTTGTCTGAAGTCTGATAGCTAGGAGAGACATCAGTGAATATCATTTACTCTGCACAAGCCCTCTTTGGCAGTATTCAGCAGAAAACTCTGATGTCAAAGTACGGGCATAGAAGCTCTGTTGCTTTTTGAATGTTTCATCTTTTGTTGTTCCTTGTAGCTTGCAAACTCTGCAAGGCAGCAGCTCAATCTTCCTAAACTTACCTGTGGTCTCTGTTATGGTTTTGATGTTCCACTTAATACCTGAAGACATGACTTTAAAGAGAGTAAACCTTGGCTCCCGATTCTTGAGAGCAAACTTAGCCATCTGCCATCACTTTTGTTTCTCCTTTTTTAGTCCTGAAGTGATAAATTTGACCAGAGTAATAATGATCTTTCTCTCTCCATGATCCTAGTAATGAATTTTCAAATAACAAAAAAAAAGGAAGCAAAGTCTTTCTTTGCTTATTTCCAGCATCTTAGAAGGAATATTTTTGACATCCTCAAATATTTTGCTTTTCCCAAGGTAAAAGTGGTGACTGATGAAACAATCAAAACATTTCCTGTGTGCTTTGAGCAATGTTTTAAGACAGTATACTGATTTCATACCAAATGTAGTCATAAGACAAATTTCAAGGTCCAGAAATTGGTTTTTGTTTAGGTAACATTTCAAAAGAATGAGAGTTCTTGCTCACTATTTCACTTAGTGATCTCTTTATATTTACCATATTAATGTGCCTAATTCCAAGTTAAATACAACCGCTCCGTTTTTCCAGACATACCTTAGATAGCTGGGTTTTTTGTTCAACTGGTAGCTAAACTGGAGGACAGGGACTATTAGAGATATGAGGTTGGTTGTTGTGAGACTTAGTGTGTAATAAACCTGGATTCTCAAAAATCAATTACAGAACTTCTTTGGGTTGTATTTGAGCCAGGATTTCATTTGTGGCAGACCTAATGTTCTAGTGGAGCTCAGGGATGTTTTTTGTCTGGTCTGTTTGGTCTGTTAAAAAACACATTAAATTCCATTAGTACATTTTAATGAAAATAAAAAAAAAAAATCATGTTTCTTATTTGCATGTTTAACTTCAATCTAACCTAACAGGAGAAATACCAACGAGAACAAGAGAAACTGAGGGAAGAATGGCTACGAGCTAAGCAAGAAGCAGAAAAAGAGAGCTCCAAGTATTTTGATGAGGTAGGCTGTGAATAAAGCCTTGCGACTAGTTTTATGATGAATTTTTTTCCCTTATACTAGATGCATGCAAGCAGGGAAATAATTAGGTTTTTTATGTCATTTATCTTCTCATATTGGAAAACAAATTGCTGTCCATGACTTGGTAGAAAGAGATTGCAAAAATGGGATGGAAAGAGTAGGTAGGATGTTTTGAGATATGTTGAACTTGTCTCTTCATTATGGGACTGATTAGGTAACTAACACCAAAAATATGTAGGCAAAAAGTCACAGCATTTATTAATTATTGTAACCATAAATGGTCACTTTTGCTGTTTACTTATCACTTGATGCTACTTGTTGGAATTCTGCTTCAGTACTTTATCATGAAGAATGCTTGTAAGTGTCTGGCTTGTTATTAGTAGACATTTCATCGGATAAATTTACATACCAAATCAACTTCAGATTTGCAGTCATATACTTTAAATCACTGAATGTCTATAGTTTCTGTAGATGCTGAGTTTTGTGGCTGTTGTTTTTGAGAAGATGAAATTTTTTTTCCTGAGTATGGGAACTGTCTGAGGTATCTCTTCTTTACTGCCAAGTGAGTGCGGATTCAGGCATCCAAGCTAGATCAGTTGTGTTTACACAGTCGTGAATATGTAGACCATAATTTAAAGCTTAGGACTTTAATAAGAAAGCTTTTTGAGCTGTTAGAGGACTTTGTTGTACAAGAATGTAAACCATTTTGTATTTTTTATGTCATTAGAGGTTTTGATGGACCCATAAACATTATTTTTTTCCTGCAACTAAAACATCTTTTGGCCACTGAAAGACCTTTTCTCATCTTTGAGAGAAGAGTCATGGAGTGGTAGGTCTGAGGCTTGACTTTGAAATGGTAGGAGAATGGAAGAGAGTGGGAGATCCTCCATGTGAGGATTCATGTGAAATTCATTGGTCTGATATAGATTGCAGTGTATTTCTTTGTGTCTACTCTCTCAAGTAGGTCTCAGGTTTCTAAGTCAAAACAGTAGGGAGAAATGCTGGGTATCATGGAAGGGTTTGTTTTCCATGAGTATTTAAGTGGGGAAGGGATGGCTTGACTTCTAAGTGATACTTGAGAAAGCAGAATGTTTCACATAGTTGTGGCCGTGCTGCCTGTGGTGCTTACTGAGGCTGGTGTGTGGAATGAAGCTCTTGAATTAGGAGAATGTGAAACCAAGCTGTGTCCTGCACCTTGCACTGAAAGTGCTGGGGATGGTTTTTATACATTCTTACCTTATAGAATAAATTAACTTTTCTGAGTGAGCAATCTGTTTTCAAAACAGCTCCCTTCCCTTAAATCATGATTTTTTTTTTCCCCTTGGCTACAGGAGCAGACAGTTCTAACCCTAAATACAACATCCGTCACTTCTCAGGCTCCACCTGGGTCCAGCTGGAGAGCAAGCCCTGAAGCAAATACTCCTGAGGAGCAAGAAGGAGATGGAGGAAATGAGCTGGCAGCAAGCTTACTGCATGAGGAAGAAGGAAGGAGGAGGCTTCAGGAGGAACAGAGGATCCAGGAAGAAACAACCCGGCATTTTGAGCAAGAACGGGAACTCCAAGAGCTGGAGCTCGAGAGGCAACGTAAAGAGAGGGAGCAGCAATACGCTGAGGAGCAGAGGCGGCAGGCAGAGATAGAGGAGCAGAGGCGGCAGGCAGAAAGGCAGAGGGAGGTGCCAGTGGAGATTCCTCAGTACCAAAGGTGTGCACTGGTGATAGGATGTACTTTCTCTTCCTTCTGCAAATTCAAGTCCATCTCTAATGGGGCTGTGTCTGTCCTGAATATATAAGGATGTTCATGTAAGATTCATATTGCAATCAGGAGGTGCAAAATACCATGCAATAGTCTTCCTTTCAAAAGACAGAAGGATCAGGCATAACACAAAGTCTTTCCCCAAGAATCAAGTGCTGTATCACCCTACTTCAGCTATTTTTTTTTAAGTGGGATGTGTAAATACAGTAATTACAGCTAAATGAAAGATGATCTGAAGCACTTAATGAGAAGATTTTGTAAGAATTGTGCAAAAGTCTCTAAATTGAGAGCCAGTGACTCAATATACAGGACTTCCAAGAAGAAATACCAAGTTAACACTTTTCCAACAAATGTGTCACTGATTTTTCCAGATTTCTCTCTCATTTTAATTCAACAGTGTAACAATAAAGCTTAATTGCAATTTAACTACTGGGTTAATTTGGCAGTGAGGGATATCATGGTATATGAGTGAACAGTTACTGGCTTACATATCATAGTCTGTTAGAAATATCCTCTGCAGATATATTTTTTCTCTCCATTACCTTCTTCAGCAGTTTAATTTAAATAACAAACAAATCCCCACCTATTAATTTGCAAGTTTGTGTTGTTGCCCAGAAGTTTTCAGACTACTGTTACAGGAGATTAATGTGTCTGAAACGGATTGAACCAGTAACTTTTCCTTATTTTGTCTGCCTTTACCTTACTGCATTGTGTATGACTTGTGGTTTCTCTTGAGGTTTTTCTCCTTTTCTTATGTAAGTAATAAGAGATGACTGAAGATAACACATGGTATCAAGTTAAGTCTTAGGAGAAGATAATATGATTAAAAAACCTGCATATATTTGCAGAGGAGGTTGTAGGATCCAGAGTTACTTTAGCTTAATCTAAGTGACTACTGCTTGATATGCCTGCTGAGCAAGGCAGAGACACAATGCTGCAATGACTGAACAGGTTCTTCTTGGCAGCAGAGCCAGGGTAACTTTACAGTTCTAGCTTGTCCCAGTTGCAAGATAATAGGACTTTGTGTGGTAACTTATTGAGGTGCTGTAATATCTGGATATCTAAATCCTTGGTACATTCTTCAGTCCACGGGGATTTTATTGCTTCTGAGGTTGCTGCCAAAGGATGTGTTTTGCTAAACATGGGTGGTTTTGCTTAATAGTAAAGGAGCAAGTGCAGTGAAACTGGGCTTTAAAACATCTACTGTTAAATATTTACTATAAGATGATATCCAAAGATAGGACTTGAAATCTGAAATGTTATATTAACATCTGCAAAGGCATGATACTTGCTGCAAAGTGCACTGAGGGAGGGGACAGCCAGCTGAAGAGCATGATCTGTGGAATTTTGTGAGTTTCTAAACTGCACCTGTACAATCTTCTAGAATAAAAATGCAATTTTTTGAGAACTGCTGTGCTTGGACAAAACTTTCCTCCTGGCTTTGAAATGGGTGAGATAATTACTCTTGTATACTGATGCTTGTAATTTTTGCAGCACCTTAGAAACTTCTGATGTGTTAAAAGAATCCCAAAGACTCAGTTTTCTCTGGGTATAATTACTGTTTGCTTAATTTCTAGAAATTTTTTTTAATATGTATTTTATCTTTATTTTTCTTCTAGACATTACGAGCGCTATGAAGTATCAAAAACAATAGAGGATCGAGCTGGCCATCCTCTCATTGACAGGTAATAAGAAATTGAATCAATGCATAGTTGAAACATGTTCAGCAATAACCATTCTGACATGCTCATGTTTGAATACCTTGTCACTTCACAAAAATTTAATTTCAGGAAGTTTTTCTGACAACTTTTCTTTTTCTGCCTTCTTTTATCAGTTGTATTTCTGACTGTTAAATTAAGACTCCTTAGAACTTTTTGGGGTGTTTAATTTAAACAGTTTTTTTCCCCTTAAGGATCTATTTTTGAATATTTCCCTTAGGAACTATTTATGTCTGTGTATGCCTTTTTTTGTGTATGAACACAATGTATCTTTTTTTTTTTCCAACAGGCATTACCAGCGTTATGAAGTTTCGAAAACCATTGAGGAGCAACCTGGCAAGTCATTTGCTGACAGGTATGTATGGTATTGAATCTCAACACTGACTGTAACATCACCCTTTTTGTGTTAGAAAACTTTTAAAATTCTTATAAACTTTAGTCATAGCAGCTAAATGTATACTTTGGATTGCTACTGTGTTTTGCAGTTTTTATGGCATGTTTTCATATTGAAAAAACAAGCATCCAAACTTTTGTCAAATTATATGCTGTGTTGTAAGCAACAGTTAGTCAGTGGGATTCTGCTGGGAGAAGAAAACTGTGAGGAGGTAAATATGTGGGTGGTACTAGACTTACCTGGCTGGAAAGCATTTTCAGACACTATTGTGGTTGTGTCATAGCGTGCTCTACAAACTAAGGTGCAGCCATCCCAATTAGGGTTGTGCAACTTGAGAGAGTAAACAAGAAGAAAAGTAAGAGGCAGCAGCAACATGTTTATCAGGGAGATAGTGGATGTTGCCCTTGTAATTCACACAAGTTATTTTTAAGTTACAATCTCTTACTTTACAAATCAAGCCTTTGTTTTGGATCACATCTCAGAGTACTTCTGAAAGATGACTTCTGCTGCATATTTGATCACTTCTATAGTTGGAGTGAGCATACTTTTTTCGTATAAAGAAGAACTCCAAAAATTACAAGGTACATTTAATGGATCTGTTACTAATGGAAGATCTAAATCTAACTGCAGAAGAAGCATGCACTAAATAGTTACATCTTGGATATATGTGTGGGGAAGGCACTGCTTTTTTCTTCACTACAGGCAGCTATGAAACTGTTGCATCTTCTTAAATAGATAATAAAATAGGTCTGCACCATAGGACAGACAGTAAGAACTTAAGGAAGCAAGACGCGATGTAGTTTATGCTTCATTTATCTACAGATAAAGGACAAGACTCCCTCAAAATGCAGCTATGCAGCCAATACTGTATGTGTAAACACATTATATGTAGCAACTTTGAGTTCTGACCAAGCAAAGGATTTCTGTTCCTTTGTGAGTTACTTTAAACTAAAAAATTGACTGTACTACTTGAGATTAATAATACAACACAAAGGTGTGTTGCTGAAGTTCCTGCTCTGTACTGTCAGAAACCCAACTTTTTGTCATTTGTCTTCTTGTTGAATGACATTTCTTGGCTAAAACTCATTAAAAAATTATATTGCTAGGTATAATCAGTGAACAATAAATTTTTCCAAAAACAATCTGCATGCAGTGTTTGAGGAGGTGTTTTGCTTACAGTCTAGTAACAGTGGTGAAGTATGATTTAAGTTTCTCATGAAGCCAGATCAATTGTAACTGTGCTCTGAAAGTTCTCACTTTTGTCTCACTGTAGTCTTCAGAAAGCTTCCACAGGAAAGGACTCGGTTTTTTACATGTTTTTGTTGAAACAGCTACAATTGTTGTAGATCAGTTCCTTATCCCTGAAGCACTGACAACTTTCAGTACAAAATTTTAACTTGTAACTGGTTATTATCTACTGACATCTAAATATTGACATATTTTTCCCTTAGTATCCTCTTGGTCTTTAGGTATTTTTTGCCTCTTGTTTTAAGTACAGCATAAGTTGCTGATGGGAGACATGGTGGAAAAAAAAAGGACGGTGGTTCTGTCATCTGCAATGATAAGAGCTTTGTCTGTAATGATGTCTTGTAATTAAGACAGAGAAATGAATATTTTTATATCCTTAGGAATAAGTCAAAGTCCACTACAGAACTGAATGAATTCAACACAATCAGAAATGGTAAGTACTGTATAATTTCCATTATATTTAATTTTTTTGGGGCAGGGAGGGAGGGGAAAGAGTAGGAGAAAAAAAATAAGATGTGTACATATAGTCATCCTAAGAAAATTAATTTTCAGAGTGCTGTTTGATAGCTGTATTATAAATTCATACTATGCCCCAATTTAATGAAATTTCAACAGCAAGAGGAAAATCATACAGTCAACATAAAAGCCGAGGACAAATAGGATTAACTGCTCTCTTGAAGACCATCTATACCATAAATTTCATTTTAACTCAGTAATTAATACATAATCCAAATAACAGAGAAATTATCAGAAAGACTTCCCTCTCCCCTTTATATCTATATAAAGCAGTGTGTTTAGTGCCTTGAAGAAAGAAAGAAATTCTTGTAAACAGAGACAACTTACAGAAGAAAAGAGTATGAACTCTTAAAGGGAATGAAGGTATCCCATTATTTAGCTATGTATCTTACACATGGTTCAGTTTGTATTGGAGGAAGAGTCCAAATTATGGCACTAAAAGAGGTAATGCCCTTTAAAAAAGATGAGGACAAGTGTGTATGCACAAATGTCTCTGCATATACACTTAGGAAGTGAAGGAAAATATATTTAAATTAAACATTATATAAAAGGCTACATTATTGTAAATACAAATAAAAAAAATGTTAGTAATGATGTATTGACAAGTTTTACCTGGCTGTAAAAGGGAACTGGAATAACTTGTGAATGAAGTGATGAACAGTAGCTCTTGGAATTTAGTCAGAGTGCTGACAGGAGAATCACTGCTTTTGTGCCTTGAGGTGCCTCGCTGATATTTGCACGTGTTGTCTGCACAGGTACCCAGAGCAAGTATTCGGAGAGGTCCTGGAACATGGGAGAGTCGCAGAAGAAGTCTCAGAAGGAGCAAAACCTGTCTGCAGCAGAGTTGGAGAGACAGCAAATCCTTCAGGAAATGAGAAAGAAAACATCTCTACACACAGACAGCAGCTGGATTAGGCAGCGCAGTTCCAGTATACATAAGGAGCCCGTTAATCTGTACAGCAGTAGTATGAGGAGGTAGGAATCACATTAAAAATTAACTGTCTCTCATAAAATATTTTTGTTTGGTTATTCTGACCTTTTACAAAACGCAGAAATAAATTGAGTCTGTGAAATCCTGTAAGGTAAACTGCATAGCAGCACAGATAGAAGAAAGTATTCCAGTATTACAGCTGGAATTAAATGTAGTTTTTTGCAAGTAAGGAATGTGGATGTGCCCTGTAAATAACTCAGCTGCTTATTTCTTGGTTGGTATAGCAGGAATGAAAATCAATAGTGTGCCTTTTCATTGACAGATGTGTTTAAGAATTTCAGCATGGCAACCTATTTTAGAAATGAATTATTATGGCTAAGGAGTATACCTTTCTTAACACAGAAATATGTCAGAAAGTTTGGATAGTTTATTTTTGCTTTATTTAATGTATGAATCTTGGATTTGTCACTTAGGAAACATCTGAGTTATCAGTCAAGAGAGTGTTTGGTTATTGGGTCAACACCTTGTACCTGGGTGATGTTATCCAGTCTGGGTGGATTGTTATTTTTGATCTGGTATCCCTTGGAGAAAACATAAACAAACCTGGTATCTGAGGTCTGTTGCTGTAGTGTGGATTTTGATACAGCTCACCCTGATAAGGCTGCAGTGAAGTGTTTTGCTTTTATGAAGTAGTTGTTAAGTACCACCTCTTTTGCCTCACCTGCTTTTTCCCATGAGAACTACGGCTGGACACAAAGGATGATTTGGTACTCACACATTTGAAATTAGTACATGAAGAATATTTCTCAGAGTGATCAAACAAACATATTCATCCTAGAAAATATTACAAATGTGAGGATAATGGCTTCCTCTTAAAAAAGTAAGCATATAGCTCTGTTACTCCATCTGTACTGCCTTTTACATTTGAGGTGCTTGTATCTTTGTTACAGAGGGGAGTCTTTGGACAATCTTGATTCTACAAGAATGAGCTCGTGGAGGCACCACTCATGGCTGAACCAGTCTGCATCCTCTTCATCTCTATCTTCTAGTCAAGATTTTAGTCGCCCGGTGTCCACTTCAAACCGAGCCTACATGTGCACTCCTTCCTCCAGCAAAGCACCTCCTGTGGCCACCTCTGCAAGAGCCCCCTCCGTGTCCCAGACGGCTCCCCGGGCTCAGTCTCCCCTCTCTGCTTCCCAGTCAGGGTCCCAGACACGCAGCAGGTGAGTGGGTGCCCTTTTCCCAGGAAGGTACAAATGTTGGGCAGCACTTAAGAGCAGATTTTGTATATATGCTGGGCTTAGAGAGGTGTTCTTGCCCGTAACATGGATTAACAAGTACCTGCAGTTTTCTGGCTGGAGGGGACAGTGGCAATACGGGCTGGTATTACCTCACTAACCCAATCACAGAAAATTCCCCAGGTTTGTCATCACTGCTTGACATTGGTTAAAAAAACAAAGGAACTTGAATAATCAATCTGCAGTCTCTGAGCTGTGTGTTGATTACCAAAATGATTATCAAGACCCTATTCCAGATGGCATTTCTGACATTTATTTTCCTTGGTTTGTTTTAACAAAAGATTCCTGAAACCCATGCTTTATGACCCTCATCTTGGTCTCCTCTCCACTTCCTGGCATGTGGTCAATATCATCTTGAGGCGCACTCAGGAATGCTCATAACCCATGACCCTGGAGAATTACAGAGTAGGATGTTGATTTTAATCTAGGAGGAGAAAGCAAGAATTGCAACATATTTTGAAACAAAAATGGAATTCAGCTGTGGTAGGGTAGATAACTCTGCTGTTTTATGTACTTGAAACATTTTAAAAATACCTTGGGATAGTACTCCAGAGAATCATCCCACACAGAATTACATGTGTTATATGTAACGACAGTGAACACTACTTCACTAGCTCTTACACTCTGAGGCAGGCACTTAGTGATAAATTGACACCTCTTTTTTTTTTTTTTTCTTTTTTAAGATAGGCTTCTACATTCTTTATGATGTAAGAAAATTACCTTCTTAACCACACTTGCTTATCTTGTTCTCACTTCCATTTGCTAACACCTTGGTAGATCTATGGAAACTGACCTCCGTATGGCTTACGTTCAAAGAGTTAACATAATATTTTGTGTCCAGGACTAGCCTTCTTTTATCTAACAAGGTGCAGATGGTGGGGCTTGGAAGGGGTGTTTCTAAAACTTAGCCTTCTGGATAGTTGCCCACAACTAAGAAGTCAGGAGCACAAAACCTGTATTCTTACTCTCCAAACTTAACAGTGTGCTTTTTATTTGTAGAAGGTATTTTATACAATGAAATATGTGCCAGGAATGTGACAGAATTTCTTAACTTCTTCCTATGTAAATTTGATCTAAATTATAACACTTCAGCTTTCCCTAGCTTTCAGATCTACTCTAAATAATACTAATTTTCAGTTTATTTTCCCCAAGCAGCCTAATAGTCCAGTTTTCACCCATGTGTTCTTGATTTTTACTCGCAAAAAGTATTTGATAACTCTTTGTCTTTTAAACTTTTTCAAGCTGGTTTTAAGGTTTTTCATTCTATATTTAGGTCAGTCAGTGGGAAGAAAATCTGTTCATACTGTAATAACATTCTGGGCAAAGGAGCAGCCATGATCATTGAGTCTCTTGGTCTTTGTTATCATTTACATTGCTTTAAGGTGAGAGCTGGGAGTCACATCATGAACGAACAGGAACTAATCAGGAGCACGCATGGCTGCTCAGTGTTATGCTCACAGGGGTTCTTACTAATCATCTGCTTTGCCTTCTGCTCTTGACAGCGTGGTGCATGCATATTTCCATGAGACAGTCCCATTTGCAGGCATTTAGTGCTTGACCCTAGAAGTGTTTCTTAAACACCAGAGCTAATAAGGAGGACTTTGATAAGTAAGATGACCACATTGACTCTGAGATCAAAGATTTCCTCCTTTGAATAGGTGGCAAAATATCTGAAAATGCTCAATCACTTCTCCCAGAGAAAGCAGCTCTTCTGAAAAAAAAAAAAATTCAGCCTGGACCCTGGCAATTGAATCATTTAAGATGACCTATCCTTTCTAAGCTAGCCTTAGCAGACAATGTTCATGTGGTGTTTTCCAGGTTAAAGGCATGTTGGAAGAGTTCAACGTGACAGAATAAAATCCAGAACAAAACCAAAAGCTGTGTTTAGTGCTACTCAGCCCTAGTCAGAAACTAAATGTATTAGCTCATGCCTAGCACTGAGACCTAGACCTGCTTACGTGATTGCCCATCAGCTTGGGGCATTTGCAGAGCTGAAAGAATAAATATCTGCCAGCAAACGACAGTAAAGCAGTCCTGTTCCCCTGCCCTCAGACTAGATGAGGAATTAAACTATGACTTGGAGGTACTGTTGGTTCC
This sequence comes from Orthonyx spaldingii, assembly GCA_013397795.1. Taxonomy (NCBI): domain Eukaryota; kingdom Metazoa; phylum Chordata; class Aves; order Passeriformes; family Orthonychidae; genus Orthonyx; species Orthonyx spaldingii. Next base: position 2,875,168 of record VZTJ01005454.1, on the reverse strand, counting down.
TACTTCTTCCCTGACTTCAAGAAAGATATTTCTGTGCCTGGTTCAGAACACTTGTTTTCTGTGCCCAGCTCAAGTGCATCACCTGGAGTATTACTAGGGATTGACTCCAAACTCTTCCTGGTCCTGCCTACCTGAGCAGCAGGAACAGGACTAATCCATTGTGATCAGTCACCATTCACTTTTCTGCAGGACATATTCTGTGTGAGACAATCCACCTGTAGCTCATAACCTACATAAGAAAATGCCAAGTTTATGTTTTTCAAATTTCTGAAAATTAATAAGCTGTTGAATGGACTGCCATCCAAAAGATTCATTACTTGGTTAAGCAGGGAAACTATCTGCCCTTCGTAAATTCAGTAAGAGGAGTATTATGTTTTGGATTGCATTCCTTCCAGATGTGGTTCATATTCACGGCAAGTACATGTTTAGCCACCGTAGCTAAATAGTTTAATGTTAGCATGGCAGCGGTCAAGCCCCTTATGTGTTTATGCAAGAAAAATTAAATCAGCCCCATCTCTCCAAATCAGAACTTGTTTCGATGATGCAAACCCAGGAAATTGGGAGTGCCTGAGTATTTACTGCTTCAAATGCCAAGGGACTGAGGACACCAGCAGCATGTACTGCCGCATGGAAATCTGCAAGTAGCACACCCAGGTGTTCTGTGCCAAAATTCCTGTTGCCGTCTAGAGAACAATTTTTTTTTGTGCCAAACCAGTTTTAGTTTTCAGAGAAATCAAAGTTCAAATTAGATTTAATGAACTAATCTCTAAAAACCATCTGCTTTATGTTTGCTTACTTGGTGTATCTCTGCTATTCATTGTCCAGTCGTCGCCTTGAAACACTTTCTCAGGGTCGGTTGCATTTGGATCTACTAATTGTTATACATTTGCTTCTAGTGATTGTGGGGTTATGGTTCAAGCTTTGTTGAGCTTAATCTGAGCTGCTTTTGAACAGCATTTTTGTTTCTTAGTAATTTGGAAGGAGTTGCTAATTATTCATGTGTGATACAGTGTGTTGCCTGTGGATGCGACCTTGGTGGATCCCGCTCTGGAGCTGAAGTCAGGATCCGAAACAACAAACTCTTCTGCAACGACTGCTATATCAGATTTAAAAGTAAGGCAATCCAACTGCAGTATGCATGACTGTAGTTCTTCTCTGTGCTGTACAATCTCAAGTGTTTGCACAGCTGAGCCACTTGATAGCTTTCGTGTTTAGCTTTAAGTTAGTGAATAGGTTCAGCAAGTTTTGATTGCCAGTTTCTGTCTTTTGTAGGGTAGTCATTCCTAACTTCTAACTCGCTGGTAGCTGATTTTACCAACTTGTTAATATGCAGTTTCAAGCAGACAACATGGTATAGTCATCTTCCTTTCTTCATAGATCTGAGAAAGTGGTGTCAAGGAGCTGTCAGGTGCTAAACAGGCTTGTCTTGATAACAGAGAAGCTTTTTTGAAAGAGTGTCTACATTGTTTTAAGAAGTAAGCTGAAATATGTATTTAATTCAGTCCTAATGCATACCTGGAAAGCGATTAGTTTATCTTGTGCAGATGGCACAAATGCTGGTTTCTTTTTGCAATGCTATTATTATTGGAATTATAGGTCTGTAATTGGTTATTCATTTAGGTACAAGTTCAGGAGGAATTGATTTACTTACAGATCTTAATTAAAAGGTGCAGTATAATTTTTTTCCTTCTTATGGTTTGCAGAATTCTGATTTACTGGAGCATGATGTTTAGGCTTTTTATAGTGGTATTTAGGTCTTTTTTTCTGCTGTCGTAGGTGATGGTAGACAACCTCCTAATTTTGATAAGTGTCAAGAGTTTTACGTGGCTCTTTTTTTTGTAGCAAAAATGGAATTCTGTAGGATGATAAAGATCAGGGAAGGGAAATAATTTCTGAATTACCTCCTGGGAAAAATGTCCATGTTTCTTATGAGCCTGGCACATTTTTCTCATGGTGGATCTGAAGGCAGTGAAGGGAACAGGATATTCATGCTACAGTGCTTGAGCAGAAACTGGGCAACTGCGGGCTGTGAAACCTAGCTCAGGAAAAGAAAAGCTCTGCATCTGATGCTGTTGCTGTTTTCAGGCTTTTTTGACTTCCATGAAGAGAAGTCACAGAAATGATTATGTGGTACCTGAGCTAAAACCAGATAGCGCAACACCTCGTGAGGGTAACAGCGCATTCGCAGAGGCTAATGTTAAGTGCAAGGATGCCACTGTGATCAATGGAAGGAGGAAAAAAAATCACTCCCATCTGGAGGTGATTCAGGGAATTGGGTTATACCATGTCTAAGTTAATGTTTTGAGAATGTATCTCCTTGTTGATGACAAGACTACAGTGAAGTGACTGTGTTCCTATTTGAAGCATCCAAATATGTGAGAGATTCACTCTGGAGCTTGCTCACATTATTTCTATTTCTGTCTTTTCTTTTGGGGGGAAATATTTCTGGATGAGTTGGATACGTAATTTTATTATGGATGAATTGCTATTTAGTCTCTCTTTGACATTACAGCCCATAAAGTCACAGCAGTGCCTTTCAGAAGCAGAGCTGATCTGTGAGGAAACGTTTCTATCCCCTTCCCTTCAGACTGCATCTACTTGGGCCAGTGGGCATCTCAAAACATAATTGTATGAGATACAAGTAAAATCAGGAGATGTAAGAACTTGTAGGTACAGAACAAAGTATTCAAATTAGTGATTAGTAATTGAAATCAGCTATTTGAATAATACAAAAACCAGCTATGCAATTACTGCAGTGAAAAATGTACTGGCAGCACAGCACTGGCCTGTGGTGCAGTTTGCTGTTTTGGCAGCTGACATTTGACATCAACCTGGCTAATTATTTGTTCGTTTGGAATGTGAACATGTTGGCTAAAAGGTTTGATAAACTGTAGTGTTATTAATATTCACTGTGCAATTTTATGGTGTGGTATTTTTGCACTTTTTAATGTTAATTCTGTGGTTTAAACTTGGAACATTGTAGTGAAACACCACTGTATTTACCTACAAAGATATGCAGAGAGAGGATAAAAAAAAAGTTCTTTATATTGTTACAGTTATTTAGCAAAGTTTAATTTCACTACTGAAGGGTAAATTTAGAAAACCTGTCATTCTGTCTCTGTGCTAATACTAAAAGTTATTCTTAAGAATTTGGTAAGGTGCATGTTCTGTGGAATATTACTTGGCCTGAAATACTTGCAGTGCTATAGTTGGATTCAACTCAAATTTGTATTGTTCATTAAATTTGGATTGCTCAGTTCAGAATGTATACCTTAGTATGTGTTACCATTTTCAATAAGCATTGTAAATACCATTTTCTGACTATTTTAAGCTTAAAAATGTTAATTGTTGTCACAAAGATTCTTCAGTAACTAGACTTCAGAAATTTACAGTTTCTTTTGTCTCTCCCTAACAGCTGGACAACCAACCTCCATGTGAAGCAAATGAAGGTATGAAACCATTGTTGCAGATACCAGAAGAGGTGATTGCTGCTGATGTAGATCTATAAATATATGTATTGTGTGTATGTGTGTTTTTTTCTAGAGTAACTCTTGCTTGTCTAGTCTTCATAGCAATACCTTGTATTCTTCATATAACTATTTTTATTTATAAGAAAGTAATTGCAGTAAGGAAATAGTTGGGAAGAATGCTTTCACATTTTCAGCTTCAAGTACTGAGAGCACAAGAGAGAATAAGTATATTTTCAGTAATAACTTCAAAATATTTTTGAAACTTATAATCAACTAGTTGACTTTCCAATGGTATATGAAGAGGGTATTTTGTTTCTAAGCTCTTGAAATGAGCATTAGAGAAATAGCTAATATAAATATATATTTGCAATTGCCGTCTTTATTTTTGACATATACTGAAAGTGAATTCTCTAGGTTAATATGAAGCTGCATTTAAATACACACAAATGTGTTTGCTTTCCATATGCTGGTTTCTAAAATTATGTGCTTTTTTGAGACCTAAATGCAAAGAATAATCTGTTTGCTCAGTGGTGTTGGCATAATATTCTGTGGAATCCATTTAAAGGAGAGAGTTTTCTTTTCCCATTTGGAAAATGTAACTATCACTCTTTCCTCTGCAAACTGAGTGGAGAATGGTTGTTGAATTACCATATATTTGTAAATAAAAATTCTGATGTTGCATTTATTAGAAGTTTTTGTCCTTTCTGTTCAGCTGAACATGTCTAAGGTGATGTATGCAAATATAAAATTGTATGAATTTCATCTTGGGAAAAATATTTGTTCTGACAGGATTAAGTTGTTCACCTAAACATATGCAAGAACAATAATTCTTCCTTTTCTCTTTTCCTTTGTAGTTAATGTCAAAATCTGTGTACAGCTTTTTCATCAAACTTCTCCTGCTCTTTCCCTTGAGCATTCAGTATCAGCTCATCCCTGAAAAACAATTGTAAGAGGTGGATGTTCCTCAAAATTTCTCTGCTGTTGCTAGAAATGAAGTGATGAAAATATTTTTGGGCTAGGTTCTGCTTCTCTTGAAAGCACAGCTGCAATATGTGCTGTGTCTCAGTGGTGGCTTCCAAATTGTTTTGGTCAGTGGCTTCCCTAAATCCTTTCATGCCTGGTAATGTACGCTTTTGTGTCTATATCCTTGGAAGCAGTGAAAAGACATAGGCTGTGGATCAGAGGAATTTGGGGGCATGTTTTGTGGACAAAAATGAGGAAGAGGAAGCTGGGAGGTGTAGGAGGGCTCTTGAGTGTGAGCCTGTTATATGGCACCATGAAGAGCTTCCGTGTGGCTGCCAAAGTGGCTTGGGGTTCTTGCTGTCGGGGGATTTTGCGGGGGGTGAGTAGGAGAGTTCGCAGATTGGGAAGAGAAACTGTTGCTGTGATAGCTGCAGGCAACAAGGGAAGATCATGATGTTGTGGCATAGTGGGAGAACTTCACCTGTATTCCTGTAATTTCTCCTGCTTTTAACTGAATGCTGCTTGCTGAATTACAAAGTGCCAAACATGATTTTTAATTTTTGCTTTAAAAATTATCATAAAAATCTAAAATGCCTCATCAACCAAACTTGGCCTTGGTTTTTGGTATTCAATTAAAGACTGGTAAAGATATTTAATTTGGTTTTTACTATTGAGGTAAGTAACGACATGGTAGATCACAGATGAGAGCACTGGGATATGAGGACCCTAGTCCTCAAGTACAAACTATGGAGGGATAGTCACACTGCCTGCTCACACAGCTCTCTGGAGTCCTCTCTGCTCCTTGTGGAAGAAGCTTCCTTCCCTGACAACTATTAGAATAGGAATCTGATTTAGGTGCTGTGCAGGTCTGGCTCTCTGTTAAGGCACATACCTGACGAGACGATGTGGATGCCCCTCTACATGGTAGTTTTCAGCCTTCTTTTGTTGTAGACAGCATCTACAATAATGAACCAATGAACCACTGTCCCCCAGCCCGCCAAATTCCAGATACCTCCAGTCTCTATCACCAGTCCTGAAATACACAGAGAGTCACATTTTTTTTTTTTTTGTCACAAGTCAGAGTTTCCCAACCTCTAACTGATGAATTTATGTTAGCCTACCCGTTATTCCCCCTCTCCCAGCACTGTGTTATGCAGCAAAAATGTGAGAAAAGTTAGGGATGCCGATGCTGTCTTTTTCATCTTGAGCCCAGTCATGTTTCCCTGTTCATGGGAATCATTTGGGCATGGAAATTGGCTGGTGGTGAAAAATGGAAGGAGGGAAACTTCAGCAACCTGTGGTCTGTGATGCTGCCTGACTCATGTCCCGCAACCTGGAGTGGTGTGCTCTGAGCCAGGCTGGCTTTTCCTAAATGGTGTCAAGGACTTCCAGATGAGTTCCAATTTCATTTTCCCACAAAATGTCTGCAAAAAGACTGGGTTATTTCATTAGCTTGCTTGTGCACAAATGAGTGGGATTTTGAATTTAGTGGGCCTCAAAGGGCTGAAGTTGAAACTCTTGAAGAGTTGAAACTGTTTCCACCCTTGTGAAAGACCTGGTTTAAACAAGGCTCCTTCAGTTCTGCATTTGCTAATTCACATTGGGAAATGTGACTAACAAAAATTCCTTCATCCCCTCCTTCCCTTGGAGGGGAACAGGCAGAGGAACCCACCTTATGAATGTTGTATTTGTCTGTTTTGATCCTTGCTGAAGTATTTGGAGCATGTTGGGCTCTCAAGTTCAGCAAACCTGGTTATTGACACAAGATGGCAGTGTGGAAGTGCACCTTGCACGTTAAAAAGCCCTTTCTGTGCTTGGAATCTTATATAAAAGGGGTTGCATTTGCTAAATGATGCTAAAGTTGTGATGTGAGAGAATTTTGTCTTCATCTTGGCCCTTTCTCCCCACCTGGCATCATGGAGATGTGATGTGCAACTGAATCTGAGCCATTTTCCTTGGTTGTTTTATTTGGGTTTTTTTCTGTTTCATTAATTAGCTGCTGCTTAAAGCAGTATGAAGGATAGTGATAAAGAGAACAATTCCTGTGGAGAAAAATTAACTGGATAATTTCTAGTGGAGGTTTTTGCTGTATTTTGTTGGATTCTTTTTTAAGGTACTGTTCAAGAAAGAAGAAGCAATTGCTCTCCCTGCAGTTCATCAGCTGCAGAATGCTGTTTAAGGTTACAGCCATTAAATGCATGGGTCTACAGCAGAGCTGGGCCTCTGCTGCTAAACTCTGAGTGCCTTTATAGGGTTGTGTGCTGTGTTCTATACTCTCAGGTGCATGGTGCTGCTTGGGATGTGGTTGTCTGGGACATCCACCCAGGGCTGGTCTGGATATGGTGCAAGTCTGGGAGATACTCATGCAGCTGCCAGGGCAGGTTTTGCAGGATGCTGCAGTACTGTTGAGAGGGCAGCAGAGATTTGTGAGTAAACAACTGAATGAACATCATCTCCCTACAGCCGGTGGTGCAAAGGTGTGATTTCGTGGGCTGGTGAGAACATACCCACTGTTAGGTGAGGTGCTTGGCTGTCTAAGCTTCACTGACATCAACAGACATGCAGACTGTGGCTCACATGTAGACACCTGCATTTTTACACACCTGTTTACTTAATGCTTATTTGACTTAAAAAAATCCAGAAATAAGAGAGAAACTCTTGATTCAGCTAAATCTCCCACTCTTGATTTAGCTAAATCTCCCCTCTCTTTAGGCTTGCCTTGCAGGCTGTCAGCTAACTAACTGCAGTGTACATTTCAATACAGCTTTGGAACTGAGTGGTCTATGGATAACAGCTCTGTCACAGGTCAATACTTAAATAGAATGGCACTTCAAAACAGAAAATGTTTTCACCGTGGGTTTTGTCTAATACATAAGAACAAATCAAGAGTCTTGGAGTACAATTCACAGTACTGCATATCTTCTTAGTTTTTATGAGAGTTTCTTTTAGAGTTTTTCTAACAGGAGATTTATCACAAATTTCAAGCTGATTTACCTGTGAGTTCACCTGTTCAGGCAAGCTGCCACACCACAGGCAAGGCTGGTTATAGTGGCAGGATTTATGCAGCATAGCCCATTTTTAGAGCCTGATGTCAGAGTTTGGAGTTCTCACTGACACCAGAAATGGTCAGAGCTAGTCTCGTTATTTTCAGTAAAATACTTTGCAGGTAAATCCAAAGGAGAGTTCAAGTGGTAAGTTCAACACTTCCCTTAGGTAAAAGGTGTTGTAACATAGCCCAGCCTTGTCACTTATGGAGGGTTACAGTGTTTGAAATCTGACAATTTGAGCTCAGTGTGAGAACTGGTATGCTTGCAGCAGTGTTTTAAATTCCAACCAACCATTTGTAATGGATTAGCAAAACCTGTTCCATGGCTGTAATGGAAGGCTTATTAGCAGCAGGCATAATTACATAAAAAAGCAGCTTCATGCTGGAAGCACTTCAGCATTTTCATTTTAGCTCCATGCCTCTGGTAGCCAGGGGCACTGACATAAAACAACATATGAGGATGATGTAAAGAGCTTCCTCTCAAAAGGCATGTTCTAGGGTGAGCAGTAGGGTATCAGTTTATTAAAGCTGGAGAGTTTTTTTAATTGGTTCAACCTGCTTGAAACAAACTTGCCAATTAAGTACCTGCTGTAGGCAACAAAGACTCCAAAGACCTGCGTCATTGTGCAATGGGAATTATTAGGTTCTTCTTAATAGTTGACACTGTATAAAGAACCAAAACACTTTTAAAAAAAGTATGTACAAGGGTGTATGTACCTACAGTTTCTCTTTATTGTTTGCAATAGAAGAAAGAAAAAGCTCAGGCTGTCAAATGGGCAGTTCCTGAACACAACCCCGTGAGAGCAGGCTCGTGGTTGGCACGGCGTGCCATCCTAAATGGCCTTCTGCAAGTACCTGTGCCAGAGCAAGTGTTTCTGATGCTCTGAACTGGAATTTGCTCTTGTCCTCAGGCGGTCAACCAGATGTGCCATTTATTGCTGCCTCAATTGCATATGACCTTTCTGTGCAGGAAATTCACAAATTTCAGGGTCAGACCAGGCTACTGCAATATTTGGTCTGCCTGTATCGCTACAAAGATCGAATCTCTCATCCAACAATTCCCATACCGAACACACAACTGTGAGAACAGTGGTGTTCTTTGCTGGAGACAAGCTTTGTGTAGATCTGAAGTATGCAAATGATGAAAAATCTACCACATGTCAACATAAATTGTTCCAGTGGTTAATTAGCACTTTTAAAAATGTTAATTTTATTTTTACTTATTTTAATGAGCTTTCTAGCTTATGATTATTTTTGTTCCTTTAAGTTGATTTAGACTCTTAGAGCTATATTAATTCTTTGTTCTTTCTTAGATTGTACATATGATTCTGACAGTTCTTCTTGTTGTTGTTGGGTTTTTTTGGTTTTTTTCATATACATTTCTTAATAAAACCTTATTGCTCACATTAAACACAAAATGCAAGATTACCTCCGTGGGTGGACATTGTGGATTGAAGGACCTTCTCCCAGTGAACTGCAACACAAAATTCTCCCAGGAGATGGTTTAGAACATAGGAGAAATAATCCTGAAGTGCATTAAAAAAATCTGAGGCCATATAAGGATTTACTTGCATAAGGCAAAAATTCAAATAAGAGCTAATGTCCATAAGGGAATTTCATTGCATAAATTTTCTGGTATAATTACTAAGGTTTTGATTTGCCTTTGTGGGAATGACCATGTCCAAATTCCTGTGTGGTTCTGCTAAATTTTCCTGTCTTGGGGAAGCACCTGTAAGGGATTGCCATGATCATGTGTCTCAACAGACGAGGGGACAAGATGACTTTCCATTTTTATTTTTCAGCATGAAGTGTCAGCCACAAAAAATACAATTAGTTCCTGCTATGTTTGGCAGATATTGAGGTGAGCGATCCAGCTTGTGGCCTTTCATCAAACTCTAGCTCTGCAATGATAACAACTGCTGTCTTTTGATGCCCATGTAAACAAGATTCCTGCAGAGAAACACTAGTTTTACTTTGATGTGATGCTTCAAGTAAAATTAGTTCCTGCTAAGGTAACTGTCACATATATGAGAGATATATGTGCTGCACCTCACTATGAAAGCCGGAGTTTGTACCAGTGTGTTCCTGTCTGCATATATCAGAGGAAAATCCGAAGACAGTTTAGGAAAAGCCCCACTGCAATGGAGGAAGTTGGTAAACAAGCAGACTTCAGCCAGGAACAGCTCCTGTCTGTGAATAAACCACAGCCATCGAGCACAGTGCGCTGCAGAATGGGAGTCATGAGCTGTGCTATTCACAATACTCTGCTAAATGCATATTACTAATGTGCATATATTTCTATCAACAATTCCGATGCATACAAGTACTTTTGGATCTCATCAAGTAAACAAAAAAATGACAAATGGCTTCTTTGCTTTTTGCTATTGAAATAATTGGATGTTTTTGGCTTTTTAGTGGTGGACTCTGTATTCTTTGCAGTGTTCTGTTGCCTGTGATAGTTCATGGTGCTTCTAGCACCTGCTGAAGGCAGTATGTTGTGTTCCCTCTCCCTCAGTACTGTGTCAACTCAGCAATAAAGGAGAGGTAATTCTGAACTGAAGGTTGCCCCTGTCAATGTTCAAACATATTTAGGTTGTCCAGACCTTCTGTGTTACACCAGCCTGGTTTCACCATCACCTAACTCTTTCCAGTTCATCAGGGCTGATAAACACCAGTTTGGGACTGAAAATATGGGTAGATGATAAGCAAGAAGGGAGATACAGGCTGCACTATCCATTTAGCATTATTACACTAATGCCCTTTCTGGTTACTCACTATAGCACTTTGAAGCTGCACAGTGTTACCACATAGCTTATTTCTGGTATCATATACACTGAATGTTCTCTAAAATCCTGTTTCTCTGTAACATCTTTGACTTGAAGCCAAGAAAGCTGCCTATTCAAAAAAACTGTTTATATAGTCTTTTAATCCTCATGTCTTTGCTGGATCATGAGTTGTTCATAAATCTGGATTGCGTATAAAATGCCAGCTGAAGGCGCTGGCTTTGTTAAGCTTGTAAAACCAACACTAGACGGCATGTGAATTATTTCCTTCAGTTTATCAAGACTATGATCACTGAAATATGTCCATAAAAGTATCAAGAGATGTAGAATCCCAGAAGATATGGGGCTAATGTGTATGCCTCAAATAGTGATAGCTGATGGCTGTGGAGCCAACCAAGGATTGTTAGTGATAACCTGCTGCGAGAAGAACAAAATGTGGCTGGAGAAGGGGGCCGTGCAGAGGTAGGGCAGAACTTTCCAGGATAAACATCCTTGTTCTAGTTCCTGAAGGTAAGTACAACACAGTACAGTGCAAGTGCAGGAATGGGAAGTGGGCATGGACTGTAGGGAGGGATCAAGATCACCAAAGAACCCTGAAGCCCTTTGGCCCATTTCCAGAAGGGTCCGGAGGAGTGGGCTATGCATAATAAGTAATTTGCATAGAAAGTGAGAAATCTATCTTGCGGGCAGGGAAGTCTATCTATAAAAAGGTACCCCCACCAAGCCCAGGCAGTATCCCCAGGACCCTGGGCATCCTATCAGCTGGACTGACACTGAAACTAAGACTGGTTATCTTTCCTCCTCTTCTCCTTCTTTCTTTCTTCTCTCTTCCTTATCTTACCCCTTTATCCAAAATCTACTGCCGCATGCTTATGTAGTAGGTCGGGGACTAACATACCGATTTCCATGCCAAGTGTGGAATTTACTAATAAAACCTTGAGTTTTTGCATTGACTCTGACTTTTGTCATTCCTTTCGACCATGACCATCTAGGAATCCAGGGTGCTCCTTTCTGCCTAAGGATGGGACATCACAATAGATAAGGGCAAAAATGGTCTTGGTCAGTCCCCCAAGAAGCAGATATTTACAGTCACTGGTTTTCATAATCAAAGTATTAATTTTTTTTCTCTCATCAGTCCTGCTTCACTGGGTTTTTTTTCCATGATAACGACCATGGTTACACTATTCAACAAGTACATTTATCTTCTGATCAGACTTGATGCTGACACAGCAAAACAGGTGTGTTTGTAATCCTATTCTCTTGCATGTAGATCGACTGCAGCTCTGATTCCCACAGAGCCTCGTTGGTTTCATGCAGAGCACTCAGTGAACGTGAGCTTGGGAGTCGGCTGCCTGCCTCTTACCTCCCATGGTGGAACAGGCTCTTTGCAACAGCACTACTCTTCTCTAGCATGGGAAAAAGTTTTCCTGTGCAGCCCATGGGTGTGTTCTGTTGTTCAATAAACTCCAGTGGCTTGTGTGAAAGGAGAGCCTGCTCTGCTGGAGATTTACTTCACTGCTGTCCAGATAGACTGGGAATATGGCTGAGATCAGCAAGGCCCATTAGTGAGGCTGTGAAGTGATAACCTTGGCTGAGCTAGGTACAGTAAAGGCTATGCTGCTGGAGAACATTAGAAAGATGAGCAGAACTACACTGGTTTGCCTCAGCTGGGGATATGTGCCTGGTGCAGGTGAAACTACAACTACCTTGGTGTTCTGGTCTATAGGTTTTTGTATGAGTAATGAAGAGGTCTTGTACAGGTATCACCAGGGGGTTTTAGGAAGCTTGAGAAAGAAGCTGGATATTCAAGAGAGTGATGTAAACAATGTGCTGTACTTCTGTGAAGATGTTGAATTCTCTTGTGTTTTGTTGCACTAGAAATTTCCTTTGTGATGTTCTGGGAGTCCCTGATTTCAAACTGTTTAATTAAATGGCAGTTTTTATAAGCCTGGTGACTTTTTTTCTCCTTAAAACAAGAAGAAATTAGGCCAAAATAAATAGTTAAAAAATTAACTTCTGTTTCTTCAGCTAATAGAGTGTGAAGAGTCTTTGACTGACCCTGAGATTAGCTCAGTTGGTTAGAGCCCAGTGCTAATAATGTCAAGTTTGTGGGTTCCATCCCTGTATGGGTCATTCACTGAAGAGCTGGACTTGAAGATCCTTATGGGTTCCTGTCAACACAGGATATATTCTGTGATAGATGATGCTTCAGCAAAAGATATACTAAGGTTGAATTCTTTCTTAAAATATAAAATGAATGATTAGCTGGTCCTGGACTCTTGAGTGATGGGTTTGTGATCCCACACTATCTAAAAAGGGAATGTGAGTAGTATTTTCTAATTTTTCTAGTTGGATGTTTGTAAAATGAATCTGTGCAGCTCTACTGATTAATTATTTTCCACTTGAGGACCTCAGTTTGAATTTTCCACACGTGTTTGTAGCACCTATGACCTTCAGTGTTCAACCTACTGGCCTGTGAGGAGAATGCTTAAAAGAATGATAAATGTTTCTGTTTAGTTTTAGATCTCAGTTTTATCAAGATCAAACTTTTTTGTCTTCAGCACTTAGTTTGTCTGTGTGGAAGATACTCACTTCCACACAGATGGGGATGGGGAGGTTGCACTGCAATGTATCATCTCCATCAGTCCTGAAAGGTTTAGAGATTCAAACTTCTTTCCAGACAAATCCCTCTCTACTGCATTGGGTCAGATTAAGAGGACTAGTGTTTGTTTTTTTTCTCTGCCCATGTACTAAGCCCTGAACCTCTGGGACATGTTTCAACACAGAATGGGTAGAAAGTGGCTTTCATCTGCCAGCCTTTCAAAACAAGACTGGGGAAAGAACAGCCAGTGCAAATCAATGCTGGACAAGTTCTGCTGGCCCAGTTCCTCTGGCACTGGAGTATGAACTTTCTTCGTTCTGCCAGTATGGGATTTGCCCTGTGGGTTGCATTGGACAGAATTTGATGTGTTTACCTAATTACTTTCTGACCAGAACAGCACTCTCCTGTGCATTTTGTTCACTGTTCATTTTCTTTCTTCAACCCCAAGAGAGTTGGACACACCTTATACCATGGCTATTGGTTTTATCTACTCCACGCTCATGTTCCAGCACTGAAATCAGACTTTTGTATTCCTGACAAATGAAATGGGAAGAAAACTGATGTTCTGGCTCTATCAGCCTCTCTCTGTAATGTCAGTAATTAATGGCAATGTTTCACTTGCCAAGCAGCAAGCCTTGGGCTTGTTGAAGCCATGCTGGAGAGTGAAATGTGGCAGTCTCCTTGCTTTCCTATTGCACTGTCAGGCTGGCTCAGCAATTATTTACTGCCAGTCATGTTGCTGGCAGAAGAAGTGATGTCTCTTTGTCAGCTAGTCCACAAGTGCCTTGATACTTATTACTTCTTTCCTTCAGCCCTGCTTCAGTAACACTTTACAGATTCAGACAGGGGTTGGGCCCTTTTTCTGTGTTCACTGGGCTGAGGGGAACTCTTCCCCATTGACCTTATTATTAAGTCAATTTGTAGGTTTTGTAAATCACTGGCTTTAAATGCAAAGAATTTTTTGATTCCCTGATTTCCACTGGCTGTTTATCTGTCTTCCACCATGCAATGGACGTTGTTTATTTTCAGCAAAATCCACTTCTGCTCTCAGAGACTTCTAGGGAGCATTTAGAGTAATTTAGAGTAAAGGAAGTACAAACATACACCTGTTTAAACTAAAAGCAGATAGATTTAGATAGGAGACATTCTGTACTGTGTGGGCAATGATGCACTGGAACAGGTTGCCCAGAGAAGATGTGAATGCCCCATCCTTGGAAGTGTTCAAGGCCAGATTGGATAAATCACTGAGCAGCCTGATCCAGTGGGTGGCATCCCTGCCCATGGCAGGGGGATTGGAGCTAGATAATCTTTAAAGTTCCTTTCAACCCAAACCATTCCATGATTCTATGAACTGCTTAGCAGAAGACCTATTCATCCCTTGTATCCCATCCCCAAGAAAAGCAGAAATAGGGGAAATTGTATGCAGGGTTACTTCCTGGTTTTAGGTGGTACTGTGATTAGTGTGTTGGTTTATGTGAGACTGTGGTGTGACAGTATGTGCTGACTGCAGGAATTTGAATGAGCACAGATCACAGCGGAAAGGTGCTGGACCCCTAACAGAGAAAGGCAGCTTTCAATGTCACTGGTTGCGGTCATTAAAAAATGATGCCATTTTTATCATACCTTGAGTTCTGCCTTTGATCATTAAGGAAACTAACTTAAGAGATAATAATACAGTGCAAAATAATTCTTTTGTGCTTTCTGACAGATAAATTGTCCTGCTTCTGGCCAGAATAGGGTTAACTTTTTGCAATAGCTAGGAGGGAGCATGCCTAAGACGTGGATGTTATTTGATATCACCTCCACTCATTGCTTTGGGCAAGGAAAAGGCACTCTCTTCAAGGGAGAAGGGGTTCCTTCAAATCAGGGAAAAAATGCCAGAGAGAACTGTCCGGTATAGTTTATTGTCAGGGGCTTTCTCTATAAATAGTTTCTTTTTCATATACCTTGAAAAATCAAGGAATGACTAGAAATGGGAAAGAGGAAAGGAAATATAATTACATTAAATGAAATTGGAAAAACAAAAAAATTCTAAAATTAAGTGAAATCAATGAAAAGTTCTGTCTCAATTCGATGCACTTCCTTTCCCTTCCATTCCATTTCATTGGGTTAACTTTATTTCAGAATTTTCAGGTTTTCTCGGTAAGCTTTGAACAAGCTTGGCACTGCAGCTGAGGTTCCCTTCCATGTACGTGGCCCTAATGTGAAAGCTGTGTGGCAGAAATGTTGTGGCACTGCCATGATCCTCTTGGCATGTATTTTCGAGCCGCGTTGTGCCTACTGCTCTAGGCTCTCTTCCTGTCTCAGGCCTAACTCGAAGCTGAATGGCATCTTGTCACTGGGACTGAGGTGCCCATAGCATGGGTGGTCCAGATTCAAAAGATGTAGGAGCAGCAATGTTGTGGCCCTGATGGAATGGCCTTGGCATGCCTATTCCAGCCCCAGTGTTCCTGGAGCTGTAAGCTCTTTTATTCACTCAACCCTAGCTGTGACCATAACCCTAACCCAGCCCTAACCCTAATGGCAGTGTGGCACGGTTGCAGAGGTCCTCCTTGCTGTAGGTGGCACAGATTAAAAAGTGTGGAGTCGGCAGTGTTGGCACCCTGCCCTGATGCCCTTGCACTGCCCTTTCCAGCGCCAGTGTCCCAGGAGCTGTAGGCTCTGCAGCTCTCTGAACCTGAAGCGGAACCCTAAGGGCAGCTTGTGGCTACTGCTGAGATCCCCATCACTGTGGCTGACCCAGATATAAAAAGTGTAGATTTTCTCTCAAGTTTCATATTTAAGCTCTTTTTTTGGCTTTTCTTTCCTTGTGGCGCTTAAGCAATGCCCCAGGCTTTGCAGACATGTAGAATGATTAAAGAGTTAGAAATGCCTTTTAATTAATTTTTAATAATTTTTAATTTAAAGGAAATGGGAGAGAATAAACACTGAGAGAAAGAACATAAAAGGTGAAATCCTCATTCTCCTCTTAGTTAGCTTCATCTGTTGTTATGTTTGAGAATTTCAATTGATTCAGCCTTTCTAGTTTTGTTAAGAACTGGCTTTGATACTCAGCTTTTTTCTTGCATGAGTGCTTCCAAACTTAGAGCAGCATTCTCCCTGTGTGCTCTGGTCTGATCCAAAACTCAGAACCCATCAGTAAGAAATCCCAGCCCAGAGTGGCTCACAGAGCGTACTGACCACTTATGGAAATAGTTACTGTTAAAATAATTTTACACGTCTGCATTCATTAACACAAACTGGTATGATTTTTTTTGACATAGCATCACCTCTTCTTCATCTCTTCTTCACCCTCAAAAATCTTGTCAGCCAGCATGAGTCTCCCCTGTTCAGGATAAATTTATTATGACCATTCAATGAAAAGTCATGTTCTTTTCTATAAATTCCATTTAAATATATTTAGTAAATGAGCTTAAAGATTTTTCTTTAAAATTGCATTACTTAATCACTATTTTATGCTGAGAAATGTTAGTGGAGTTAATGAACAGCTCAGTGTAATATTCAATTAAAGGAACATACCAGTTTCTCGTTTACTTGCTACCAGTCTAATTGGAGTTTTGTTTTCCTTTTAGATTGAATTCACGTAATCATCAATTGTATTTTCTTTGCATACACTTAGAATACTAATAAAGGGAAGGGGAGCAAACTAAATCTTCTAAATTATATTAAAAATGCAAGTTGTAGATCTTAAGTGGTTGCTATAATACACATAGATGCCATGTGAGGCTGTCCAACTGTCACATAATTTTTTGTTTATAATTCAAAACTGTGCATGTCTTGATATGATTTTTTTTTCTGAGGGGGTGAGGAAGTGGGGAGTAGCCGTTTAATAGAACCAGAATTAACTTCTTCCTTTTCTTGATGGTTTTTGCGGCACAGTAGTTTGGCTACAGCTACTGGCATAAGTAGGGTCTGCTGGTCTTTCTAAAGGCATTTGTGTATTTTGCAGGTCTGATGTTTATCTGCTTTGATCACTCACAGGATTGACTGGATAGCCACTCTTGGAACTGGGATAGAACCCTTCCCAGGCAGAATGCCTGGGGTTTTGCCCATGTGTGGGATCCACTAGAAGAAAAAGGGAACTTTACAAGGCAAATTCCCTGTCCCTAGCTGGCATAAGGACTGGGCAAATCTCTTGATCTTTTTTTTGTTATATTTCTATGGCATGTTACATAAATTCAACTTCTGGCTGAATTTGGGTGTTAGGTACCTACACAGTAGCTCTTTTTCATTTTGTTTCACTTTTTCTATCTAGTTGTGACCTACTTCTTGTTGTCAGTTTTGTCACAGCTGCCCCTCCCTGTGGCAGTTTGCTGCCCTCTCTGTAATGCAGTTGACTTGAGTTTTCTATGAGCAGTCAGTCACAATTGCCATTCATTACTTGAGGCCACCAGAATACCCCTCCAAATACTATAATTGCTCTCAGATTTAATCTACTTTGTTTTCCAGATCGTTAAATACCTTACACCAAAATAGCCTGACAAAGAAATTCTGTGACATCCATGAGCAGACTCTTATTACAGTTCTTCCAGTCTTTCAGTCCATAGCACAGAAAGCCAATATGAATTAATTTTTCAGATGTGATAGTAAGATGCAGTATTTAGAGTTTTACCAAAGCACAGTACTTTATGAAGCCTATATTCCCGCTACCTGCCTTGTAATGGTCACTTCTATCTCTGTGTACATCAGATTTATTATTTTCCTTTCAAAATGTGCTCAAGTGGCAAATAACATTGAACTATAAGCCAGTAAAGTCTATGTATGTACATAAATATACTCTTTTATATTTTTCCTGTGCTGTACTAGTGAAATGCCTAGGTCAAACGATCAGCTTGCTTCCTGACATATTTAAAAGTGGAGGGCAGTGATTCTCAACTTTAGGCAATTATCACAATAATTCAAGTTTAATTATTTGCTTTATTAGAAATAATTGACAATAAACATATATTAAAATATTTTTTCTTATATTTTATAATTTTCTTATTCAATTGGGTAGTTAATGAAGACTTTTATAGTCAGTCTGTGAGACTCATTCTTCAAGTATGTTGTCATGGAAACAATTTAAATGCTGTTTCCTAAAAAATTTACAATTGCAGAATTGTTGCATGCACATCACAAAGAGAGAAACTGGGAGTTCAGTATTAAAAACAAAAAGAAGTTTCCTGTTCCCTGTTGTCCCACATTAAAGGGCAGCAGCTTCTGCTTAAAATGAGCCTACTTTTTTATTTTCTTCATATGTAATTAGAGGATCTACTATAAAAACTGATGAATATGTATATGTCAGAAAGGATCTGGTCTTTCATTAATTTCAACAGAGAGAGATTTTGGAAGGATGCACTTGATGTTTTTCCAAGAGCATCTTTTTCTTTGACAGTTTGAGGTGAAACAAGAAATCAGCCCAAATGCTGCTGTGTTTTATGCGATCTTCGAGTAGCATATTAAGCCATCCGTGAGCTTTTTGTCAAATTTTGCAATTTTATGCATGAATCCATGCATTTCAATTTTTAACTTGCCTATCACTTGATGATGCATGTGATGTTCACTGAGATTCCTTGTATTTCTTTTGAAGCAGCTAAGCCACTTTTCCCTCTTCATCCTGACAGCTGTAGTAAAAACAATTCTACTGGGGAATAGGATGTTTTTTTAAATTTTTGCTGGTTGATTTTCAGGCAAAGTAAATGTCTGCACCACCCAAGTTTATCACAGAGTATCTCACTAAGTCTTGTGGAGGAGTTGCACCTGTGGAAAGAACAGATGATTTCCTTACAACGTGTAACCACCATGCAGATAACGTGGATTTGTGCCCTCAGATGTTACCAGGATTTCTTTTATCCTTCAGCTGTACTTAGAAAAAGATAACAATCATGCTTAGGTATGGACTCCTCCTGTAAATGGGAATAGTTCACCCATGTCAGAAACTTCTTTGCTGTGAGGGTGACTGAGCAATGGAACAGATGGCTCAGAGAGGTTGTGGAGTCTCCTTCTCTGGAAATGTTCAGAAGCAATCTGGACACAATTCTGAGTAAGGTAGTCTACTGGTCCCTCCTTGAGCAGGGAGGTTGGGCTAGGCTGGTTGGACCTTCACTGGTCCTTCCCAATCTTACCCATTCTGTGATTCTGTGAGCTATCTGAAGTGCCTTTCTCAAAATATTCAATGCTTAAATAGCTCAATATTACTCTCCGTGGAGTAGTAGAGGTTAAATCTACGTATCAGTCTTTCTGGAGGAGAAATGCATTACTTCAGTGAAATATTTAGTGAGTAAAGAAAGAGTACTATAAAGTGTCTCTAGCCTAAACCTTCAGGTCAGCTTCTCTGCTGGCAGAAGTCTGACAGCCATTTGGAAAGTCTGTTGCTGAAGACACTCCAGCAATCAGATATCAGTGGATTGCATCTGCTGTGTACAGATTCAGGTGTGTTGTGCTGAATGGAGACTTAGAAAATGTGAGTCATAGAGTTTTCATGGGTGTAGGAGGAAACCTCTCACAGGGACCAGAATGGAAAAAACTGTAATTTCTTCATTACCAAAAATGTTTTTTGGTAGTTTGTTCACTGCCATCTCCCTTGTTTTGATTAATCTATCCACTAAGCATAGCTGCATTTTCACAGTGTTTCTCTGCCTGCAGTGCAGGCCCACATGCATTTTTGCTGGGCAGATCCAGACATTCCTTGGTACAACAGCACTGCCAACATCCCCTTGGAAAAGATGGTTAACTGTGACTCTGCAAGCTCACAGTCATTTAGTTCAGCTAACCTCTGTCATATCCACTTGGTGCTGCCTGGTTCACTCCATGTAAAGGTGGGTTACAGCAGTAACTTGAAGAAGCATATCCTCTCGTGACTGATATGCTTCCAAACAGTTGACTGCTTACTCTTGAAGTCAATTCTCTGCTGACAAAGCCATTATCTTATTAGGAAGTAAAGCTCACCACATCTTGGCTGATCACTCTCTTGATATGGTTTTGTGGTTTGTTGTGTAGAGTGATGCCAGAGATTGATAATTCATTTGTTTCTCTTCTCTATGTAAAGGCTTTATTTAAAGCTCATTGCCATATAGTTCTTTGTAGAACTTGCAAATAACAAAGTAATGATCATCACAACAAAAAAAAAATTAAGTGTGCGAATACATTACAGGACAGTCACTATAGAAAACACATTGTCTGAGGGAAAGAGAAGGAAAAACGTGTTTGTAATTGCAAAAATTGGTTTTTGCTTATTTTGTTTTGGAAAAGTCTTTTTTTAGCTTTACATCAAACCTGACACAAGCAAATCACTGCATGACATGCTCATAAAAGGAGTGCAGTTAAAGAGATGGTGGAACTTTCATTTATGGTGTTCAAAAACTGTGAAAAGAATTTCCCTCTTTTCCTGCCTAAGGCAAAAAGAAAGGGGAAGAAAAAAAACAAATCAAGAGAGTTTTTATAAGGGTCATAATTGCTGCTTGTGCTGAAAATGTGTGCAATTCTGTCTAAAAAATTGGGCTGCTCTTGGCATTTGTTTACGGATTGTAACTCACATAGTGAAAAGCATCTACTTTATCTTGTATCTTCCTCCATTTCCATGCCATTTGGTCAGTGTCTCCTTGCTGCCAACACTTCTGTCTAGGTGTTAAGGACCATGACATGTAAGAGTTCTTTTCAGCATTACTGAGGAAACGTGTGCATGTGTGGGTGAAAACAGGAGAGACAGCTTAAAGTCAGTCCCAGGTCCAGGGATGTAGACTTGAGAAAAACCTAGAGAGAATTCCTCTGGGTTAAAAAAGAAGGCTGGATCTGTAAGTAAAGAAATGCCACGTTTTTTTAGTCTGAAAAGAAAAAAAAAATCAACAGAAAGGTACTAATTTTTAAAAGCAAATTTCCAAAGGGCTTTCAGTGAAACTTCAGACAGAAGCATTTTGGGTCTATATTGATGGTCAAAAATGTGGAGAGACACATGCTGGAAGAGTTTATCTCAAAGGTATGGTATGAGGGAACCCACAGAGTGCTACCAACCCCTGAATTTTCTTTATCCAACGCAATTGCTGTGATCACAGAGCCACTGAATATTCATAGTAGTTGCTGGGTCTTGCAATTTTATTAGAGGTCATGGTACTATTCTCCCTTGGAAAGAAACAACTGCTGAGAAAACAAACTTTCCCATAATTGAGAATTGTTTTCTGATGAGCCAGGCTACTGCTGATTGCTGTCTGACTCCTGTTGTATCCAGGGAAACTGCCTTTTCTCTTCTTTGCAAATACATAGCAAGGCAGTGTAGTGATACTGGATGTTGATACTAACTCCTCCTAAGTGACTTTGGCTCCACTTTAAATTTTACCTGCCAGCCTACAAGAGGAAAGCAACTATTTTTGTCTATTTCTCTTTCTTTGTGTTTTTACTATTTGCATGTATATATTGTTGTATGTATTTTTCTTCATGAATGCATGGATGGGTGTAGTAGATCTATGGTCCTTGCCTTTTCCCATAGAAAAATCCAGAAAATCCTGGATGAACTATGAGGATTTACCTTTTCCGGGCAATGCCTAGCAGACAAAACCCAGCAAACAGCATTTATGTTGAGGCTGTTTATTTTGACATGGCTCTTACTCTTTCTCTGTGACATCAGTGCACCATCAAACATAATTTTTTCTTCGGAATGTGTACAAACTAAATTTTTTTACTGGGGGAAGTGTTCTACTTTCAATTCACACATCCTCCAGGATCAGTGAAATAGGAGCTGTTCTCCATTGACTCAGGAAATACCTTTGAAATCTGTTTTTTAATGCTTTCCTGTGAATAACAGGTTTCTGTGATTGCATTGTTTCTGTCTGTCAGGCTTTTGTTGGCTAACATCCGCTTAACCTGGCAGAGATACAGAAATCTCAAAACAGCTGCATTCCAGGGGATTCTATGAAAATGCCGAGTGGATGGGAAAGGCCCAAATCAGTGCCTGAACTGAAAGCTTTTGATAAATTGAGATGGATCCAGGCTCAGCTGCCACATGCCTTGACTGACATGAGTTAACTGTGTGGCTCTCAACCATCTGGGCTCTTTACAGAGATATTGCAGGGCTTGTGGGGAGGTAGAGGTGTGACACTGGAGAGGTTTTGTGGGCAGATGCCACAATTCCATGGGCAGCCAGAAGTGGGACCCTTCTGCTGCTTATGGAAGCAGTCATTTTTGAACAGACATGGAAATAGCTTTCCAGTGTATTGTAAAGTCTTGTCACATTGTTTATGCTTTGCTGCCCATTTATTTGGGTTTTTTTCCCATTGTTTTCCCTGCCTTTCACCCCAGGTCTTGTTGAAAGCTGCAAACGTTGTTTCTGCCTTCTTCACTTTAAACAGTCTTGAAGCCAGATGAGATAATGTGAAAAGTAAAATCCTTTCAAATAATCTGTGAAGGTGTGTCTGGAAAGTATCAGTGACTATAGCTGGCTAGTGTCACAGCACAGCTGATGTCAAGCAGAGAGGATAGAAACTGTGATTAATCATGGATGTGAATACTTGTTTAGAGAGGTGTTCAAGAGAGTGTTCCAAATTTTGAGGTGGCATTAACCTGTGTTGAAAGTACCTATATGTATATATATATAATGTGTGGACACACAACCTACGCTATATCAAACAGGGTCCAAAAGCAGAAAAAAAAGAGAAGAAGAGAAAAATATATGTGCGCCTTTTTTCAATGCCCTGCCTGTAACTGCTTCTTTTTATCTTCCTCACTGAAGTAACAAGTAGGTGACTGTCATAAACACTAGCAATCAATGCAAACACATTTGGGAAAGGATCTTGGACACACAGAGGTTTAGTTCACTTTGGAGTGAAAAGAGGCAATTGAGAATTTGTGACCCTCTCTTCTTCAAACAGATGTTTGGTGCATGCAAACGCCCTCCCAAGCTCCAGACTCACACACTGATGGAGGTGTGTACATGCCCACCTGTGTATTACATGTCTGTGCTCCCGTACAGCCCAGGGAGAGCTAATCAGTACAGCCATTGGGACTGATCAAGAGCGATGGTTATGCATTTAATTCTATACCACATAGTTAGGGCCCCGATTCTGTTGTTGCAACTTATGTATCTTATACTGCTTGAACCAGTCCTGGGAATCTGAGGCGCCTGCATGGACCTTATAGATGTGAGATGACTGACTTGAGACAACTGAATTTCATCCCTACATCTGCTCACTGAACTGCTCTTCTGCTTCCCTTGGCTATACTGATTAGATTTCCACTAATGCCAAGGGTGGCCACTTCTGCAGGTACGTACATTGGAATGTCTGAATCTGGAGCTGACTCCTACATTCAAATCCCAGCATCCTAAGCCAAGGGCTTAATGAATTTACTCCATAGTCATGTTAGCTTTTTTATGACTACAAAAGAGCTTAAAGTCAGGTTTAATTAGCAGGTCTCAAACTGTCTAGAGCTTCATATTTCAAAGCCAACACTTTAAACAATACCTATGTAGCACTCAGATGTTTGTAGAAATGAAGTAATATGAAGATCCCCTCAGAGGCAGCAAGTTTCCCATATGAGCACTCAGAGGCTCTGCCAGTAGGAGCCAAATTTAAGAGATGTTAGATGGATCAGTTCTGCACATAAAACAGTTTGCACTGAAACACTATTTTCATGGTTTCAATTGATTCAAATCTGGTTAATTACTGTTTCTCTGTGCCATATGCCTCTGCTGTTGCTGGGTATACCCTTCCACTGGCATTAGCTCACTCATTTCCCTCGCATTTTTCTTACAACCATAGAATTTGCTTCCTGCTTTGTTATCCTGGAGATGCTCTACGTAACATATCTGCCTTAAACCATTTCAGCTAAGATTAAAAAGTTATGCTGTAGCAAACTGTCAGAGTAAGAATGAGGAGAATGAACTTTAATGACAAGCATTTAAAACTACCACAAGAATATACAAGGCTTTCTTGTGGGGATGTGCGATAGTACTAAAGTATCAATGCTGGTTTGAGGATTTAAAAAATTTCTACTGTCTTTCTTACTCACAGGAAATGAAATTGAGACCTGGGCAGAACTTAAACCTGATCTTTGAGTACTTGCTATGAAATCCTGTCACCAGCAAAGTCAATGGGCATCTTACCACTTATTTTTAAAGAAAACATGACAGCACCCTACCGCCATGGCCTTTATGCATCATGTACTTTGTAGGAGGCTTTGTGCTTTTTAATTCTTCATAAGGCACATCTGGCATGAACTGTTTGTAATACGGCCACCACCAAGGCAGAGAGCTGCCTGACAAAGAAATCAAAGTACAGGGACTCTCCCAGCATCTGGAACCAAATACAATCAGCAAATGCCACTGGCGGTCTTCAGAAGGTTTAGCAGGTGAGACATTTAAGGGACACATGTAGCTATTGATTTGTTCAGTATTTTCACCCTTTTCCTTTTATCTCTGACACTTTCCTCTCTTACATGGGGTAGAGGGAAAGAATAACTGGCATAAATCTGTTTGGGTAGCACAGGGAAGTTGATATTCATTATTAAAATTGTCAGACTCACTTTTGGAAAAGGACTAAAGTCTGGGTGCCTGCATGCTTTTTTTTGTTTTGTTTTACATTGCTGCTTGGTGGATGAGATACTTTAAATAATAGGTTTTATAATCCAAGCATTGGAATACGTTACTTTTAGAGAAAAACCCTTTTAAGTAAGCTAGACAAGGTTCAAGAAGCCCAATATCACTAGCCGCTTTTGAAGATGCAGGCCTCTACGCTTTAGAAAAAATGGCTGGAAACAACTTGTAGGAATACAGACCAGTGGTCCTGACATGTGAGAACCTGGGACTTCCATCCCTATTGCACTCGGTGTGATCGGTTAGAAAGCAAAGGCAAGAAGGGACGTAGTGTAATTTTTTTTCCTTTAGCAAGTTTTGTATGAAGCCTCTCCTCTCTCCACCTCCGTAGGAGAGACAGAGATGCCGGGGAGCACAGGATAATCTCAGGGCAACTGCTCCCTCTGCAGGAAAAAGGCTGGAGGGATCCAGTCCTCAGGGCTGGGTGACAAATGCTGCAGTGTGCACTGAAACATGAGTGAATATGGGGGGACATAACACGATGTGACGAGTGACAAGGACGTGACCAACAGATGTTTTACATGCAGGTTGTCCATGCAACTTCAGAATTTGCTGGAGGTGAGGTCTGAAGTTTCTTTGAACAGCAAGTCTGTCTGAAGGGGCGGCAAGCAGAGACAGCTGTATCCAAAAAGTTCCCTGACCAGGGAATACAGATTATTAACTGCTGCTCTGCTTCTTTCTGCTTAGCCCAACCACACAGGTCCCTGAAGTCTGCCGAATGCTGAATGAAGTCTGCTGAATGGCTGAGAAAGATTTTCTTATACCATTTCAAGGGCTGATGACTTTGGCTGCTAAGTCAGGGCAATCTGTGTTTTTACTGAACTCAGGCATTATGCCTAGCTGTAAATCTTTGAATGTGGTCTCATGCTTTCTGCCCCTGGTGTGTTACAAAAAATTCAGTGTTGGCCCAATCCTGCAATTTTAAGTCAGTTGTTGGATATAAGCGTGCTCCTGTTTTTAATATAGATTGTTTGGGCAGAAGTCTGTGTTTTTTATATTGTTTATGTAAAAATAATTCATGGGTGTTTTATGGTCTGTTTGATACTAAAATGATATTTAATATGGAATTTTAATTTTACAGCATGGAGCAAAAGCTCTGCATCTCCTCAGTTTTGTTAATACACATTTTATGAACTTCATGAATGTATGTCTAGAGTAGATACTAAAAGTTCAAACATATAAATGAATCAGGTTTTAAAATACCCCTAAATACTTGTTTGCCTAATTTACTATTTAAGTACTACATATACACCCTTCCATACAAACCAAAGTAGGAATGGGTTTTGTCTACAGATTTGCTTCCAATCTTCTGGTCTTGTCAAATATTAGGAATTTTTCCATATGTTTTCCTGAATAGTAGCTGTTCTTCTAGATTCTGTTCTGTTCTATGTTCTCCTATTGCTCATGAAAGTAGGCTAAATAAATGCAGTCATGTTTTCTGGCCTTGACAATATGAGTCCATTTTTAAAAAGGTACTCCAAACCAGTACAAACCATTGATCCCAAATGTTTTTCTATTAAGTTGCTTTTACAAAAAGGATTATATGTCTTATCAGTTTCTGATTATGAAATACTAAATAACCATACATATTAACTCACAGGTGACTACTCAGGAAGATAATTTTTTTTTAATTTAACTGGCTTCTATGATCTTCTCCATAAGCAGGAAAGGAAGCTGGGAACTGATGTTTGGGATCTTGTGAAGGTATTCCCAACATTTACAGTAAGAACATTTTAGTTACTCAATTTAGGTTAAAAGCTGAAATTCCCTGTAGAGCCATGGGAAGAGTTAACTCCAGAGAGTAATTTGAACCACGGAGATTACATACACATTTGCCTCCCTATTTAGATGCTTTCCAGATGCCTTTCTTCCTTCACTGATTGAGAAGTCAGGACTCTCCAGCAAGACCTTTAAAATTAGATGATATAATGTCAGGAGACATTTCTGAGGGACTGTGGACAGTTTCGATGTCACTCTACTCATGAATCACAGAGGCAGGCTGCTACTGCTCCTTCTCCCCCCCGAAAAAAAAAGTGCAAATACAATAAATTGTGTTTAAAAATGTTTTAAGAGAATATAGATGTATATAATTATGCATACATGGAACTGCTTCTGCAGAAATATTAGACTGAAGGGAAAATGAGTACTAGCATTTTTGAGGTAGCCCACAACATGGAGTCTTTTCATAAACTATCCAGACTCCAACTTATAATGAATATGGGAAAAATGCCCTTTTTTCTTGGAGAGATTTCTTCGATACTTGAAGGAGATAAGACCTTAAGAAGCAACTTTTCTGTTGCTTTTTCATTTCCCCCTTTGGTACAGAGCACTGAAGAAGGCCTTAAGCAATCCCAGCCATAACAAAGCCGAACAGCTGACTGAGGAGCATCACTGCAAGTTACTGCTTTAAGTTAGGGCAGTTGAAAAGAGATGAAAAGCACAAAAGGATTTGCTCTGTTTGTGAGTATGTAGAGGGCACTGCTTACAGTGGTGGGTTGGAGCACTTGTTTCTGCTTTTAATTTTCCACTTCAAAGTACTCATCACCAGCATTAAACACAACAATTTCAGTTGTTGCTTTGGCTGTAAGATCCTGGATATCTCCTTTGTCTCTTTTCCCATCTCTTTCTTGAGATTTCTCCTGTTGTGATCTTGGGTGCTAAATGAACCTAATGTTCAAAATACAGCAGATGTATTGAGATTGGAGACCAGAGGAATTTGTGCACATAACTTTGCACACGTTTTGAATCAGGTAATAGGTAATCTCTTTGGGGTCAGACTGAAGAAATTTATGATTTTTCATTATTATTTACTATTATTTTGTCATTATTAATCAAATTATCCAGACTCACAAATAATCTTTTAATGTTAATTGGGAATAGCCTACCCTCTTAAATCTTCATGTTTGGAGCAAGCAATTCTATATGGTATACATGGTTTATATTTAAATTCTCTATTGGTTTATGAGAAAAAGAAACCTGAAAAACATTCTTTGGCAAAAACAGGAGTTACCATGAAGTTTTTAGGATAATTTTATAATTAATGAATAAGGTACTAATCATTGCTAAACACACATTAGATTATATGCTGTAATAAAGGAAAGCTTAATGCACAGCTCCCTCAAAGTGACTGCAAATCTTTTCATTGATTTGAGTAAGACTGAAATCAACATCTTACATCAGCCAGACTGAAGATATTAAACAGCTCTTTACTCTCCAGGCTGTAGACAGCTTGTTTTCCTTACCTCCATTTTGCTAATTTTAGATATTGAAGTTAGTTTCCTTTTTGTTTAATGTTGGGTTTTTTTGCAGGCCCTGTGTCTGAGGAAGCTTAGGCTGCCACAGTGCTGGGGAATATGTTGTTTGCTTAAAACCCATCTATTTCTGTAGATGTCTTAAAGCAAAGCCAACTATACACTTCCCTTTTTCCAAAGTCTAAATTCTGAGAGAGTAAATCTGAGTCAAAAAGTTTCCTTTAAATCCTTGCCATAACCCACCTTGTCCAAGTTTCAACAAACTTGATTTTTAATGACTTCTCCTTGTTTAGGCACTGGCTGTCTATGGGTGAACTTTCTGATGATTGATGGGGAACAATGGGATATCTCTCTGTTTCTGCTGCAAAGCTGTTTTCAAGAAGGCTCACAGTAAAGCAGTCTTTTTTGTCTTCCTGCTTTTTCAGGCTGATTTTAAGTCAATCTGTCTCTGCATGCTTTTTGTCCAGCCTTAGTAACAGTGTGTTTATTTTCCTCAATCTTTATGCTTTATTTGCAGTGGTGGTGTTTAATCTGTGTCTTAGGGTGAGGTGGGACCTCCATGCATGGTTTGCAATGGGTCTGCAAAAGGAAGCTAAGAAAAGCAATGAGTTTAAATCTAAACTGTGACTGTCTGTCACTTCTTTGGAATCACAATCAGCATATGAAGAAAATTTCAAACCACTCCTCAGTGCAATACTCATGTTACATCCATGCTTTTCTGCATGGGTAGGGATGACATCAAAAGCCTAACAAACAACTGCCTATGCTGTGAATTTTTCTGCACAGGTATGAACTCTGCTTCTACTGTCCTGCAGCAATTCATATCTGCCAAGCACTAGTACCAAGTAAGTGCCAGGGATTCATTTCTGCTGGATACAGATGTGGGAGAAATGGGTGGCACATAAACATAGAAAACAGCTATCCTGATTCACAAGATCCTGCAGAGTATATATTGGCTTCTTATTACAGTGGATTTTAGGACATGAAGTGTATACTGGCACTTTTTTTGAGTATCAGCTGCAAGACAAATGTAATCCATATTCAGCATTCTGAATCTCCATTGGATTGTCGTACTTTCAGCATAATAAATTGACCATAGCGGCACTGACCCTAAGAACCATTTAAGAACCTCTTTAGTATGTAAAATAACTCATGCTGGTGTTAGGTTTCATATGGTTTTGTTTTGTAAATTGTTTGGGTGGTTTGGGTTTCTGATGTGTCCTTGGCTATTACTGAGATTTGAATACAGGATGCTTTAAACTGCTCTTGTAATGGATGCATTGTCATTTCTGGGTTGTAATTCATGCCATTGACCATTCTGCATCAAGTAAAAACACAAAATAATGTGGAGGATCAGAGCTGGAAGCTGAAGATGTGCGAAAAAATGTCTTCACAGGCTGCCAGACAACAGCCTAGCGTCAAAAATGTAGTAATCTGCTGTGTTGGCTTGTCTATTGCTTTGCCTAATATAAACATACTGGAGGTGTTTTCCTTTTGCTCTGCAGGATGTAATTTCTGCATGGGATCCAAAGGCAGGAGAGACTGGGAAAGCAAAATCATCATTGTGCACCTTTTTATTCTGCAGAGCTCCAAAGTTCTTAAAAAAACCGGCTGTCAGAGTAGAGAAGGACCATTTGTTAAATGTTTTTATGTCTCAGCTGCCATCATAACTACTGCAAATATCAGCACTATGGCCTTGAGGTGACAAGAGAACAAAGATTGAATGGTATTTTATGAAATAATTTATTTTCACTAAGCTGGGTCCATGTCATATTTTTTTAAGGATGAACCACAACACTCAGCACTTCTCTAAATTAAAATAAGGCTACCAGAAGAATAATTTCCTGACTTTGTACCACCAAACCTAGATTGATAAAGTATGTACTGCTTTTGAGTTATTTTGCTTAGTATATAGCCCTTGCATTTTTAAACTTGTTTATGGTTCATTAGTATGGCATTTAAACCAGTAGATTTAATGAATTAGGTGCTAAGGCCTGTGAGTTCATTGAGAAGTAACACTTTCACAGCACTTGCCATGATATATGATGTACTAGTCTACATTAAACTGTGAGCAGGAAAGTGTTGAGGAGAGATTTGGGAAGCTTCAAAAGTTTTCTACATTCGAATTTATGTCTACATTAATCCATTTGAAGGATGTCTTCTTCTAAACCCAGTCTTAAAGTAATGAAAGATTATGAAGTTTCATGCAATTTCAAAACTATTGCTGAAAAAAAGCTTTATTTCATTTCTTTTCAGTGTTTGCATTGCAAAACATCACTGTCTCTTGAGAGGAAAAAAAAGAGTACAAGTACCCAGTTACGTATTCTTCTCCACTCAGCCTTTTGATCTCATCTGCCTTTACCATTTTCAAAGTGCTCCAATAGGCACACTTGAGACTAGGATTTCAGTTCTTCTTGCATTTAAAACAACTTTTCTCCATTTAAGTAATTTAGTATGTATGGACATAGCAGAACAGAGTTTAGTCCTTTGTGTATCTGTTTCTTGTTGGGTTTTTTGTTAAATCAAGAGCTGACATGATGAGTGTCTAAGTTGCCTCGCTAAGGAAAAAAAAAAAAGGAAGTGAATTGAACTCAGGGAATTGAAGTGGATGACAGGTGAGTGAGATAAATCAGAAATAGCAGTTTAAATGAGTGACAGGGGAAGATTAAAAGATATAACTGAAGGCAACTGCCAACAGCCCATAGAATCTAGGACACAAGATGGTGTAGAATAAAGGAATTTTGGAGTAGAAATCAATTCAGACAAGGTGAGAGTGAAAGGGGATCTGCTACAGGATTTCAGTATTTTTTCCAGTAGGAAAAAAATTAACATTTTAATGCTTTATGGGGAAAGAGAGAAGAGAACAAATAGGACAAATAGGTTCCTCTCTGACAAAGAAACAAGGAAAGTGAGAAGGAAGGAAAGTAAAGTCTTTGCAATAGAAAGGAGAGTTCAAAGGGTTAAACATTTATTCACAATTAAAAGGAATTGTAGTGAGAATCATTTGAGGAGGCCAGGTTAGGTGTAGTTCAGAGGCAGAGGCATTGGGGGCAACCCAGACCTGATTTCTGATTATCTTCAGTGATGTAGTGAGTAGCATTCATAAAGCCTCCTTCTTCCTCTGTTTTCGTTGAGCAGTCTGAGTGCTTCATAAATCCAAATGTAAGGTTAGATATATACTTTTGGTATACACTTGTGAAGGCAAAATGTTACACTGACAAAAGTGTAAGAATTGCTAAAAAAGGATGCAAAGCAAGAACAGGTGACAGATTTGAGGGAGAACCCTATCCTTCAGCACTGCTCCTTCCTTTCTGCCTAGGCCTGACAGCACAGTCTAGTTAGAAACTGAATTAACACTTTTTGGAAGTTACTGGCAGAAGGTGGAGATGATGGGCTACTTATTGCCACACTCATTTAGGCAGTTTTCTCAACACACATCTGGGCACAGCCTGTGGAGAGCCCACACTGGAGCAGACTAATCTTGAAGGACTGCAGCTGATGGAGAGGACCCATGTCTGTCCAGTTTTAAAGGACTGGATCACATGGAAGGGACTCCGTGCTGGAGTAGGGATAAAGTGTGAGGAGGAAGGAACAGCAGAGAGATATTATGGACTGACCACAGAGTCACTCACCCTCCTTCCTCCTGCATTGTTTGGACAGGTGGAAGACGTAGAGATATTAGAAAGAATAAATAAAGTTTAGCCTGGGAAAACGAGGGGAGCAATGGGAAGGTGCTGTTTTAATTTTGTCTCTGTTTCTCACCATCCAATTCTATATTAATTGGCAATGAATGAAAGTAATCTTCCTCAAGTCTGTTTTGGTCATGATGGCATTTGATAAGTGATCTTCCTGTCTTTATCTCAACACATGGGCTTTGCTATCTCATTTTCTTCTCCATGTTCTTGGGGAGGGGGAGTGCGAGAGCAGTGGGATGTGTGTCTGGCAGCCGGCCAAGATCAACCCACTAGGACTGTACTGCCTGCAAATGTTGTGAGTCAAGAGAAGACACAGGGTCAGATCCTTACTTGATGAGACTTGGCAGAGGTTGCTGGATTTCAAGAGTGATTCTGCTGACAGAGATCCCAACCTGTGATTTTTAAATCTCACACATCATGCAAACAGTGATATCTAGTTGTTTGGAAGAAGTTACATGCAAAAATACTCAGGAGGTGGAAGTTTGGGAGGGTTTTGGTGGTTTTTTTTATCTTGAAGAAGTAGAGATGTAGTGGAAGACTAAACCTATTTTTGGTAACACAGCAAACAATCTCAGTTCTTCTCTGTGGCCTCCCCCCTGTGTCATTAAACTCCCTGAACCATTCTTCTGACTAAAACCTAATACCATTCTGGAATTTCCTCTTTTCTGTTTGAGCCCAGAATCAACATAGTAGGATACTACTTTTCAAAATGAAGTGCAAACAAAAAAAAGTGAGGAGCAATAATTTTTACTGTTCAGCAAGAATATCTCTCCCTCCCACCTGCCTTCTTTCAGCTTCTGCATGTGTTCTTTTCCCCTGGAGATTTAAAACATCATAAACAGTAACCTTTTGTTAGCTGGCATTGTAATTTTGTTATTGCTAGATTTCTTTAGTTGCTGGGCTTCTGTATGTGCTTTTGTCTATTTCACACAACTCAATACCAAAAAATGGGTATTTTTTTTTCAACAGGGACCTCTGTAAACTTGAAAGAAGACATATAAAGGGGAGTGGGAAACAGGCCAGTCAAATGCAGAGGGCATGCTAGCTATCACTCAGCCATTTTAGAAGACTGCTGCAGAAAAGAGCAGCAACATTAACTAAAAATCACCCCCTCCTGCTCTGCAGTCACTGACCTCACCTGTTACTTTTAAGAGCTGTGCAGGCTCAGGGATGAATTTGCAAGAGAGCAATTGCACTTTGAATGGGGAAAGCTACATTTCTTAGTTCACCTCTGGAAGTAGTACCGTCAAATAAACCTCCCCTGCACACACATGAGAAAGTAGTGTGAAACCCAGGTTCACCTAAAACTGAACTTCAGTTACCAATTAGCTTCTGAAATTTCTGACCCTTGCATGTATGATCTCTTCTTTGGTATGCTCAGCCAGGTGTTATGAGAACATTAATTTTGGAAAGTGAGGACCTGATACTTTTTTTGATACTGAGGGGATAAAGAAAGAACATGGCTGGGTTATAATCAGAGCCGGCATATCGTACAGCAATGATAAGAGATATTCAGATCTTAGCTGTGCTTCAGTTTAATAAGAATCACATAAATGCCTTCAGGAGACTACATGGTCCAAGTAATAGAAATGGATCTGATCTGTTGAACAGAGCACAATGCATATACTTTTACCTTTGGAGAGCTTTATATTTTGCCAACAGCATTTTAAAGTTTCCATGTGTAAAGGCTAGCCCTAGCTGTACGGATGTTACCCTCGAACTATTTCTTTTACAGTCAAGAAGAGCTGAAAAATTTAACTGGATCCTACTAAAAAGTGGTTTGAGGCAGGGTTTGACTTAGCCGCTCTTTGTATGTTAACAGAGGAATTGTTTTCAACTCATTGGAATGAGAGTTTCTTAATTTGTGGTTGCAGCCTAATGGTGACATGGGTTGTAAATATTACAGTGTTACTTATTTCTGGAGTAACCCAGTGGGATCACTGACCGAATACTGAACTTTTAAATTATGGAAATACCTTTGTGAAAGTATAATTAATGCAAATCTATGTAAAATAGAGTGAAAGTTTAGCCCAAGATGTAAGAATTATTTTACAACCTTTTGGTTAATAGGTTGGATTATCGTCTCAGTTACACTGCAGTAACTCAAGTTTCATTCAGTAACTTAAAGCAGGTGTTTGTCTGACATGGATGGACCTCCTGCATGAACAAGGGGCTCAGATCTTGAGTCCCTGCTTTTACTAATCAATTCAAGCCCTAACTCTAATTTACCATGATGAAGCAAAACCAAATTCACCAGAGATAACTCTAGATAATCCTCAGACTTTTTTTTGTTGTTTTTGCTGAAGAGATGAAAGAGCTCATGAATTTCTTTAATGAACAATAGGAGATTGTTTCAATAAATGTAAGTCCTGAGTAATTCAACTCAATCAGGGCTTCTTTGTAATAGACTTTTCTTATAAATATACAATCCAGATACAGTGCACTCAAAAGTTATTAGC
Organism: Orthonyx spaldingii; assembly: GCA_013397795.1. Classification (NCBI taxonomy): domain Eukaryota; kingdom Metazoa; phylum Chordata; class Aves; order Passeriformes; family Orthonychidae; genus Orthonyx; species Orthonyx spaldingii. The sequence goes on along the minus strand of VZTJ01005454.1, from coordinate 2,841,339 downwards.
TCAGGGAGAGCCTTAAAATTGCATTTCAGTATCATAAGACATGAGCACACAATTCAGAAATTACCTCAACGGACTGTAAATAGTAATTAAAACCTCTAAGCAAACAGAATGTCTTTTAAATTTTATTCACTGTGTGTGATTATTTGACTGCTACTAAAAGTATACTTGAATCTATTTGGATATTCAGGGTTTGCAAACTCACTCCGTTACTATGTTTTGGTCAAAACGAAATTTAGCTGATGGTCTGTGGTGGTGGTGGTTGACCTTGGCTGGACTCCAGGTGCCCACTAAGCCACTCTATCACTCCCTCAGCAGAACAGGGTGGGGAGAAAATAAGATGAAAAAAACCCTCCTGGGTTGAGAGAAAGGCAGTTTACTGACACAGAAGTGAAGGTCATGCACTCACAAACAAAGGAAAGACCTCAAAGATTTTGTTCCCTACTTCTCATCAGCAAGCAATGTTCAGTCCCTTCCTGGGAAGCAGGGCTGCAGCACGCATTGCGGTCGCTCCGAAAGACAAATGTAATCAGTATCAAATACTGCCCTTCCCTTGTCCTTTCTCTTAGCTTTTATATCTGTGCTGATGTCATATGGTGTGGCACACCCCTTTGGCCAGTTTGGGTCACCTGTCCTGGCTGTGTTGCTTCACAGGATTTTGCCCACCCCCATCCCACTGGTGAAGGTGAAAAGTTGGAGGGAGTGCACCGATGCTGTGCCAGCCCTGCTCAGTAGCAGCCAAAGCACTGGGGTGTTATCAGCCCCTTTTCATCTGCCAATGCAAAGCACAGCGCTGTGAGGGCTGCTGTGGGGAAATGAACTCCATCTCAGCCAGACCCAGTGCAACCTTATTGGTATTCCAGCCGGAAAAATATACAGAGGAGATTCATACGGTAGCAGCTCTTTCCAGAAGAATTTATTTAGGTTTTTCAAGCTCAGCAACTGAAGCATTGCCACCAGGACCACGTTAATACCAGTGTTGTGATAGTCCTGTGTCTGACTGTATCTTGATTGAAGCAAATGAGAGATTTCTGTAGTTAGGGTTCCAAAATGGCTATTCTTACATATACCAGACATATATTCTCAGTTTAATAGGATCTGAAGTCGTAGTACTATTTCTTCATAACAAGATATCTGTCAAAATGACATCACTCACTGCAAAAAGTTTTTATCTGGCTTCAAGAAAAACATAAGATACAATACCTGGAAAAGAATTATGCAGAATAAAAGCGGGAGAACAACAGGGATTCAGTCCTCTGGAAGGATCTTTCTGCCTCTCAGATGATACTCAATATTTTTCCATTCCAAGTAAGTATTATGATTAGAATATGTTTGACTCTGCCAGGTGCTATCCAAATAAGTGTGAAAACACAGTTCATACTTACACACATTTAGAGACAAGCTGCTAAAAAACCTGGAGTGGGAAGGTGTCATAGCTTTAGTTCTGTGACACTGAGAACTACGTGATTTACCAGCCAGGGGCAATGATAAAGCACAGCTAAATTAACAAACAAATGTACCCCCAGCTCACTTCTGTTCAGTCAGGGGTGAGAAAGCATCCAAGGAACAGTCTCTGGACAGGTCCAACAGCCTTTTGCTGCCCTTCTTGCCTGCTCTTGAGTTGTCCCATTGGCAGAATTAATAGCTAGTGAAGACCAAAAGGGTCCCTGTTAATGCAGAACCACCTCACAATGTGAGACAACAGAACTAGGCACAGGTTTCTGAGCTGGATTAACTTTTTGAAGGATTCTGCCCCAAACCATTTAGCAGCAACATTTTGGGTTTGAGTGGCCCTCAGCAACCTAAGGGTAGCTAAGGAATAAATGCATGTGTATATCTCTGCCTTTAAAATAACTTTCTTCAACTCTTTTATAGTTCTGCCCTGTGTCAGTGTAAAAAAATCCCCAAATATAGGAGCTTTGTGTCATGAACAAGACAAATGTGTTCTTCCCATGAGCTTTTCTCCAACATTATCCTGTGCAAGTATGTAGTAAATATTAGCTTTTTTTGCTAGGATGCCAGAAACCACACAGTTAAGATCCAATACAGATCCAAAGATTTCATCTGCACTTGTTCCTGTTTGTATTCATTTGAAGGTTTATCATCATATTTATTATCCAGAGCACATAGGGGTTAAATCCTGCTTTATTTATTGAGAGAGTTGTGTGAAATAGACAAACTTGAAGATAATGAGGATTCTGGCATATATTTCACGTACTCATCATATATAATGAAGGTAATGATATTCTTTTCCTTCTGCATTTTAACTCATAAGACGTCTCTGGGCTGTACTGCCAACATTTAAGATGGTTTTGGAACAGAATTGCTTCTTCTTTATAAATGCTCAATTAATGCAGCTTTTTGGGTTAAAGAGCCACAGAAGCTCACAGAACTTAAAGGACTTCTCTTGTTCTGTAGGCCCTCAGTCAGGTCATGCTGATTGAACCCTTTGATAAACACTTCCTTTTCAGGTAGGGCTTTGTCCCTCTGGGTGCAGAAGTCTAAAAATTGGACACCTGACTGTGAGTTATACATCCTGCCAACTCCTTTTAGTTTTTGTGGAGTGAAACAGATGTTTTAAAAAGGCAGTCTGTAAGACCTGTGTTCTCTATTCCCAGAAGACCTTCTATGTCATCCTAATAAAGGTATCAGAAGGCATTTGGAAGAAACCTTACTTTTCTCCATAAACTGCAGAGATAGTTAATTTATAAACTATTGTTTGCTCTTCCTTCAGACATTTGAAGGTGAAAAAATCTGTGTCAGCATGTATGGACACTTCCAAATTTTAATTTATCCAACAACTTAAGGTACAGTGTAAAATAAGTATTCAGGGGAAGAATGGTAGCTATTTCATGCAGGAATCTTCATCCATGAATCTCACAAAAAAACCCCTGTACCCAAACCTTTCATCTTAAGCAAGGCACTAATTTTTTAACTTAACTGGTAAAATTTTTACCAGTGAGAAAACAAGAGCAATTGGATGGTGGTCATTCTTCTACCCCTTTTTCCCCCCAGATATGAGTACAGAGTAAGTTCAGAGAGGGTGCAAATGCTGTAAGGTATATCTCTGCTGTTGTGCTGGAACTTACACAAACTCCTGGGAATCCTTTATTAAAACTTGTAATAGATTGAAGAAATTAATTTCCATACATCTGGTAAAACTCAGCATTTATTCCAGGCCAGATATGATCTGTGATTCATAAAAATACTTTTGCAGAACAGCTTTTCTGCTTTGGGACAGAATCAGTTTGCCACAGAAATGACAATAGAAATACACAAACAACAGGAATTCCAAAAGTTAATTGCATGCGTTAACTATTATAACATAGCTCTGTCTTTAAGTAATAATTGAAGTTGTATTGCACATGCAAATATTGTTAATGTGTTCTCATTAGCCATGTAGCTGCAGTGCATTTCCTTTCATTGGTGGGTGATGATGAGAATGTGCTTCATTAGCTGGAAAAATTGTTGACAGCTGTAGAATCTGTGGAAGAATGCAAATATGCATGGATCAGATTAAGATTCACAGACTTGAATACTATGCCAAAAAAAAGCCCATGCTGAGGAATTAAAATGAGTTTGAAAGAAATTCTAAAGTAAGAGTGAGATTACCAAATGAGTTTTGCTCACTCTAGTTTTCTTTGCAGTGTGTGGACAAAAAAAATTTGGAAAATTACAAAAGAAGATTTTTTTTTTTTCCAAAATAATATTCAAATATTCCTTTTAGTAAGATGCAGCAGTATGGAACTTATTCATGGATGAAGAACTAAAGAAAGAGAAGTGTGAGCAATGCAATTTGCTTTTTTGATGAGTTATGAACAACATGAAGACATTTCCCATCCTTCAGTTTTGAACTCTGCTTGTTTCCATGAGATCATCTATTTATGAAACCAAAATGAGCAGGTGTGAGAGAAACCAGGAAGTGTTTCCTCTGTAGTTCCAGATGCCTGACCAAGATACAGATAATGAGACATGGATTTCTTGAAGATGATTTTCAAATTAGGTTTGGGAATCCTAGAAATTTTAAGCTGGGATTTTTCTGCACATAAGTTCATGGATGTTTTATGGAAGTTTGCTGTACATGTGTACTGCAGAGAGAAAACTCCTTTATTATGAACTCTCACAGGATTAGCTGACACAGCTTTACAAGTTCATTTCTTGCCAATGTCACAGAAGCTTGTGTTCTTAGGGATCAATGAAATATACAGAAGCTCTAAAGGTGAAATGTATGATACTACAGATGGAAGAAACAGCTGTTTAATATTTGCTGTAAGACTTTCTCTGTTGACATGCAGGGTGGCAAGAGGGGGTGTTCAGGAAAAGAAGGTGAACATTTTTTGAGAAATATCAAGCTAACATTAGTGAAAACTTGTGAATCTTTGAAGTATCAGAACAAGAAAAGATGCAGCTGAACTTGCATCAAGAAACAGAGCTTCATCATGGTCATATATAATTGTGTGTGTAAGCATAAAGAAAATATGTAAAGGAAACTATAAAAGAAAAGATGAAATCATCAGAGATGATCTTGGACGTGGTAGGAGAAGTGTAACAATTGTACATGCACAGAAGTTCTAAAAGTTGCCCTCTAGTTCTTTGCCAGGTGGAGGCAAAATATCACCCTATCCTATTTGTCATTGTTCTTTTGTGTCTTTGTGTTGCCTGTGCTTGCCTTCTGGTGTTCTCTGCTGAGGTCTGTTATTTCTGAGCAGACACCAATCCTAGGTGCACTCAGAGTGGGAAAATGCATAAAAAAGATAAACAGATGAGTGGTTATTTGAAAACATATGCTTTATTTTGTCTGATAATGGCAATTCTGCTGTTCCAGCATACTGCAGAGGGCATAATGGTGCATGTCCTCATGCAGAACTGTCTCACTCCAAGATGAGCACTCAACAGCCCAGTTTCTTTCAGAAATAGAAGTTCAGGAGGGATTTAAGCTGTCCTGGGATAGTGAAGCTGTTACTCAATAGGGACAGCACAGTCTCCTGGTCTTCTCTTACTCTGTCTCTGGAGTGTGTATTTGACTCCCACCACCTCTGTTATGACAGAGCCAGCTGTTCAGGACATGTTGGAGGCCAAGAGTCTTTTCCTCCAGAATGCCAGCTAACAGAGACGGACTCCTCTACTTCTAATTGTATCATGATAATCCCTGAGTAATCAGCTTCTTTCCCCAGCACACAGCAGAATGGTGCTCAGGATGGGAGACACATCTGCCACCTGCTTCTGAAATGGAGTATATGCAAGAATATGTGGCCTCCATTCTTAATGATCTGGGAGACCTCAGGATGTATGTACAAAAACTTTTGGAAATGTGCATATTCCTGTCAAAGGTGAAACAGGCAGAAGATATAGAGATCTCGTGGAATAGACAGTACACAGCAACCGTTTCTGTCTCTGCCCACCTCATGTGAGAATGGAAATACTGCTCTTATTTTGACATTCTCAAAAGTAGCACACTAGGCTGTGCAGCAGAGGAATGAGAGAGGGATAAGGATGGAAACACAATAAAACCTTTAGGAATAGTGATAACTGCTTTCCCTGCCTAATTATGTCAACCAACCAGGTTTTGTTTGTTTTGGTTTTTTTTTCCCCCCATTGCTATTCTTTCTTTTCTCATTTTCTCGAAGAGATAATTCAGAACTGGCTATAGTCCAGCTCTGTGTCACTTGGCCTTTAGTGTCTTCTATATCCCACAGGATGCCCTGTGGCTCTACAATGTATTTTCTATTTTTATGTGCTTTTTCCCAGATCTACGTCATATTTACCATTTTACATGGTGGTTTTTTTCCCAGTTCAAAGTATCTAAAATTTCAGGTGCTTGTGGTATATCTCACATATAGTGGCATTTTTCTAGCACAAAAATATGTAAATTGAATGTGACATGAGGACTTGAGGAAGAGCTAAAATGTGTAGAGACTGATGAGATAGTGTTGAAGGAATCTATTTTATCAAAGGAACCAAACCTGGTGCAATTCCAGCAAGTTTCTGTAAGAAAGGTCTGGACCCTTCAGGGTCCCACCTGAAGTCAGGTGACTTCAGAATTACGGAACTGATTGTTCTGTGCATTCAGCGCAGTCATGGATCTCAGAAAAGGTCTGCAAGATGTGACATGGGCTTCACCAGTCAACTGCTCCAGGTTTCACTAACAGTTCTGAAAGTCACTCTGTTTACAATTGCAAGGTCAGCAGGGAGAAGCAGGTCTCAGCCCTCAGGAGAGGTAAAGTGCCCTAATTTGTCTTTAAGGTTTGCCTTTTTCCTGGGTTATTCTCTTCCAGTTAGTTGCCTGAGTGTCTGCACAAACTCTTTTCTCTATGTCCGCATATCTATATACCTGTATCTGTGTCTAGATCTATCTATAAATACTTTTTCTGCTTTGTCACTTTGGATCACATTCTGTTAGCCCAGATGCAGCAGTCATCCACATGCTTCTGCAAAGTCTTCAGACACCAATTTTATTAGTGGCCAATCTGCTTTTCCTGGCTGTGTTGACCTGTCTCCCTCTTACATGCTGAATTTGGTAGTGCAATCCAGAATACAGAACTGTCTAGGTGTTCATGTGGCTTTGAATTGGTCCACAGCTGCTGGTAACAAAATGAATGAACACTGCAGTTTCATACAGTTTGTAAAATCCAAGCATTATTGTGAATAATGACCTTTTGTATGTGTGTAACATAAGCAGCATTTTTGCCTCAGCATTTTCAATCCACTTTTATATTGATTTGGCTTTTTGTTATATTGCCATGCTAATAGTGGACTGTATTCTCATTCATACAGAGAAAATAAAACTACAATTTTTTTAGGCAAGGTCTTTTGAGTTTAATTTTAATAACAGTCCATTATATCCTTACCCTGGCCCCAAACTCTGAAACATAAATATCAAAGTTAAGCATTATTATTGTCCTTCTTACTTAATATTAAGCTTCTTCTCTCCACCATGTGTTCACCCCACCTCCCATTAACATGTTCTTGGTTTTAGTAGGAAGACTATAATCATGTTCCTTAAAGAACCTTTGCTACTGTATAATTCAGGTGTGAAGAAAAGAAAACATTCTGTAAGAAATTGTGCATTTTTCAGAAGTAGTGGGTAGAACTCAAATTGATAATTAAAATATTGTGTTAAAAATAATTATGAAACATTCACCAGTAAATGTACACTATTGATGCTGAGGTCTTTGACAATTTTTATACAAATTTACAATTCAGTACCTATTATTTCCATGGAAAATCTAAAAAAAAAAAAAAATAGTAATATGAAAATATTAAAATAATTTACAGTGCATATGATGTCATTAGATTTTCTTTTTTAAAGGGAATTCTTGGATTTCTTAAGCCTGTAATTGTGATCAAAATACACAAGCCTGGTTATCTGAGATAAACAGGAAATTAACTCGTTGTGAGACCTTGTAAAAGAGCAAGGAGATATTATTTTCCAAACAAAGACAGACATTCATGGTCATTCCCACATAGATTTCACTCACCCTCAGACCCCTTTGAAGGTCCCTTCCAACCCAAACTATTCTGCGGTTCTGTGACTCACCACCACAAAGCACAAGGACATGTGTCTAAGTGGTCTGTCCAAGGTCACTTGTGTATGACAGGGAAAAGGTACACTAGCAGTTGAGTCCTTATAATGCCACATTGTTCTTTTCTGACGGTGATAAACTATTTTTACCTCTTTTTACAAGTCTTACCATGATTATTTTGCTTCAGAATTTTTCTTAAGCCTGCCTAAAAGACAGCAAAGTTTTGTGAGTATTTCTTCATTTTGGATCTCCTCACAGCTTTACTCAATCTTCCTGCTGGGATAAGAGGAAGAGGAGTAGCATACACACTGTGGTGTCACCTTATTGTCACTTGCCTATTGTTAGCATGCAGATCTTCTGCTGAAAGAGAATATGTGCGGTAGTTTTATCAGATTATAGACCTGCAGATCTTGATGAGAGTAACAAGAGTTATTCCTGAGTTTTAACCAGTCTGTTGCTGTCAGCCATGTCCTTGGTTATTAACGCATGTTTTATTTTGACCTTTGTTCTGTATTGAGTTCTTTGGTACTTTCAGATATTTCCATCACTTCTTCATTCAGACCAATTAATATTTCTGTTAAAATTTCTGTGAGTGAATGCTTTGGATCATTCTCTCTAGTTTTGATCTTTGTTGTCTTTATTGCAGTATTCACTTTCCCTGTTTCCATTTTCTCTGAAACTCCTTGACCCTCACTATACACCTAGCCTTCAGAATAGCTCAGCTAAATACATGATTCCAAATAGCTTCTTTATTCCTGTAATTGATAATTTTCCCCAGTTCCATCTAACCGGCTCACCTGATGTCCTGGAACTTTTCACCCGGGTAAACTGCAAAAAGCTGAAGTTAGCATGGAAGTCAGTATTTCAAAGCATTTACCATCTTGGTTTTTCTGGGTGTGTAATAAGATGTGAGGTGTATAATAAATTGGCAGTAAGGGCTTCCAAAGTAATTATATTTTCTACAAGTTAACAAAACCACTGACAAATAGGATATATTAATGACTTGTTCATTAATTACTTTAATTTCTCTTAAAATGTTTAGCAAAACAACATCTTTCCACCGTATTGCTCTTTGGTGGATGTTCTTGTGTGTTCAAGATAAGCTGTTGATTCAGTGCTCAAGTAAAATTGCTTACTGGGGCTCTCTTGTTCTGGATCATTAGACAGGAACAAGAACAGTCAATTTTGTTGAACAGGATTCTAGCACCACATGGTGTGATAATCATGTCTTATCCAGTAGCTACAGACCACAAGGTAAACAATGTCCCATGCATTGTGCAGTGTTCTGGGTTTATATTTGCAATTCCAGTTCTTCAAAGAAGTTCCAATATAATATTTCAAAAGGAATCCTGCTCTGGATTCACAGATATAGTCACATATTCCGGCAAATGGTCTGTCAGCTGTGGATCTTGTCACATCAACACAGGCATGCCAAAGATATTGTGGTTAAAATGAAAGTGGAGATGATGAAGGGAAAGTTAAAATAATTAAAAATTTTAAGACTTTGATCATCTCTAGCATTGCTATTACACACATCCCACCAGTAGCTCTATACACAATCCACTCAACTGCACAAATAATTATGCAAAATAACTAAAAATAAGGGAAGTGTGTTAGAAACTTTACTTGAAACCACATTGAGTTAAACCAGCTGTGTCTATGTCCTTTTCAGTTTAATTTATATGTAAAACATTGAAAAGGCGCAAAGTCACTGAACTACAAAGCAAATGAAGACACTAATATATTGCCAAGGAAAGTTGGATGCAATATTTTTGATGAGAAGCTGTTGCTTCAGCAAAACAGAAAGAGTTGCTGGAGATGTGTGAATTCTACGAAAGTTTACATGAGAAAGTAATTAACAGAGAATGAAAAGCAAACCAAGTAGTTAGATGAAGTGCTGTACTTCTATTTTTGACAGCAAAAAGTTGGACACGTCTGGATGACTGGAGAAAAAATGGCAAATGAAATTCTGCATAGACAAATGGAAAGAAATGTACATGGGGAAAACTCGATCTTATAATTGTGTAAAATTACAGGCTCTGTGGTGGTCATTACTGCTGCAGAGAAAACCTCTGGAGTTATGATAGATAAATGAAAACATAATCTTAGTAGCAGTCAAAAACCAGATAAAACACTAGGAATCATTAAGAAGGAAAAATAAATCCATTTAAAAGACCCCATCCTCTTGCGGCCGTGCAAACCTGTGGTTTTTTCACAGCTGATACTCTAAGCAGAGTTCTGATCACCACGTGTTCTGAGGGAGATGTTGCAACTGAAAAAGGGTGTGAGAAGTGAGATTAATTAAAGGATGGAGAGTGCCAGTAGATCTTGACTGAAATCTGAAATCCATGAGTGGCACAGAAAGTAAAAGACTGTTTTCTGCCTTGTCTATTGTGGGACTAAAGCGCCATGAAATGCAGCCAGTGGTGGCCAGACTTAAAGGAACTGTAAGGAGTCCGTTCTTTGTGCCATGAGTAGCAGACCTGTAGAACTTCTTGCCAGGGAACGCAGCCCTTTGCACCTGTGCATCAGCTGATCTTTGCACAGATAAATGTGCATCTTGCCATCTTTATGAACATTTACAGTGCCTCTCCAGACTACTGCAAATCCTGCCATTTGGCTTTTCTTGAATCAGGTCCTTTATTTCGCAGACCAGAAATTCCATTTAGCATTGATTACCTATTCCAACCCTTTTTAATACTACAGCGGAGTAATTTGTATTTGTTCTTATTCGATACTTTCTGTTTCCACAGTAAAATGTCACACTCATGACTTGTATTTTCAAGTCTGTCTGAGTAGTTTATAACTATGGTGGTAGCTTTAAAGCAGAGTCAGGACATCAGGATGGCTGCCTTCTGTTTGCAATCTAATCACTGAGCTAAGGCAGTCAAATTACTCTCTTATCTGCACTTACAGTTTGCCTGTTTGTAGCTAGATATAAGAATAATCCTCAAAGTGGGAGAACAGAGGTGTGTTGTGTCCTCAGGTTTTGCCCTGTTTGCCCGAGATGTGCTCACTACTTCTAGAGAAAGAGGATTTTATTTAAAATCCATGCAGAATCTACATGGAAAATGCTGCTTCTGCAATATGCAGGAGCTGTGAGATCAGCTGGAGCTGTGAGATGCTGTGACCTGCTGCCTCAGGAAGGCCGTATGCCCCCTGAGTTGTGCATCCAGAACCCCTGGGCAGTGAGAGGGGATCAGAGAGCTCTGCTGATCTCAATGCCTACAGGTCCCAGTACCCCATGTCAGCTGGATCAGCAATATCGTCCTGTGGTGAACCTCTTGTGGGCCCTGGGTAATTGCTTGAGTTTCATGGAGTTGGGTGTCTCTCTGCCTATCACAATGCCAGCATCCTGCTCCCATGAAAGTGAGCCATGCCCAGGGCCTGCTGAGCTTTAACCCATTTTATTCCCCTGAAACAGCACTGAAATCACACAAGCGGAGCAGAAACAAGTCTCCCACATGGAAACTTAAAACTCTATTGTAATAATTCAACATATAAAAGGCGGATTTGATCCAATAACCCAAAGTAGAACCAGTGAAATGGGAAGTCCTTTTATGAATATCGGTGCCCCAGGGATACAACTGACCCCTTTCTGTTTTCTTTTCTTTTCTTTCTCTTTCTATCCTTGTCAGTAAACTATAAACCTCTTGCTGTGCTGTAAAAGAAAACAGCAAAGGCTGAACTGAAATGGGGACTGCCGCTGCAAAGCAATTCAAAGAGTGCCCTTGGTTTCCACAGCTAACACATTTCAAATTCCCTGGATTTTTTTTCACTCCATTCTTGGGAAACCACACAAAGAAATCTCACAAAATAAATATTAACTAATTGTTAGAATTTCTTTAAGTGGATGGATCTTCCTGGCTAACTAGGTCTGCCAGCTTGCTGAGCTTTTGTCTAAAAGGGTAAATAGAGCTGAGTCAATAGGACAGTCAAAATTTTAAGGACAAGAGCCTGAGAAAAGTTTTGCTTTGAGCAAAAGAGTAGTAGGATGTACTATATGCAAGTCTTCCAGCTAAAGATATACTGAAATAACACTCCAATACTTTAGCTGTTTTCTACATCCTGAACTCCTTACATGATCACACGGAGTTGTTTGAAGGCCACACTGATGATTACTCCTAGTGTGCCCCAGGTCTTTCTTATAGGGAGGTATGAATTTTGTTCTAAGACAGCGTTGAATATGGCATGAACTTTGTTTTCTTTTCTGGTTTTGGGGTTTTTTTTTCTTTTTAATAAATATGAACTTTTCCCTGTGTTCCCCATTGTTTTTTCTCCTATGCTGAAAATTCCTGTCCAAAGCTGTGTGTGACTCACGAGGTATTTGGAATAGTAGAGATGCTGACAGCCAACAAGCCTCAAGCTTGGGAGAAGATTGGGGAAAGGTATCACCATGAAATCAAACCTTAAATCTTACAGAATTTCTTTAGAAAGATGGGTTCCCTGCATGAATCTTAAAACAGTAACTGGATCCCTGCATTGAAAGAGTAGCTAAATCTGAATTATGTTGTTCACAGCTCCAACCCAACATTTCTCAAATATTTGTGTTTCTTCAATTATTTAAACAAAACTCCTCAGGAGTCTCATGATATATCAAACGGTAGCTCATCTGTGAGCAAAAGATTCAGAATTGCTTATCAGTGATGACAAAGGAATCGAAAAGTCTTATACTGGATGAGTTTTGAAATGTTTGGCAAGCACACAGAAATTACACATATTATAGTCTTAAAGCATCTTGATTTTGTGGTTATAATACTTCATATGACTGCAGTTTAGTGATGTTCAAGGCTAGTGATCTGCTGAATTCTTCTACCAGTTCCAAAATGAAATAATGGCCTGGCTTCTGATCTGGAAAAGTCCTGTAGCTCATCTCTAGGCTACTACTTAATCACGTTATCAAGACACTTGCACAATATTACTGAGAAGTGAATGTTTTGTCTACGAAATAAATCAGACTGAACTGTAGCAAGCCTGAGTTTCAGACAAATTCTCAACAGGAACAACTAGGAGTGCTCTCAGACCACAGGGTATCAAAGTGGAGACCATCCTTTAGGTGTCTCTGAAAGCAACAAATGAGTAAAAACAAAGCAATAGAAAAATCTGAAGCCAATGCATTTTCACCTGAGGTGTCCTCAAACATACAAACCTTGTTCTTTTTTTAAACAACATTAAAGTCACTCTTTAAACAACCCATGGACAAGAATTACAGGATAGTTCTCATGGTGTTTGTACTTTTTTTCTGAAGCAATGAATGTTGAAATAACTTGTGCACAAAGCTCAAAGTATTGGTTTTAATCAGGCTGATTAAAGAATGAGAGCAAATACTAACATTAAAGAATGGGAACAAATACTACACGTTCTTGCAAGGTCTTCCCTCTGTGTACTCCCTGTCAGTTAGGAGAGCTTCTGATTCGAATTAAGGCAATCTCAAGAATACATAGGAAATAAACCTCAATCTCCCTTTCCTTTGATATGTGACATAACTAGTGATTTCTCTGTAGAAATTTGCAATAGAGTCTGAGGACAGAATGTAGCCACAGCAGTATTTTGAAAGAAAATTAATTCCCCTGTGTAACAGACCTGTGGTTTTATGACGGTTGTTGTCAGTGCACACTTACTAACTGGAAATGATTACTAGATACTGGTAGGGGAACAACTGATTTCAAGAGCCTGAGCGATGCTGCACATTAGTCAATTGCTGAGAAACTCTACTTTGAAAACAGTGATGTTTCCAAGACCAGGCAGCAGATAAACAGAGACTTGAAAACTGCAATTTTGAACTTAGGGAGCATAAATTCTTCCTAGGTTCTGGCTTCTTTTATTTCTGAATTAAGTTCATGTCAAATTATAGCTATTCATGCTCTCAGGTGGTGCCTACTGTGAGAGTCCACTCTCCTGGACAGTACTGGTGAACTAAAAATCTTTAAGATGAGAAGAATGACTGCTTAAAACTTCCTGGTCCGAATTTCAGCCAAACCTACATTCTCTGTGTATCTGGCAAGACTGAGACAAGTATCTATCCCTGATTTATCCTATCTATGCCTTGGATTATCATTCCTGTTCTTGTCCACAAGTGTATTTCTTTGACTTTCTACCAATCTGCTTTTGAGAACATAAAATAAAAATCACCAGCAAAACCTAATGTTAAGTTGCTGTTCCCCTTTTTGTCTTTCCATATTTTCTGCAAGTCTAATAGAGAATTTTTGGGGTCAAAATGAAAGATTTTTACATCTTGCTTGCTGTGTCAAGATTAACATGAGCAAAGGAAGGACATTTTTTTATTGTTGGAGGTCTTTATTAAAATATTGGCAGCATATCACGAGACAGCAGGCATCTTTCACTGACCTTTGCAGTTTATTGTAAAAACAATGCTTATTATTGTAACAGAGTTGTAAGCCAAATTTCTTCTCTATATTTAACTATAAAGTTTTCCTGATGGGGAAGAACAGATGAACAAGCTAAAATGTTATTTCTAAGACTCTTTTTACCAAGGAGAAAAGGTCTTGCAGACCTTGGCCAACCATTAGTATGGTTTCTCTATATAATTGTCCTTAATATTCATCTTGAATGAAAAACTCTCAAGCAATGTGTTGTGTCATCAAAGGATCTGTTTATGAATTGAAATTTTATTGGGAGAATTCAGTCCTGAAGGATGAATTATTGTGGCTCAGAGGAGAGCATTGTGATAGGCAGATAAAAGGGAATCAGTATATATGGTTTCAGCGGAAAAAAAGAAAGTCTGATTGCTTTGCTTGTTTGAACCGTAACAATTTATTTAGGAGTATTATTCCTAGAATAGCAATGCAGTTTATTTCAAGCTGACTGGAGATGTTTCAAAGGTTCAGAATTTCTTTTCTTCATCAGTTTTATGTAGGTTCCAGTTCACACTCGGGAGGGTGCTCTTGCTTTGTTCTCATTCCAGATGCTGCCTCACTTTCTTGGTTTGCTGGGATAGCTTTCATAGTTTTTTTCTCATGGAAGCATCATCTTTTTCATCCAGCAAATAGAGTATCCCAGTATGTTTCCTTACAGCTATAAAAGATGAAAATCTCCCACTGATGAATTTTCAGACACTGTCCCTGAGACAGTTTTTCCACCTTAATGGAACAAGGTCATGATCACACCAGGGCTGAAAGGTCAACCTGTTGTTTCCATGCTAGTACAATTATACTGCTTACAAGATAGAGCCAGTTTTAATGAACTAGTGCATATGGAGACAAAATAAGCATATTTTGTAAGCATTGAAGAGGTTAAATAGTCCGACTTGCACTTTTGTATGGTCTTTATGTCATTATTTGCTTGACTAATTATACTGTTACAGTGTATGTTAGCAAAGAAAATCCTATTTTTCCAATTGAAGTTCTGTAAATAGGTCAAAGTAATGGTTTTCAGCTGTATGCTTAATAGAAAAATAGAAAAAGTGTGCACACAGCCAGAACTCCCACTGTTTTGGGCAAATATTTTCAAGGGGCCACAAACGCATTTTTTGCACTTTTGTTTTTTTGAGGTTGGGGTATTTTCCTGTTGTCCTTGTTTAAGCAACTGTCGGCTTTCCTCTAGCACCTACATTCTTTCTTAAAACTTTTTTCTTCTTCCAAATAACATTTATCTCATACTGTGGCTACCCTCTAAATATCTATTGATCTCAGAGCCTCTCCTGATGGCCTTAATAGGTTTCTGTAGAGCAGTCTGACCTTCCTCTCTCTTGGTGAGAATTAAATCCATCACTTTTATCGCTTTAAAAGCTGTGGGGAAATCCACATCTTCAATTTCCTTTATTCACTCTGTCAGCTTTCTGGAGCAAACCATGCATTGGAATTTGCTTGCAATGCTAGTATCGAAGTGATAGTTGGCATATGAAAAAAAGAGTTTGCTCCCCCTCTGGCAAAAATGCTTTCTATCTTGGGGAAAAACAACAATAGAAAGAAGATTACAATTAAAAATGTGAACCTAAAATATCCAATGTCTTCCACAGTATGTTTACTTGGTGTTGCTCTCAAGAGCGTAGATCAGTGTGTAGAGTATCCTAGTTGCAGAGATTGACCCAGCTGAGAAATCACCACTAATTGGTCATGCCTGATTGAGAAGATGTAGAGGAACAGTAGAAGAAAGTTGTTAGTATCATGCATGAGTGAAAAGAAAGGTAAGTGAATTGAACTGTGTGTCAGATCAGAGCAAGAGTTCAGAGGCGAGCAAGAAAAAGATCAGACTAAAGGGTAAGGATGTTGACTCTGTATCTGTGTGGATGTATAGATAGCTGGACAGCTGATATGTTTTGCATGAACTGTAAGAAGTGTGAATGTTGAAAGAGGCCAAGGAACAATAAGGAGCAGTCAGCTAAGGGGCAGAATTTACTTGACCAAGTATTTACTATAGGGACAGAGGGAGAAAGTCAGATGTGCAAGCCAATTTACTTAAAAACACTGCTTGGTGTGTTCGTTGGGGGTTATTTCCCCCTTCTTTATCTCACTGCCTTTAAATGATCTGACTTTCCTTTTTGAAATCATGTTTCTGTTTGCCTTATATTAATATTCATGTCTTGTTCCTCTGTGTTACGTTACCTTTGAAATGCCTAAGCATTTGTGCTTCTCCTAGAAAGAGTTAGCACTGAGAAATCTTGGTACTAGGTACCCTTGAGAAACTGTCAGTTCCCTTATTTGCCACTTTGTTTATGACAAAATATCATGGTAGTAATGCTGAACTCCAGTTCTTTAATTTTGCCACTTTTTTATAACACTTTTTTCTCTTCTCAGTTAAATAGCAAGGTATTTGTTTGTGTTCTAGAATCAGGTCACTTCTCTTTATTACCAAATGCATCCAATGTCCATGGCCTTTTTGCACCATGTCCTGTCATGCATCTCCTGAACTGTTCTTTTGCCTTTTGGTGTTTGAAGTGACTGTATCGCCTTGCTCTTAACACAGTGAACATACATAAAATATCTTGGTTCCTTATGATGAAGAGAAGCAGACATGCCCATGTCCTGGCAACAGGTTTCCTGCAGCAGTGCTGACAGCTTGTTTTCTCCCACGTAAGGGAAGTGTGGGATGTGGAGGAGCAGTACAACACTAGAGAAATAAACTTGGGATGAAGATAAGACCTATACCTGTGACAAAGGACATCAGAGAAATAAGACAGTGAATAAGCAGGCAGCCATTCAAAATACTCCAAACAAACATCATCCCATCCTTTAAAACAGGCAAGTTACCACATGATGTGGATATGAGAGCAGCATCTGAACACAGCAATGCTCAACAGGGCTCCAAATCCAAAACCTAGGCACCTTCAACCCAACATCTTCAGAGAGAGTTATTTTTATAAGCATCCAGACTAGCAGCTGTGCATGGCAAAGCATCAAAGGAATATGTTGCCTTTCTTTCTGGCCATTAATGATTTATGGAGAAGACCCCCTCCCTAAGGAGATAAGAGTAGTATTTGCTACCAGATACCTTGTTCACATAGGAGACAATGGGAGAGCTTGGAAAAATCACCAGTTTTCTTATGTCCTGCCTAAATGCTTTCTTTTATCTTTTTTTTTTTTTTTCTTCCAGGACAAAGAATTGATGACTTAAAAAGCTGAGAGATCAGTAGTATGTTGAACACCAGAGACATTTTTACAGGACTGAATGCTACTAAAATTAGGCTTACAACAAATTAAAAATAATGGCTTTGGTGTCACCTATTTCCTCTCTGCATATATATAGAACCCAAATAATTGTTAGAAATAGTTACTTGAGAAGATAGCCAACAATCAAGGCAAGACTTAGACGCTATGAAATAAAGACAGAACATCTGCCTGAAATAAGTATCTGTCTTTACTATACTACTTCAGTAAGAACGACTCAAATGTAAGTCCCAGGTTCTGTATTTCTCCACAGAGAAGTCAATATATTTTATAGATAAAGGCTGTCAGAAAGCACTTGTAATACCCTTCAAAGCCTGTATATGTAACAAGAAACTGTGGTACTTCATACTCCATAAACTTTACTGCTTTCCTGCAATTTCAGACCCAATGAAGTCAGACCTACAATTCAGAAACTCCAAATATGATTACAGTCATCATCACTCATACATCATTCATAGCGTTGTCATTACATGTGACAATTTCAGGCATTGATACTCAATTTCATATGTTCTTCTCAACTGGCAACTGATTTGAAATTATAATCTGTAATTTTGCATTTTAGGAGGTGAAAGGGAAAAAAAAATCTCGTTCAATATCTTTAATCTATGATTTTTTGCTAACAGATATCATCCTAAAATCTACTTTATCCAAAGGAGAATGGCACCAATGGAGTTTCCGGAGAAAATACAAATGATGTTGTATACCCCAGGAATTAACAGATAAATCCATTGACTGTCAGGTGACATGCTCAGTTTAACAGTCTGAAGATGCCTAGGGTGTTCAAAATAACACTAGGATTTAATTTATAATGACAACAGATGTAAGGTATTTTACTTAGTATTTCCATTAGCTGTAGTAAAAAAGAAAATTAACAAAAACCTAGATATTTGAATAAAAGAATTACTTCATAATAGCAATTAGTCTTATGTTAGTACATTTTTTGCATGCAACACCGCTGAGTATGCATCTGAGTATGGCTTTTTGTTTTACCTGACAGCAATACTGGAAGCTATAATTTGCAACCTTGTTTTTTA
Organism: Orthonyx spaldingii; assembly: GCA_013397795.1. Taxonomy (NCBI): domain Eukaryota; kingdom Metazoa; phylum Chordata; class Aves; order Passeriformes; family Orthonychidae; genus Orthonyx; species Orthonyx spaldingii. Next base: position 2,823,159 of record VZTJ01005454.1, on the reverse strand, counting down.
GGGATAAAAGTCCTCACAATGCCCCTCAAATTCTGCTGTCCTTCAGACTGGAAGGAAATAACTCAGTAGGCTGCTACTTCCCAACATGTTTATGGGCCAGGAAAAGAAGATGGCGCTTTAGGCCAGCCTAATTGCAGCACAGACCAGACTCAGTGAGACCTACTGGTTTTTATAAAACATGCCTCTAGAGTTGTTATTGGGGATGTTCTGCTTAGAAATAATCTGTCTGCTTATTTATTTAAGGTGAGATTTGCATCTGATTAGCAACAGACCATACCAATTGGAGTGACATGGGAGTTTCTTAATTGCCTTCCACTACCTGGAAAGAACTAGCTGTTCATGCTATCTGCTAATGTGACAGCTCATTGTTGTTGTGCCATTAGGCTGGCAAACCTATTTACCGATAACTTCAAAGAACAGCATTTAAATAACAGAAAGGTGACTGTTTCCCCAACACACATAGGAGAAACAAACATTTTATAATGGTGCTTTGGTAGGAGTTGTCTCATTGTGTGCTCACAGAATGGATGCCTTGGACAGCTTCGAGCAAATATTCTGTTACAGTGTCATAGGCTGTTTCTTCCTCAGCTGCTGAAGTGCCTGAGAGCCAGCAGAGAATTCCCATATCATGTTGCTACTGCCATGTGAACAAGAAAAGTCTTCAGACAGTAAAGAAGAGAATCTGACAGGCCAGAAGGCACCTGTGTCTGGACGTGTCTCATCCAACTCCCCTGCTCAAAGCCAGCGTCAGCGTTTGCTCAGAGCCACATCCAGCTATCTTTTAAGTATTTCTACCCATGGAGATCCCACAGCCTCTTGAGACAACTTCTTCCAGTGTCTGAGCACTCTAATAGTGAAAAGATTTTTTTAATAGCTATTCACATTTTTCTGTCTTCCAATTTCTGCTTGTTGCCTCTTCATAAATAACCATGCACCTACTGGAAAAATCTGACTCCACTTTATCTGCACCTTTCTATCTGGTATTGTTCACCACAGCAAGATACCGCCACCAACAGCCTTCCCTTCTGCAGGCTGAACAGGCTCAGACCTGACATGGTCTCCTTCTACATCACGTTCTCCAGCCACAAAGCTGCCTGGTGGCCTCTGTTGCACTTGTACCTGTATGTCAGTGTCTCCTATTGTGGAGCCCAAAACCGGACACATTATTTCAGATGTGGTCTCACAAGTGTTGAACATAGTCTCTTCGCTTAACCTGCTGGATTAACTTCTTCTAATACCGTCAGGACATCTTGGTGTGCTGCAAAGGTGCATTGGTGGGCCATGTTCAAACCTTCCAGCTGAATCACAGGGTCCTTTACTTCAAAGCTACTCTCTAGTCTGCCCTGCCCTATGAGGTTATCTCATCCCACATGTTGGACTCTGCATTTACCTTTTGGCTGAACTTCAGGAGCCAAGCTCAAGCAATTGAGAAGCATCATGCTAAATTTTCATCAATTTGGTGTATTTAAGAAGAGACACTAGAATTAAGAAGTTGGCTCCAACAGAGATTGCATAAGTCTATGAGAACTTTTATTGGGTGTACACTGAAAGCCGCAGGAAATTTCACAATACTCTTAGTTTCCAAGAACCCTATTCTCTTTTTCTGAGAAATTGCAAAGTATGTGCATGCAAATGTAAACATCTACTTACAAGTAGATAATAATAATAATACATAATAATACCACCGATTTCTCTACTTTCCACTGAGATCCATTAGAACACTCAAGCCAGCAGCAAGAAAAGATCCTTTCACAATATAAAGAATTATATCCATTCTGCAAAGGGCTATAGAGAACACAAAAGTAAGTTAGCATAAGATCTGTTAATCTTGACAATAGCCTCTTGGTTACAGCATCATGATTGTGAGGCTCAATTATTGCAAAACTCAACTGTGTTGTTGGCTCATTTGGTAATCAGTTACTCTGCTGTGTATCTTTTGGAACAAAGAAAGTTTAACATTGCTTGCAACAGGGAATCATGAGGCTTTAAAAAAGGCTGGTGAACAATTCAGATGATAACTTGAAGTATTAATAATACTATTTCTGAGAAGTACCAGCCACAAGATGGGGGTACATGCTACAACTGAAATGATCACTAGAGAATTTTGCTGAGAATATGATCAATATGGAGAGAGTTCCATGTCCCTTAGTTTCCTTTGCAAAACTAATGGCACTATCTTTAGTCTGAACTCACTGTGGAGAACATGTGGAGTTCATTGCAGGCTGAGGAATTTGTGCACCAACACCAAGACATATTGCTTGAAATCCTGAACTCATTGAGGCAAAAATACTACTGATTCACACAAGTCTGGCTTTTATTTCTAGAACATTTTACGAGTACTTGTCTTGCACATGTTTGCATAAATGTCAGCTAAATAAAAAAAACCAAGATCTCCTCATCAGCACAGGTTCATTTAACTTACATGCTGCCCTTGAACCCAATAAAATGTTTGTGTTCTGAGCTACAGTAAGTTAGTAAATGATGTTAAAAGCCCAGGAAAACAGATGTAGAACCTTTGGGGCATGTCAGCTGATGAAAATAACACTATAATCCTACTACAAGAAAGCAATGTGCAGGTTGTACACACAACATGAAGTTACACAAAAATTAGACTTCGCTTATTAGCCTAGCTTCAATTGGGACTGCATGTATGTGTGTGTGTATTTGTGTGGCTAGAAGATTCAAAACCTGACTGAGAGTATGTTAACGTTAAATTAGTATCAATATAGTAACAATATCTGTGCATAGCAGTGCCTTTTTAAAGTGTTCTGGGGAGCAGTATGTCAGGTTCTGAAAACCTACTGGCTTCCAGAAACTTCATCAGCTGCCACTGGTGGGAATGGAATGCCCCCAGCCTTCCATGGGTGAGGATTTGTCACGCTGCTTACAGTGGTAAGGCAAAATCTGCCAAAATCTGCTGGTAAGTGACTTTTCATCACAAAACCCAGCAGATGGCAGCCTACAGCCAGTATTTTTTTACTGTGCTGTTTGCTGCTGTAATAAACTCCTTATGAGAGGTTTTTGTTGGAAAGCTATGATATATTTAGGTGCACAGAAATATGAAAATGAATGTTTGTATTGTTCCCTCCTGCCTTGCCTCTGTGGCACAATTGTGCTCAATTGTAATTTTTGTGTGGAAGGAATTCTCCATTTTTTCCCTCTCCCGCTGGTGAAATTTACTGCTGCAATGTAGTCAGCTCCTCAAAGACACCGGGCAGAAGCAGCTGATCTGGGGACAGCAGGAAAGGAAGTTTTAAGCTGTTGGATGCTGCTGATTACAATTTTTGGTGAAGTCAATAAGGTTCTTATGACATTTTTTACTTTCTATTGAGCTATTATCAGTCTGCTTTAACAGAAATAAATGTGAAATTACAGAAGTAGCATCTCCCCTCCCCTGCTGCTGTGCTAGTATGCAATGCTCTGAATGGTCAAAAATGGGTGTGTACCCCTACAGTTTCAGGATCTTCATCCTGCCCTCTTAGCCTAAATGCAGCTACATTAGGCTAGCTAAGGGTATATTAGGTAGGTACATTAGGGTAAGCTACATTTACATTCCAAATGGCAGAAGGTGTGACAAATTTATTTACCGGTCACTTTGAAAGCTGCTTTGAAAGCACTTTGAATTATGTGCAGGGAGAGTGGAAATCTGCATGTGTATCCATGGCTCATGTTTATCCATACACATGGAGTAGTGACCTACAATGTAAACACAGTTGCTCAGTCTAGAGAATACGATTCCGGATCTTGGATTTGCTCTTTTAGGGTCTCAAATTGCTTCTGTTTCAAGTGTCTGGTCCCTTCTTCTCCCTTGTTCTGGTCTTCTTTGCTGTTCCCAGGACCCAGACACCAACAAGGGAGTACGGGGCCTCAGAGAAATTAGATGTCAGGTTTAGATTGGATATTAGAAAGAAGTTATTTACTGTGAGGGTAGTGACCACTGGAACAGGTTGTCCAAAGAAATTGTGTATTCCATATACCTGAAGCTATTCAAAGCATGGTTGAATGGTGCCCTGAGCAATATGATCTAGTGGGTGGCATACTTACCCATGGTGGGGAATTTGGAACTAGATGACCTTTAAGGTCCTTCTGACTCAAATCATTCTTTGATTCTATGAAATGCCTGTATGGGGCTGCCTTTGCCTCTGCACTCTGTGCCCTGTAGCACTTTGCAGTGACCTCTTGCCTTGCAATCCTTTCTTTGGTGTAGTAATTGGGTTCTGCAGATTACAAATGTCTTTTGTGCAAAAATTTTTACACAAGCAGTTGATACAGTAGTTGTTCTTCTAATACTCAACTGACCAGAATTACTTATAAGTTGTCACCTAGGGATATCACAATAGAATGACAGTCAATTTGTAAAGGATTTTCTTTGGATCAATAGAGAGAAAAACGGAACGTTTTAAAATATGATCTTTCACCACAATTCGATTTTGTAGGCATGAAGAGAAGTTTTATGTACATTTATTAGGTGAACTATGAGCCTACTTCTTTCTTTAATTTGCTGAAGAAAAATCTGACCACAGAGAGGTTTTTAACTGCATTTAAAAAACCATCAAGAACATTTCCAAAAGGATATTTCATCAATAATTCAGGATATCCTCTATGGAATGCAGAAATATTTCTAAGACTTCTAAAATGGAAAATTACAAAGTTTCTAAATCCTGTTTCATAGGAGAAGTCTAGTCTTGTGTCAGTTGCTATCCAGACAGAAAGATGAGGTGGAAGTCACCTTTGATACTACTCACGGAACAGTCTGTTTTTAATGTGAACTCTCATATGCCCTTTTCAGCCTTGGGATTTGCCTCCTTTTATCAGGAAATACAAAAAAAAATACCATCTTGGAGCTTCAGTTTTGTCTCCACCTTCTGTATTCTTGTGGTGGGTTAGTCCTGGCCCCCACCCAGTCACTCCGTCACGCCCCAGCAATATGGGAGAGAGAATCACAAGAGCGAAAGCATGGAGACTCTCTGCTCAAGATGAAGGCACTTAATAGGTGAGGCAAAGTCATGCAAGCACAGCAAAATAGGGCTTTCATTTACTACTTCCCATTGGCAGGGAGATGTGGAGCCACTTCCCTGAAAGTCCTGCCTCAGCACACAAAACGCTTACTTGGAAAGACAACTACCATAATCACAATTGTCCCTGCATCCTTCTTCTTCTCCTGAGCTTTTATGTCTGAGCATAACATTAAAAAGCATGGAATATCCCTTTGCTCAGTGGTCAGCTGTCCCAGCTGTGTCCACTCCCAGCTTCTTGTGCTCTCCCCAGCCTCCTTGCTGGGGCAGAGTGGGAAAAATAAAACACTCATGCTGTACAAGCACTGCCCAGCAACAGCCAAAACACTGGTGCCTTATCGACTCTGTTTTAGTCACAAATCCAAACTGGAGTGCTATAAAGAAAATTAACACTACTCCAGCTAGACTCAATACATCTTGTCTTCTGCCCTTCTTTTGACAGTGGATCAGCATTAGATAGACAAGAGAAGATGAATAAATTCAACCTTTCTGGTCTCTCTAACCATGTAGACTCTTCAGACTCATATAGCGTAAACAAAAGGAGGGATGGAAAGGTATGTAAGACCTTATCTGTGAAAGTATTCTACTAAGAGGACCCCTTTATAAGACAACTAAGGTACTCCTTTGTGTTTGCCATACATTTAAAACAGGGATTTCTTTAGATGTTAAATGCCTTATAAGTCTGCAATTAACCAATCTGAACAGTGTTGCAATATTAAGAGCTTTTTGTCTTCTGAAATGCCTGAGGGAAAGATACCTGCCATGAAGCCTGTTGGTAAAGTCTAGGAACCAGTTCCTGCAGGGCTGGCAAGTGCTGTGGGAAGCGCTCTGCGTGCTCTCTGAGCAGTGAGAGCTTACAGATACCGTATCACCCGGCTGCTTACCGAAACACAGCTACCAAGAGACCTGCCAGCTGCTCTGAGGAACCTTTCCTCTCCTAAGAATGTTCTGGTGAAGGCTTCCTCATGGAAGGATTTCTAAAAGTCTTCTGGAAACATCTAGCCATTTTCTCTGATCATTTTTTGGAGAAAGGGTAAGTATGAGAAACAAAAAGTACAAACCAGAAACTTTAATCTCACTGTTTCCTGGATGAAGAGTGCCTCTTGCAACTTTTCTTATTTCAACTGCTTGATGATATCTCCTGTTCCGTAAGATTCTCATTGGGGAAAAAAGGAATTAGGCTGCATTTG
>VZTJ01005454.1:2754820-2816851 GCA_013397795.1 Orthonyx spaldingii | reverse complement strand
GGGGGGGGTGGATGGGGGGGTGTATTGAGGTTTCTTTGAGTGGTGGCAGGTTGGGGTTATTTGATTCCTTTTTCTCTGCAAGTTGGAGACATGACACCAGTTGTCATGTTTCAGGAGTAGGGTGGAAGTTGAGAGTATAATTAACAGCTTTACTGGAGACTAATTTTCCCTTGATTGTTCTTATAACAATGAAATAATAGAATCAGGAAAAAAGAATATTAAGTATTGCTGTTAACTTCAGTAAGTGGAAGGTGGCTGAAGTATGACTACAATACAGAAACAAAGGTTTTCTAAATTCTCTAGTCCTGCAAACACAACAGCTCAAATCCAAACCTTCTTCTCGAGTGGCATTGTAAAGCTGTCAATCCCCTTCAGAGGCCAGTCATGTATGTAATAAATGCTCTGTGTCTCACAACCCTGTCTTTGGATCTCACCCGTCCTCCAATGTGTATAACCCTGATCTTCATATAGGTGTTGTGTGTTAGGTGCCAGATTGCTAAGGCTTAGGTAAATACCAAAGTTATTAGATTGCATCCTTCCTTATTCTTCAATCTCTTTCTCAAGTTATGATAGTTGTGTTTCATGTTGCTGTAATAAACTTTAGGTGGTAGGACACTGTGTTCCCTAATTGGCAACACATGCAGTAATGAAGAACTTAATGCCAAGAAAATATGATCAAAATTATTAGAGTAGAGGTATCTACAAGAAGGTTTGCAGTTTGCACTGGCTAACCTCTTTGGCAAAGCAGGCAAGTCAGTGTGCAAGGGATACTGGGAGGAAAAACAGGGAAGAGAAGGAAGAATTAGGAATGGAAAGGGTAGGTTGAGAATGACAGACATTATTATAGTGGAAAGGGCCAGTTTTGCAAGTTTGCAATTTTGTTGAAGATTCAGAGTTTTAAATTTGCTCATGTAGATGCTGATGGTAAATTTTGTGTAAGGGAAAAAGAAAACACAAGTACATGCACCCCTGCCTCACTGCACAGACCTTCATATAGGGTTTCACCTTTTGGATAGTGGCTGTAAAGGTTGAGCTCTTTCAGTGTGGTTGAGTAGAGTAGAAACTAGTTTTCATAGTTGTTGACAAGCTGTTTGATAAAGGCAAAGAACTTCTTATTTACCTTGGGGGAAAAACCAGTAACAACAGAATGGTACTTAGCCTTAAAACTCAGAAATTAGATGTGCTAGAAAAACAGCTATTTCTAGCTATTATAGATTCTGCCTAAGTGTTATAGTAGGTGTTTTGGTGTTGCCCTGTTTGTTAAATGTTACCTTTTAGGAAGTACTACTTTCTTATTTAAGAATATTTGTTTAACACGGGTGAGCAACAAATATATAGTAGCAATTTCTTAAAACTTATTTTTGTTTCCAAACATTGAACAAAGAATTTTTTCATTTGAAAGACATCTAGGCATGGCCTATTTTTTAGATTTGTACAATCAGTAAAGTGAGAGTTTACATGCCAGACACAGTGGTGTGTCAGTGAGATCAGTCCTTTCATGTAATACATGAGGTTTTGTTTCTGATGTCTGTATTAATCTATTTCAAATTTCATGATTTAGTGACAGTGCCTCTTTCATTACCTGTGTTTCTATGGTAACCAAATATCCCATAATGGCTGCGTTATGATGCCAAAAAATGTTTCAATTTAAGCTAATCTATTCAATTTTAGATCATTATGCTGCAGTACTAGCAGGGATGACAACAGAGCTCTTTTGGTTTTATTAGGCTTATTTTGGTGCTGAGAAAAGGAAAAAATCAACTCTAAAGAGACTGTTGTAAGAAGCCCTGGGATGTCCATGAATTCAAAAAAGCTTTTATAGCTGTCTGGCATCTAACTCCAATATATTTTGTGATCTTGTGGTTCTCACAGCTGTATCTGACAATTGATTTTTACTTTGAAAAACAGCAAAGTCCTGCTTTGATTCTTGTGTCCTGCTTTGATTCTTGTGTCCTTGTGCTATCTTGTATGGATTTTGGATAGCTTAGGTTTGCTCTATAAGAAACAACTATACATTTTCCTAGTATATGGGCTCTCATGTTTAAAAAAATACTTTTTATTCGTATTGATTAAATAATGTGATGCTGATTAGAACAGTTTGGTTGTGATAATCTAATGGACAGACTAACCTCCACTTCTAGTGACATAAGTAAAGAATGTACCATTATGTATCTGTGGTCTTAATACTGGAAGTACTTAACACACATGTAAGCTTGAGTCACCAGGGCTCTTGCAAACACCTGTAATTAACCATCTGCATAACAGTTTGAATAATCAGGTACCAAATGTAATTTTTTGTTCTGTTTTTATCAAATCAGTGAGTGAAGTTGTGGACTTATAAAGGTATTTCTCAGCACAGTTTCCTCTGGCGCAAAAAAGAAGTAGCTAATATTTCAGTAGAGTGCCTTGGAATCAGTAAGTTATATGGCTATTTTTTCACTGTCTATCTGCTCAGTATTCCTCCTAATTTCCCCTGGGATTCTCTCATACTGAAAAACTTCTGCCCTGATACAAACAAACTGACACAGGAGTTATTTCACTGTTGTGTCCCTGCAAATTCCTGTTATGAGCATACTACCAAGCCTCCTGATTTGACGAAATTAAGCAAAGCAAGAAACCCATTTAAACTTCTTGCAACTGCAGCTAGTAAATGTGTTTTGCTACTGGAACTTGACAAGATAAATGCCAGCAACAAAATTGAAGCCAAAGAACTGAGAGAAATGGAGTGATTTTGCCTACATTGAATTAAGGAGATGTATATATTTTTTATAGGAACAGAAGATGAAATAAACTGTGTGGATATATAAAACATACTCAATGCTGTAACTACAAGAAGGGCATACGAGACCTGGCAGATTGATTTTAAGTGGGTGTGTAATGAAGGCAGACTAAGACACACTTGGGGAGTGTGGCTGATGGATAGACAGTATCACTTGCTGTACCAAGAAGGGGACAGGCAGCATGTTTGGAGATGCTCAGTCTCACTAATGCTGCAGGATATACAATGCCCAGCTGAAGTCTCTGGCCTGGCAGCTGAGCACAGACAAATGGAGGCAAATGGTGGCTGAGTTTCTGAGATTTTTTTCTGAAGTGGAAGGAAATGGAAGGGAGGAAATTTTCTGCACATACTCCTTGCAGCAGGAATTAGGTAAGTAGTTTGTATTTTTTTCTGTTTTAGATCTCCTGCCTAAAAACCACACAGTCTATTGCTCCTGACCTTCCCATTATTCCACCCAAACCGCGCTGTCACCTTCCTGCACCTCTCCTGCTCCCAGGGATGACTGAATTGGCTAAAAAAACTCTATGTCCTACACCATTGCCCAGCTATTTCTCCAGAATGCTTCAGAACTGCTTTTCTCCAGCAATGGTGACAACCATCAGCACTGGTGACAACTCAGCAGTGGAGGCATCAAATCACAGCAAGAGTGTCCAGAGACCAGGCAGAGCAATTCTGATTCCTGACCCTAAATGACACACCAGAAAAAACTGAACTGATAAAATTATTTGCCTCAAATGTCCCCCATTCATTAAATATCCTACAATTGTATTAAGTTACAGAGGACTGATAAAAAACCAGAAAAAAATCCACACTATAATATTGAGTTTTATATCCCACTATTGTTTTAATATGTGCCAGAGACTCGTACCAACCTTTATTCTATGTAATAATCAGTAATGATATATCAGCCTTAAGCGCTAGGAGTGTTAGATGTCACATCCTGTAGCTAGCTCTTCTTCAAAGTTCAACAGTGAAAGAAACCAAGGAGTTGGAAACAATTGTGTTATGTTGACACTGCAACATATTGCAGGATTTTATTGCTGTAGTATCTGAATATATCGGGAGTCAGGAATGCTTAACTCTTTATTATCGCATGTCTGAAAATGAACTTAAATTCATGATCAGTAATTAAAGAATGTCATCACAGAATAGACTCTGATTTCCTCTAAACCTTGTTCTGTCCAGTTCTACTCAGTACAACAGCCAAAGTTTCTATCAGCTGAGCAAAAAAGCAAGGGCCTTCACACACCTCATCAATATTGTGCCATTTTCAATCTGTTATGAGAGTACTTTTCTAAAACAGAACATTGTTATTCTTGCTTTCAGCTTTTCTTGTGACTCGGTGGGATTCTATGTTTTTCCTGGAAAGAACACTGGTAATAAAACTTTACAAAAGACAACTGCAGAAGATTCACCCATTCACAATCCCTTGAAATCCATCCAAGTGCAAAATTAACTAGGATGTGCAGAACAAGACAATGAAAGATTAAATTTGTATTCTTCACTGTCCTTGAAAATTATATACTGGCCTATTTATTGAGAGAAGAATGCTGTTAGTAGAGCAGAAGCTTATCCTTCAAAGGCTGCCTTCTTTTGGCCAGCATCCCCTTGTTCATCAATGGCAAACAGGCAGAGCTCTCCCTGTCTCTCCCTTTAGGCTGGACATTCATCTTCTGTTTATGCCCGTAAGCCACAAAATTTAATCTTATCAAAGTTCACTGCTTTCTTTACAAGACAGCATGATGCAACAAGTAAAAATACTTTCCATTTTAAAATCTGAAGATTTGTACACAGACAAAGAGCATGTGGACAACTCAAGCAGTGCCTACACAATGACTTGAACATGTTAAAAATGAGTGTTAAGAAATATTCACCTCTCCTGAGATTAGTAGCAGGTAGTCTGCTTTTTCTAAAAGTATGGCTTTACAACATCTATACCATTTCCCTCATGGCTTTACATTGTCACACACACTAAATGGATGTATTGTGGAAATTTAAAGAGCAGTAAATGGGTAATTTCAATTTTTAGACTACTTTGCTCATCACAAGTATAAGAGTGAAGAGCTTACACTTAAGTTCACAACACAGAACAGTTTCCTTCTTCAACTAAAGTCTTTTGCTAACTATAAAACTAACAGGAGGAGCTGAAGCTTCTAAAAACACACAAAAAATCACTGAAGATATTTCTCAACTCTCACTGAAGTATTTGTTTCTCTTTTTTGTAATCCAGGATAGACAAGGAAGGTGACAAAGAAGCTGGTATGATCCCTATTCTGCAAATGAAGGTCTGTGATAAAAGCAGGTATTCAGAGAGGCAGGAAAAGGCTGTGTACTTAACTATACTGTAGAAGTGAAAAATAGGCATAAACGTGCTGCTGCCTGATCCACACACCATCAGTTTGTCCTGTGAGCTACTGTCACAACTGCAGCTGACGCTCAAAGCACCCAAGCAGCTTAGAAAGAGGCAAACTTAAGATGATGGTGGATTTCACTGTATCTTGATCAGTCCCAACATGCTAATAATTTTACATTGTATGAGCACGAACTATTATCAGACCATAATGCAAGTCTTTGACTGCACTTGCAACAAATGTTCAAGGGGGAAAATGACCTGGGTCAAGAACGGACTCAGTCCACTGTGTAGTTGACATACTGCAAACATATACAAGATCACACAAAAAGTTGTGGTTTAGAGAGGAAAGAGGCCAACAGAAAGAGCATGAGCTTTATGTTCACTGCTCCCAGCTGCAGTATGATACAGGGTTTGCCATGAGTCATGTTAGTTGACTCACAGAGTGAAGAACTACTTGCAGCAGTAGCTGTACATTTCAGTCCTGCAACTTAACAAAGTTTCTGTCATATGCAAAGCATTGTCTTATTTCTGCAGAATATGATGATGACATTGAATTGTGTATTAAGAAAAATACATTGCAAACTCACTGATTGCAGCATTGCATTACTGGGAAGTGCCTGACCAGGTATAATAGTGGGGTGTAAATCTTACTGAATCAGCTCCATCTAAATATGCCTTATCTTTGTCTTTCTCAGAGAAAATTGACAATAGTTATTCTGATCCTTGATATTTATCTCCTTTTGTTTTAGACATCTATAAGGTGGAGATCTGGTTCTAAAATTCCTCGATTCCTTTTATAGTCGCTAGAGAGAAAGGGTCATTTTGGAGAGCATTACCTACTTCACTCTAAAGTGGATGTATATTTTTAGAGTGACTACTTTACTGCCCATCATTGCTTCTGGCATAACCTAAGCATAACCCTGTATCTCTCTATAATCTCTTGTTTAGATCATATACTGCTATGGGCAGAGACTATCTTTTGTTCTTGTGTTGGTAGAGGCATTATCTGAATGGGATTGAAATTGAGGGTCTGCATGTTCCCGTCATGGACATAAGAACAATAAAAGAACAAAGTACTGAATATACTTCCGGATAATTATATATCTCCTATCCGATGTCATCTAGTAATTTAAGGGTGTTTGTGTTTCCAGATGTAAGATGTACACATGGTTTGAAAATAGGCAGAATTCAAACACCCAGGGCTCTCAGTCCTTCACTCCTGTGACAGGGCCACCAGAATCGCAAATCTGTGAGCAGGGAAAGGACGCTCATTTATCACCTGCTCTGCTATGGTTGATGAAAACAGCTGTAAGGTAGAAATTCCTGAAACTCAGAGAGGAAATAGTGACATAAAAGGGTTTTTTAATTTTCTGGGTAGACTGTAACGACTAATCATATGTCAGTCTGGCTAAATAATGAAAAAAACTTTCTTCTCAGGAAATTTGAATTTTTATCCTGTCCAACAGAAGTTTTATGAGCATGCTTTAAAAACATTAAAATGCATTTCTGCAATCCCTACCCAATATTACATTCAGTCACTCATTTCAGTTTAATAGCATTCTCCATACAAGTGCCACAGAGAGTTTGACTGCAAAACGCATTTAATTAAAATACAGCTAAGTAAATAGGATTGGATTTTATAAACCACAAGACACCTATCATTTTAATCACATATGGAAATGTAGTCCATACGCAAGAGGCACAGGTTGCTTATCTAGAGAAACTGTAAAAACAATCCCACTTTTATTTTTGCTGAATTTCATCAGAGATGAAAGAATACATATTTCATATACAATATAGAGTGCTGGGCATCTGGTGCTTAATGTTCAGGTATCTAAATACTGAAAGATTATTTCATGTGTGTAATAAAACAGGCTGTAATAGTGGAGAATTAAAGCCAAATGTCTATTCCTCTTTCAGACAAAAGAAAGAAAGAAACCTTTCAAAAAATATGTGCTCTTCAACTTGGAATCTTCATCAGCATGGTAATATTGCCTTCCACTTTTTTTGTAGTCATAGGAATTATGTTGGTGTTTTTATCCCTGCCACTTCTCTGGATATTACATTTATGTATTCAGTGTGATGTACAAGAAATGAGCCAGGTAATTATGAGTAAGGTGAACCAGCTGCAAATACAGATAAAGTACATTCATTATGCTATAATAAGAAGACTATGTGTGAAGGTAAAGGTTTGTATACTGTGTTTGTGTCTGGGGTTTTTTAACTGTGGTGCCTGCACTGTGAGACTTGCAACAAGGTTTTCATGCCTGTCAGACTGCTATTGCCGCTCTGGACTCCAGAGTGCAGCCTGCTAGTGGACTTCACGGTAGGGCTTTGTGATTTCAGCTGAAAATCTGCTTGGAATAATAAATATCTCACAGCAAGGCCATGAGTGCTTAGGTACTGTAGCCCTGATCCTAAGAAAAGTCAGCTTGCTAGGAATAAATAATTAAAAAAATTTATTATATGAATATTTCATGGTAAGAATGACACTTTGAATATAAATTACAAATACTATATGCAAAATATAGGCCCCTTATCTATGAAGGTAAAAATATTAAAACTACTAATTAAATTGCTCCTTAAAAGGTAAACGGAAAACTCAATGCATTTGCACTTGACAGCTATTGTTTTCATAAAATAATTTTGACATTTAAATGTCAAAAGATGTATTATTCTTAGAAGACTTAATTGTCTTTGATCATTCTGGTATTTCTGTCTTTGTCTTTCAATGCTTTAATTTCACTGTGGATTATGTCTGATACACTAATCCAACATTAACCCAATATACTTTGCAACATATTGGAAAAATGGCGATCCTTGCAACTTCTTTCCTTGCATACACTTTAGTCACTTCCTTCTTCCTTCCCTGACTTCCTTTCCACCACATCTCTTACCTTCTCCTCTATTTCCATGATCTTTGTCTTCCAACTCAGACATGAGAGTTGTGGATCATCTCAGATGATAGATGTCATCACACCCTTCTGCCGTGTCTATTTAGGGCACAGTTTTTAGGCAAGGACAGCAGGTTAGCTTGTCTTGCTCTGTTTCATCCTTAGACTTTATTCCAATAATCACGATTATGAATGCTAATTAGTTTTCAGAGTTAAATGTACCATAACATTGTTTTGACAGAGATGGGTTTATACATTCCTGTGGGGGGAAAAGATCTGACTTCAGTTCATGGAATGCTTTGTAAGTTCCTTACAGTGAAGTTAAGTGAATTCTTCCTCCCAGGTAACTTAGGCATCTAGACACCCAACAAAGATGTACTTACCTGCATGACTGCAGAAAATGCTGAAGGTTACCATGAATGCCTGAAGACTGGTGAGAGGGATATGACCCAAGGTCCCCATCCAAAAAGTTTATTTTGGCTGTCTTTCCTTTTTTTTCCGAAAGAATTCAAGAGCAACTAGCTCTGTCACAAATGAACTTCACATGTACTGTTGATTACACATTTAAGGAAAGTAAATTTCTTTCTGAGCTAGACCTGGGGTGTCTCAGATGTTCAGGAGGATGCTCTGTTTACTTTTTCTTTCAGTACTTTTTAAAACCCTTAATCCAAGGGCCTAAAAGGGAAATACATCTCCTCCAATGTGTTCTCTCATTAGTACTACTTATATAGCTTTCACCAACATTTCATTTCATTTGATTTAAATAAAATATGGCCTCTGTAACCAAGAAGATAATTAGTAGCTGGTGGAAGCTCATTTGTAATTATATTGAGTTGAAAATAATAATTATTACATTACTTTATATGTACAATGTTTTTCCTCCCAAATCCCCTCTGATTCCCTCATAGATGCCCATAAATTTTGCAGCAAATTTGCAACCACTCTTGTGGGAAATGGACAAGATCGCAACAGTTCCTTGTTACCTTTCTTTCACTGCACAAAAAGGAAATAATTCCTCAGCTTGTGAGGAAATAATCCTTCTCTAAATGATACTGTTCAATCAGAGACACCTTATTGCTGGGTTTCATTCAAGAGTATCTTGCTTTGACACTGGCAGAACTTAAATGATACAGGTTTGTTTTAATTTTTTAGTAATGGAATGGAAATTTTTAAGTAATGGAATGTTTCCTCAGGTTCCCTCTAGGAAATCTTCAGTCTTATTAACAATTTCTGGTGATAAACATTGGGATGTGCTACTAATTGTACTTCTTAGATGGCTTTGGGGAAGATTGGCTATTTTGTGAAAGATGAAAGGAAAGCAGTGCCACCAGGATGCACCTCAGCAAATCTCTGTGTTAATTGGCACAGTGTACTCTCTTCTAAAGGGCAGGCTTTGCCTCTTCTCAGTGCATTCCCCAAGGTCTGTGAGGTTTCATGCAGAGCCTGGGGACATTTCTGGGGGTTGCACTTTGATGTGTTAGCACCACTAATAGTGTCATAAGTATCACAGCTGCAGGGGGGCAATTTGCTCTTCTGCTCTGACCTCCTGCAGAAAACTGCTTGTTCAGCAGCAGAATGAATCAACCAAGGGCATCTCTCTGAAAAAGCCAGGCAAGCCCAGGCTTGAAATTCCCTGCCTCTATGTGCTAGCTTCTCTTTATTAAGGGAAAACAATCCTTAGAAATTATCAGTTTTTAAACATGACATCTCTCTGAATATTTTCCTGATAGTTTACAGAATTTTGCTGGCAGAAATTTATTTCCATGTAAACAGGTGTGAACATTGACAACAATGCATGAGAATACCTCCCATGCCTTTTATTATCTTTTTCTAGACTGTGACCAGATCTTATAGCTCTCTATGAAATCCTTCCCCACCTGTCACTATCTTTTCTTTGAAAATATTGACAAAGAAGCTCCAAAAGCTATCGCAGATGGTATGTGGGGAGGCAACAGCACCTTCCTCCTTCTGTTTGATACCATTTGCCCTACAAGCTATCACATTGTACTCATTCATTATCATGATGCCTAATGTTTTTTCTGTGTCTCTACACTGAAGAAGAAAACTGGCATCATGTAACTGTGGCATCGGTTTCTTCTTGAATGGTTCTGACATATGGGATTCATTTTGAGATAAAGACATCTGTCTGGGCTGATAAATTTAGTGCCCAGTGGTGTCTGAGGAGGAGAATTCATAGTTGATGGAGATGTGAGGGGCAATTCATCTGACCATCACAAGGGATACGATTCATTCACAAGACAGGACATTAATGCCACTTCCCGTGTCCTCAGCAATCTCATCTGGTGCTGCTCTAGAAGGGCAATAGTCTCCCAGAGGTCCATATGACACCATGCATGCCTAGAGACATATCAAATGCCACTGCAAACCCACATGCAGGCAGCTGACTCATCCTCTAGATGCCTGTTTTATCATGAGCTGAAATGGTTTCTGGGCTTTATTGCCTGTAATAGGATTGTAGACATCTATAGACACCTACGTGGAGACATTTTAAGTTTCCTAGTCTGAAATTGACTTGGGCCCAAAAGGCTTGTTTCAGTTGCCTGAAAACAGATATTTACCAGTTCTTCAGTCTTAGGTCAGCTTGCCCTACTTTTGCTCTAACTGCTGTTAGGGTCACATGATGGGAGACTGCTCAGGGGAAGAGACTCTAATGGTTTTGATACCCTTTGGTGCAGATACCACAGTTCTCCCAGTTTGAGAACATTTAGCTTTAGTAGTTAGCTTTTAGTAGTTACAAAGTTTAAATTTTTCAGACTTGCTAAGGAGCTAGAGGAGCCATTCCATGACGACTGGAAGATTTAAGTACATCTTTCAGTTTTCTCCCGGGACAAGGGCCTCATGTATCTGTTGAATGCTGCTGCCTTCAGACCTTCATTGGCAATGGTGTCAGCACTGTCTGGCTTCAGGACCAGTACTGGGACTTCCCTTGCACATGATATGCTGTATAAACAATGTGTCTTGGGTACCCATTTTAACATTCCAGGTACATGACTCTGATCTTCAGGAATGCCAGTGTGATCATCTTCCTTCAGAAATGAACAATGCTGGTTCCTTGTGTTTGTATCTGAGGCCATTAAAGTTGATCTGTACAATAGAAATCAAGTCCATGTCTCTACCAAATGCTGCCATAATCTTTGATCTCTGTGGTCTTATTGAATAGTGCAAAATTACATTCTACTCCTGTCTCACAATTCCTTTCAAAATAATGGCAGTGAGATTGTTAAGATTAATACTAGGATATATGACAAGCTTTCAATTTTTACTTGGACTATGAAATATTTTCATTTAGATTTAGAATTAGAATTAGGAATAAATTTGGATTGAGATTTAGATGCAGTAGAAACACATAGAATTTAAGAGCTATAGGATTTGGATTACAACTCTCTTTTCTAGGTTTTGCGGTAACGTTCTGTAATGTTTTACAGACAATTTAATATATTACACATTTTCATTTATATTTCTATAGTTTATTGTTTGAGATTTATTTATGAATGTCTGAAACCAAAATGCTTGAGTGCAGGGAAAATAAAAGCCATTGTCATCAATGCTGCCACACAATCTTTTTCATGTTATATCATAGGTTCTTTAGGCCATAATAGCATGCTAAAAGGGTACTGTAAAGATGTTGTATCTGATGCTTCTGCCATTTCATATAACAGCTTATGGGCTGTACAGCTCAGCTGGTGGTCCCAGGTGCATGTGCACTTCATTTCAGGAGATATCACTAAGAAAAATTATTGTGGATATAATAATTGCAGGAGAAAAAGCATTGCTGTAATGGGAACTGCAGTATAATTAGCTTCTTTAAATTCTTTTTTTATCCAAGTTGTTGTCTTAATAGTGCCTTTCATAGACACATTAGATTAGCAACTCATGGTTGGATCCATCTGCCAAAATGTAAGACTCTGAAAATTAGACATACAATTCCAAGTTAGTCTTCCTAAGCTATACTGCCTTTGGAGAGATATACACACCTACAGAGGAATATTCAGATTAAACTCTTATTTTATGATAGGCTGAATTGCTTTTTAAATGTAGCTATCCCTCATTACCTCAAAGGGAATATTAAAGTACAAGCTTAGGTATGTAATTTTAAGTTAACTAGAATATTAAATTTGGACAAATGATTTCTTGGTTGGCTATAACTAGTGCTTATTTGGTTTCTATAAAAATTTCCCCAAATAATCTATTTTTATTTATATAGCACAATCAAAATTAAATTTTTATCGTTTATGCAAGGAAAAGTGACAAAGTGCGATAACACAGATCCAAAATATGGGGGTTTTACAGTATGGCAGCACACTGGCAAATGACTTGATCTCAGGGATTTTTTTCTTGTGCAGTGTCACAAGGAAACAGAAAGAAGAAAGGCATCCTCTTTTCAAAGGGATGGAATTGTCTATGCTTCTCCCTAGGGTTATGACTTTGTCAGGAAGCCCAGTCCAGAGCTGCTTATTTGGCTTCGTAGCTCTGCTGGGGTACATGGTGACTTTGCAGAACTAAATGCCATTTCCTGTCCCGGGGGCTGTTCTCGTGTTTCTCTCACTTTTCTGATGAACATGCAAACTGTCTTCAAGAACATGAGGCTGGGGAGCACATGCTGCGGTGCCAGGCATACAGTGTAACAAAAAAAAGGAGTCATTTCCTTAGACAGAGAGGGGAGATATGAAATTCTGGCAGAATAAGTGCTCTCTCGCACTGATAAAAATCAGACTGTCTTAATCTTTGTCCTCTGTGGTTTTACATATTTGTGGAGACAAGGATCTTGGTTTATTCCTTTGCATTGTCAGCTAGAGTTAGCATCCCTAACTGATATTATCTTATTTTCTTTTCATGCAAATAGACAAAAACTTGTTCCTTCCTAATGAGCAGAAGTAATTACACTTTAGATGAACTATGAACGCCATAAATTTTATTTCTGTGTGGTTTTTAGGTACAGATCACAATTAGGCTAAAGAAGTTTGGCATTGGTTTTGAGACCTGCAGGTAGGAAGAGAGTAAATACAGACATCCATGGAGTGTCTTAAGGCAAGGAGAGTTGTTCCAAGTTCTGTGAGCCAACCTGGGCCCTGCTAAGTTGCAATGTCTGCTATAGAAAGCTTGAATTCTACTCTTTTTTGAAATAGTTTATAGGAATATTGGTTTATTTTCAGTTGTTTGAAGTGTGTTGTCATAGTTATGTAGTGAATCATGCTGCCTAAAAATGCTTTCCCTGTATTAATGTAAGGTAGTTTCAATCTTATATAATGTTATATAAGGCAGTTGAACCAGCAGATCTTCATAGTCTTTAGTTCTTCAACTAGTTATAGATTAGCTATTTGAAAAACAATCTTTTTCTTTTTTAGTTTTTGGAATTTTTTTAAGCAAAAATATTAGGATGGGGTGCTGGTTTACTGCTGCCTGAAGAGGTCTGTGCTCTGCTCAGCCTTTGCCAACACCATGTAATTTCAGTTGCAAAACTGAAGTCAAATGCTCACTTGACTCAGTGAACAGGGAGCAGTTCCAAATGCCCAGGTTGTGTAGCATTAAATTTATGCAAAGTGTTTATGATGATATCTAAGATATTACAACATCTACTTTCATTTTCCAGAGAAACACCATCATGTTTCCTTGAAAGACAGAATGCCTTTAATTACCATTTCAGTATAAGTATTTTTGAAAGATTTGCTCCATGCCACCCAGGAAGTGGAAGATATAAATTAAGCCATGCCTCTTGTAGCCCAAACTAACACCTTTGAACTGAGCTAGCCTACTATCCTTGAAGACAGATTTTATGGTCCCTTTTGTAAAAGCCTTAGAGACAATTGCAATCAAATACTATAGTTATGTCTTTAAATAAATCTTACCCTGGTTTACAACTATAAAAGGATGGAAGCAGAAGTTATGGTAGTGTAAAATGGTGTATTTACCTTGAGATTAAAAGATGTTTTCACCTGACTAAAATGCACTACAAGGAGCTAGCAGTTTTGACACCCTACATTAGGAACACCATCATAACCAGTGACAAAAATGCTGTTTAAATGGATATCCCCAACAGGTGGTTTGCCAGGCTGCTGTGAGAACTGTTATTTGCCACCTTACTGATACATTTCTTCTTTTTTCTCCTCTTGAAAAACGGTGATAGTCATATCCATGCTGGTGCATCCTTTTCCAAAGGCAGCTGGTTCACTCATGTGATTTCGCCTCTGAACAATACTTTTAAGTCCAAGTGCTCTGATCTCCCTGAAACAACCTCCCCTAGGCTTTAGGCTCTACAAGGAGGACAGTGATGCTTCCTTTATGCTATAATACCTCTGATTTATCTTTTTTTTTTCTCTCTCTCTTTTTTTTTTTTCTGAAGATAAATGTATACTTTATGATATAAATAACTCTTTAGGGTTGAAGTTTTGGATAAAAATTCCTAGCTGCTAAAACCTTCAAGCAGACTCAGGAATTCTTATAAAGTAGGAAGTAAAAGCGCTTGTAAAGTAATTTTTAGAACCAGCTAGTCCAAACAAATTTGGCCTCATTTTGTTCAAGTCCACAAAGCAGTTTTTCATTTTTTAGAACAGTATCCCATTAGCAAAATATTGAACAATGTTCCTGGACACCATGTTCTTTCAAGAGCCTGATGCCTTGAAGTGAGGCCAGCATCGTTTGTCTAAGAAGCTCAGATCTGCTGCTAATAACAATGCTACTTCTCTGACATATTCTGCTTTTTTGTTGCCCCCTGTTGTTTTATGCTCCTTTAATCAAAATCTTTTGTAGTTCTGCTTTTCTTCCCTAGTAGATTCTGATAAAAACCCTGGTTTTATCTAGGATGGAACTACTCATATTTGGCTGTTGGCCAGGGAATGGCCTGAAGTTGTGTCAAGGGAAGTTTAGGCTGGATATCAGGAAAAGATTCTTCACCCAGAGGGTGGTTGGGCACTGGAACAGGCTTCACAGGGAAGTGGTCACAGCACCAGCTTGACAGAGTTCAAGAAGCATTTGGATAACGCTCTCAGGCACAAGATGTGACTCTTGAGGATAGTCCTGCGCAGGGCCGGCAAATGGACTCAATGATCCTTCAGGGTCCCTTCCAAATCATCTTATTCTGTGATTATGTGATTTTTCAATGGCATGTGACTTTTACTTCCCAGCACAAACCTCCTGCCTCTTGGAAGAAGGATGTCTGCCATCAGGTTCATTCTTTTTTGGCATTACTATTGCAGTCAGGTTACCAGTAAGGACACCCATCATCTCATATATGATGATGCAGAGAATTGTAAAGTGTGCATAGTCCAGAGTTACATACCTGTCATTCACAACAAATGAAAGAAAATATACCTGGCTATATGCAAGAATAGTAAAAAACCAGGATTTTGGGCAGAGGGAAAGGTTTGCAATGCTGAGTGAGAAACCCACTATAAGTTCTGGACTTCAACTTGAATGACAGCTGCAAGCTCAGCTTGAAATCTTGCAAGACTTAACATGTCTTATTCCCTGTCTGAATGTAATGATCACAGAAGCTGAGCTCTTAACTAGTATAAACCAATGCCATTTGTCCCAAAGTTTCATTAGATATTGAGGCAAGTAAAGGCCATCTGAATACAGGATATGCTTCTTCAGGTGGAGAAGTGGGATTTTTACCATCTCACCCAGCGTGGCTCCTTGCAGCAGACCATGCCCTGGATACAGCTGTGCAGGGATCTGCTGCTTCTCCCAGCCGCTTACAGAGACTCATTTGTTCAGCAAGCGTGTCTGGGAAAACTTACTTTAGGCCCTACAAATACCTCCTCACTGCCTGCTGCAAGACACATTAAAGCAATCAGAGCTGCTTTCCACAATTTTTTACAGCATAATAACAGGTTTTTTGCATTTTTTTTTAAAGGAACACATTGCTTTATTTAGACAAGAGCTGGCTTTACTTCCCTTAGAGAGAAAGCTCAAATCGTCCTTGTAATTGCTACTGAAAGTACCATTTTCCTAGACAGTCAGGCAGGATGGATTAGATTTTTTTCTAATCTAAACAGGACTGTTGTGCCTTTTTAAACTGCAATGGCTTTGACTGGGTAAAGACAAGAGAAAATAAAATATATTAAAAAAAGGGAGAAAATAAAGCATCTTAGTGACATCTTATTTGTAATTGCCAACTGCTCTGCTTTTGTGTTTGAACAGATAATGTTGTTGCCTGCTAGTGGATCTCACCAAACTTTTCCCAGATTTATAATTTCAGATAATGCAAAACAAGCAAATCCAGCAACTTACAGTTACATGTAGCCCAGGAAGAATACTATCAATTACTTTTCTTTTTGACAACCAAAATCACATAAAAATGTAAAAAAAGTCAGAGGAATTAAATTAATTAATGTTTTCTTTCAAAAAGACATTCTGAAAACATGTTCTTAGTGGAATTGAGACAATAAATACATGTTGTAGCTGCTTATTATGGTTATTTTCATAAATATCTTTGCTTAAGAACATAGAAAATCAAGGATGCAAACTACTCCCACTCATGCACTGAGCTCTGGCCCTCTATGTTTACTTGCTGTACACTGGTATTTTTTCCTGTACTTGCTCTTGTGCTTGGGTTAACATTACACTAGGTATATTCAGAGAGGAACATGTGCAGGTACTGATTTCTCAGGTTTCACGGTACCACGCAGAGCTAAGACTCTCCAAGGGTTGTCATAGGATGCACCAGGAACTCCTTTCCTCTTCTTATGATGACTGGGGCAGTTAGACTGATAAAGAGATATAAACCTTTATTGTTAATGTAAAAGAAAAGGCAATAAATATTTTTTGGGAAACACTATGAGACTGCAACCAAATATTAGATGTTAGGCATTGCTGATATGAATAAGATGCAGAATTTGAAAAACTGTTGAATGACCCTGAACGAGAGGACATGAGGAAGCTTTGAATAATCCGTTCCATTTTATACTTCCTACTGAGACCCTAAAAGCACTTCACCTTTTTTGGACAAAAGAAAAAAGATGAGATGTGCTCAGATATTTTTATGGATACAGGCTGGCTAATAGCTGACTCTGGAATTTGCAGAAGTGTTTTGTGGATTAGCAAAGGAACCTTGTCCTCTGAGACAGATGCATGGTGTGTGAGGACACCCAATTACTAAAATCAGTTCATGTACATGAGACATTGCTGTGGCTTCTGGAACCTAGTAGTTGTTTCAGTTTCAGCAAGTTGTACAACTCTGCCACAGACATTTCAAAGGTCGTTGTGCTTGTGTTTTAAAATTAGGCAGGAATGTGAGGAAAGGTCTTAATCTACATGGATTATTTTGTCTCTGGTGGATGTTTGGGATTCCAGTTGAATATTTTGTTGTTCCAGAATGAAATAACAATTTAAATGAAGTATCAATTGAAATACAAATCTCTGCTTGCTAGCTGTGGGTCATATGGTGGTATTTTATTGGCTTGTTTGCTCTTTCTGTGCATTTCAGTAAATCCTTTTGACATTGCTGTTAGGCATTGCTGTGGCTTCCCGTCTCCTTACAAAAAAACAAGGAGATACAAGTGATTAAACAAACTCTAAACAGTCTCAGATATACACAGAATTGGAGACTTCAGAGCAGACAGTCGGCCCTGCCTGTGCAAGGAAAACCACTAACAACACAACCAAAACTTGAGCCTAAAGTACAAATATTTAAATTACAATGCCAGGAGAGTTTGTCAGTGATATCTGCTGCTTGCCTTGCCCCTATTGTTTTTCCTTTCCTTTTTGCCTGTGCTGAAGTCATTTGGGTTGCAACTGGAAAGCTTTGCTGCAAATTCTGCCCAGTTATCTCAGAAATTCAATGTGACATACCCACAGTGGTAAAATGGGTTATCCATGCATTACTGTCAATCTGACAGGGCAAAGACAGGAGCAAGAGCTGATCCATTCAATTTCTGCTTTATGGGACAGCACACCTGTCGGTAGGAAGCAATTAGTTTAAGTCAGCCACCTCCTGCGATGTCACACAAAACCTGAGCTTTTAAAAGCCTGGTGACAAACAAAAGTATCACTGTCATCCTGCAAAGTTTTTCATACCAACTAACCTGACCAAAAAACCTGAATTCTTATTCCCTGACAAAGTAGCAGGCGTGAATTCCCAATAGTGTGGAAAGATCAGGACAATCCTTTCTAAGTTCCTGGTGTGATCTTAATTTGATTTATAATCACAAATTTGCCTATTTTCATTTTCCAAAGTAGCAGGTTTGTGTTTGTATGATTTTTTTCCACAGCAAGAGTATATAGAGTTTTTGTGCATCTGACAAGCATGTCAGAGGGAAAAATTGTTCAGATTTTGTATGTGAGACGTGTAGTTGTCTAATTTTAGTAAGAACTGAAAGGTGAGGTGAAAGCATTTACTTTCTGACTTACCTGTTCTTAACATATTTTCTGAATTTGATAGCCTCCTAATAATATTGTTTCCTAAGACTGCACCTTCTATAGTATGAAGGGCAGTAAAGAGACTACAACACATTTTGTTCCTTTATAAATCTCTTATACGACTACCAGTATGGGAAGAAGTCAAAATTCTCTGTTACTATTCATTCTCCAGACCATCTACCAGGAAATACCGCTACTTCAAACCATAACAATTTCTTTTAAACATGTAATTAAAAGAATTGGTAGCATTTGCTGTTACTCTACAGGTCATGTTTCTAAAACTACTAAAACTGGAGATGCTCAGGTAATTTTCTAGAGTTGCCTAGTGGAACAATTTGCTGAGCATTGTCCTTAAAATTACTGTCAGTTTTACTGACATAACCACAGTTTTAGGCTGAGACTTCTTTCTGAAATGTCTACCCGTGTTCCTTCTTGGGGTGTAAGTCCTATCAGGATACACAAGATGTGGTTCCCCATCACACTTCAGTGAGATACTAATGGCGAGAAAGTGGAATTAGATAGTTTCTAATGTGTACCTTTTGCTCATGGTATCACTGTCTGGGGTATTTGCCATGTCCCAGACATTGTGACATGATTCACAGAGTGACTAAGCAAGCTGCCTCACCATTCACTGAAACTATTGCTTTCTCTCTAGAGAGATTATTTTCATATTATAAATAATTAAACTATGATTCATTGCCACATGATATCGTGAAGGCCAAAATGGGTTCACGTCCTTCAGCATCTGTTAAAATGGTTATCTGGGTGCAATCTCTGGTGTAGGAAGTACACTCTTAAAGCTGAACGGGAGGTATGTCAAGGTCCAAAGTTACAGGACATTGTACTCTGTGACTTAAACTTTGTAGTCCATTCAAATCTCTCAGATTTACAGGACAATTTACTCTGTAATTTAATGTAACTAATTACCTACCTGATGATGATCCTTCCTCCTCTGTCACAGTGCAGGTGTTCACTGTATCAAACCTGGAATCACAAAAGCCTTATCATTTCAGCTGTTCTTGGATATGCTCTAGAAGCTTTTTGAGTAAGATGAGGTTTTATATGTTCCAGTTTGGAGACTGGCCTATACCATTTCCATAAGTTAGTGGATTCTGAGGAAGCTGCCAGGCAAAAGATAATGACTGCCAGAGAGAGGAGTTTGCAGGTGATCGTGGCCCTTTAACGCTTCCTGGTCATCCATCCTGCTTATGTGAGGTCTAATCCTCTTTGACCTAATGGCACTGCTCTCAGCATATATCAGACTTTAGCATGAGCTGGCTTAGCCAAAATCTAAGCAGGAATTTAGTGAACAGTCACAGAGTTACCAGGGGAACCTTTACCCTATGCATGCCCATTTTCCCAAGCATCAGCTACAAGCCACTTTTCAAGACAGGCACTTGAGCAGAATGGATCTCTGGTATTACTCAGTTTGGCTGATTTTGTGTTCTTATCATTACAGGATCAAGCTTAACTGCATTTGACAGTCCTTATCCAACAAAATATTCTTACTGACATCAGACAGAGTTTACTTTTCCCAGCAATCGCATTTTATGAGTTGCAAGGCCTATATAGAGTGAAATGGTTTAAGGCTTGGATGAGCTTCAGCTGAATTTCTTGACATAAATCAATATATTTCAAACAAAGATCTGAGCACTTTTTTTTTATTAATTTCTGAGCTCCTAATTTCCTCTGTTCTTTGACATTATCATGAAAGAAAATATTTTGGAGGACATCTCCCAGCCCCCGTCAGAGGAATGAAGTTCCGTCATGATGCAGAGCAGCAGTTGGTCAGACAAAGATTTGAGCTGAATTCCTAACTGTTTGCTTGGTTGCAGAAGACAAAGAGAAAATGATAGTTAATTTCTATGAACTCATCATTTAACCATTGCTTTCCAGACACAGCTATCCCACTACTCTACTGTCTTTGACCTTGAAAACATAGATAAGTGGTTCAATGATTAGGAATTTCATAATTTCATTATGTTTCAGCTTCCCGTCTTAAAAAGAAGAGATAGAAAATTTGCCTTGGTAACAAATGTTGGATCCTCAAATGAGAGTTGATGTAGGGAGTACAATATAATCCATTAGAGGAGTGCTTGGCCTCCTCTGGCATTGTGAGAATTTCATCTGCATTAAGCAGCCTGGGGGAATTTCCTTGTTCCAAGTGTGAGTTTCTGCCCTGATTGCAGCTCCTCACCTTTTTTCCCCCCATCTTCTTCTTGTTCCTGTGCTTTCTCACAGGAAGCTTGAACAAACACAGCTGTGCTAGGAAGAAAAAGGAAAAGTCAAGGAGAGAGAAGGTCTGTTTTTTCACTTTGTTTTATGTGTGTATTTTTCTAAATCTTAAGATGTTACAGTATTTAACAGAACATTCAAAATTCCTGTTGCTTATTCTTTGAGTTTAGGACACATGATGTATTCATTTATGAGTATGAAATGATCTGCAGGAGTCTCTTCCTATCTGGTATATAGGACAACAGGACACTAGTAACACAGGTATACAGGGAATTCTATTAGGCAATGAATCCAACAAATATGAATAGGGTGATGGGGTTTTTTCCTTCATTATTTTCATGGTGGGAACATAACTAAGCTAATACTACAGCCTTTCCTTGTGTTGTTCTTGTTCATGTTCTTCACAGCCAGCCTCTAATCCTCCTTTGATCTTCCCTCTATTTATTCCGAGTCACCCACAGGGCTCTGTGATTTAGAGTCAAAATTTCTAGGGTTTATTTTCCCTGAAGGGTCCTCTTCAAGGCTACAAGTAGAAGACCTCTTTTGGAGAGGAGACTAAATGTAATCCTTATGCAGACAAATTTCTGAAAAGTGAACAAAAAGCAGAAAATATGTTTTCTTTCCCACATTTTATGGAAGTGAAGGAGTTCTCTTGTTTTTTCCAGCCTGAAATTTTTTCTTAAACAAAGGTGACAGATGAAGGACTTGAAGTGTCTGTATTGATGGCATACATCATTTTATGAGGAAATAGTGAGTCAAAAGAGGCCTTTTCGGCAACTTCCACTAAAAGGCCATCTGATAAATGGAAACACATAGATAAACAAGCTCTGAAACTAAGTTTGTTGCCCTTGACCATTCTGTGATGGACACACCAGTCACATTTTTATTTTTGCATCATTACCTTCTAGGAAACTTTTGCTGCACTTGCAGACACCTGCTCACAAAATCTTTTAATCAGAGAAGATGACATGACAGATTGACAGGTCCTGTTTCAGTGGAAGCTCATGCAGTTTCAGCTCTGTATCTGTGCAGTATTTACTGGCTGTATAACTGTGCTTTCAGGCTGACAGCATCAGTCTCACCTGACAACTTCTCTGTTAGCTTCACTGCCAAATAACCTTTCAAGTAATAACTTGAGTATAATATATTCTCAGAACAAAATGGTAATTTATAAAGGTTTAAGGAACTGGTGACTTGTCCAAGAACAACATTTAGAACTGGGCATTTTCGTTGTAAGTGTAGGGGCTGAGAGTGGAGAATATGACAATTATATTTATTTAGAAGTGTATTGCAATTTTATTGTTATAGTTCAGGTAGATACACTGCTGAGGTATTTGAAAAGGCACAATTTACATGTTGAAAAGATTCAATTTGCAAGTTTATAAGGAGGTTTTTTATTGAAATGACATGGATAATGGCTTAACTCTTTATATTATCAAAAAATACAAAGGGAATGTGTCATGAGAGTACCTTGAGAAAGAAGAAAATAGCATAGTGAATCACTCAGCACCATTTACACAATCCACTGATCAGTTTCTACTGCTCTAGTTCACCTGAACTTAAAAAAAACCATAAAATTGAAAGGTAATATATGCCTACACCAACTAAAATAAAGGAATTCTAAAGCTATTTATTTTCTAAATAAAGGAACTATAAGGCTAAAATAATTATAAGACAACATTTTTTTAGCCTGTAATTAACATAAGGTATGGTTAGAATATGTAAACTACTGCCCTGTACAGTTCCACTCTTTCCATCTTAGTATCTACTGTGGGCTAACTAATTAACCCAAAGTTCATTGTTCTCATTTTTCCAGCATCAACAGAACATTAAAGCAGCACATCTGTGATTATGTTGGTAGACAAGGGATGCTGCAGCTGAGATGAAATTTCAGTTTCACAAAGGCTAAGACCAAAGTTCATAAACTAAGCAAAGTAATAATCTACTGCGCACTAAACTTTTCTGAAAGGAGACAAAAGGAACTGTCATAAAAGCACACAAGCAAGGAGAAGTGGAAATGGGGATGGCCTTTATATTTTTATCAAAGGTGCATCTGATAATTTGTGTGAGAAATAAGAGCATGAGTCAAATGCCAAATGTTGCAACAATAATATGTAGGTGCATGTATAGACAAGCTGGTTTCCTGTTGTGTTGCTCTCTACAACTA
The DNA here is from genome assembly GCA_013397795.1 of Orthonyx spaldingii. Lineage (NCBI taxonomy): Eukaryota > Metazoa > Chordata > Aves > Passeriformes > Orthonychidae > Orthonyx > Orthonyx spaldingii. The sequence goes on along the minus strand of VZTJ01005454.1, from coordinate 2,794,046 downwards.
CCTGAAACGAGATTGTAGTGAGATGGCTGTCTGTCTCTTCTCCCAAGTAACAAGTGTCAGGATGAGAGGAAACGGCCTCCTGTTGTGCCAGCGGGGGTTTATAATAGATATTAGGAATTCTTTTTCATGGAAGGGATGGTAAAACATTGGAACAGCCTGCACAGGGAAATGGTGGAATCACCATTCCTGGAGGTGTTCAGAAAACATGTGGATAGGGCACTTGAGAACATGGTTTAATGGTGAATATGGATGTGGTGTTGGGTTGATGGGTGGACTAGATGATCTTGAAGGTCTTTTACAGCCTTAATGGTTCTGTGATCCTGTATGACCACTGTGTTGTTGATACTTAGCTTCACTGGGAATGTGTCCTTTTGGACAATGCTAGTAGGAGAACTACATTCCTTTACATTTTGCTGTCTTTAACATAGAATCACAGAACGGTTTGGGTTGGAAGGGACCTTGAAGATTACCCAGTTCCAGCTCCTCTGCCATGGGCAGGGACACCTTCCACTAGACCACATTGCTCAAAGCCCCATCCAAGCTGGCCTCAAACACTTCCAACAATGGGGCATCCACAACTGCTCTGGACTATAACTGAGTTAAGACAAGCACTGAATAATGCAGAGGATTGTGTGAGAATGTTTAAAAGTTTTTTTCAGGTTTCTGACTGCCTCTGTTTGCACCAGAAATATGAGGCAAACTCAATTTTTTTCATAACCAAATAATAACTTTTCTTTAGATTTTGTCAAGAATAAGACAGTAAAGAAAAGGAAGAATTTTTGATTTCACTTGAGTTTGGGTGTGAATAATGACAGAAGGCCAAAAGAATTCTTATTTTAATTAAATCATTTCTCTATGTTCTCCAAGTAATTGACTTCTAATGCTGCAAGATATGATCCTATTCACCTCATTTGATTTCTCATTAATGCCATGTAATGCAAAGTTTCATTTCCAGGAATTACTGCATCAAATGTAATTTTTGATTGAGTGGAACCATATCTCAAAAAACTGACATATACATAAACATACAAGCCAAAAAATTCAGTGAGGAAATCTGATGCTCCAAGTTAAGTTCTGTTGCATAAGAATGGCTAAAGGCAACTTCAAATATGTTGGAAATAGAAAGAACAGAGGTGAATGAAATTTTGCAATCCTATTCCTCTGAATTATCTATTCTTGGGATAAGGAATGAGTGCTACAAACAAGTCAAGAGGTCTACAAATAATTTTGCTACAAGGATGCTGGATGAACTAAACCATTGGGCTCAAGGAGCCGATGGTTCGAAGTTTAACAGGTAGCGAATGGAATAAAGTCTTGGCTGGGTTTGATATGGGGCCCAATGCTCTCCATTACCAACCAGGAGTATGTTAAGGAACATATCCTCAACAAATTAACAGATGATACACAATTGGAAGGAATGGCTGGTGAGAACATCCACCATTTTTAGGGTCCTTGACTCCCTGGAAATGGGCTGACAAAGACCTCTAGAAGTTTATTAAAGATGGATGCAAAGTTCTGGAGCTGGAGTACTACAACCATGTTGAGCAGTGCAGACTGGGAACTGACTGGTTAGGTCACAGCTTTGCTGAGAAGGACCTGAGGTCCTCATAGACAGCACAATGATTATGAGTGAGCACCATGTCTGTGTGGCAATGAAGACCATCTGAGCCATGCTGACAAGAGCATAAACAGTAGGACTGTAGCCCTTGGCTTGATGTTTGTCAGACCACATCTGGAGTTCAATTTTCTTTTGGACTAAATGGTCTTCAGGGTATTCTTCTGACAGAAATTCTTCTGTGATTGTAAAAGAAGGAAATTGCAAAGTAACAGTTGAAAATATTATTTGGCACACCACTGGTGGTCTTTTCTAAAAAATATCTCTGTACTTCATAAAGGGATTAATTTCTGCTTCATTATGTTTAATAAGATTTTAGCTGAGGACATGAGATTTTTTTGGGCATGGGTAAGCAATGTGATAGCCTTAAGGCATTAACTTTAATATGAAGTCTTATGAAATTTTTTGAGATAATGAAGAGAAAGAAGAATGTGAAGAATTTATTTTTCAGTTTCGGAGCTTTCCAAGAAGGGGCGCTACTTGGCTTAAACTGAAGCACAAACAGGAAACATAACTTCATGTTATTAACTGTATTGGAGTGAAAATTAACCTAGTGTTACTGCCTAGTAATGTGCAGAATTCACAGATTGGTGTCAGTATGATTATATTCTCAGATACTGAAGCAAAGCTGAACTTCTATTTTCAGCTGGCTTGTTTTGCTTAATTTTTGATTGTTTCAGCATGTTGACTTTCTATCTTGATGCATCTTTGCATCAAGAGAAACGTCTAATCAAGAAATCATCTTTGGTTTTGCTACTAGTATGGAATAAACTGTGGTTTGCTATAAGCATGGATTAAATCATAAAAATCAGTGAAAGTGTCATTTTTTCCAGTTTTTGCTGAAACTTGCTGTTGATTTTGATGGAGTTTGAGTACAGCAATGTTTTAGGTTGACTGAGATACTTATGCAGATACAGAGATACAGAACCATAGATTCTTTAGCAATTTTATATAGCGTTTCAAGAAAATGTACTCCATTACCTCAAAATCAAAACAGATTTGTTTTTAAGTGAAAGAGTAGCTACCAAAAAAAAGAGAAAGAACACCCAATGAAAACCATCTCCGATACTTCTCCAGCACAGCTTGCATGAAGTTTTTCGGTTGCCACAATTTATCTTAGACCTGACTTGCACATGTCATCTAAGATACCTTTCTGTCTCATTATAAACAAATCTCCTACTATCTAGAACCCACTCCTTCTCTTGAACTTTCATTGTTAAGAATCTGCAAGACTTTCTGAGTGGTTGTCTAATGTAACCTTTTAAGAAAAATGTTTAGATTGTATTTTCAGGCAGTAGTTTGAAAAAATTATTTTTAAAAATTGAATTTGAATTTAGGGTGTAAGTTCAATGAGACTTGTCATACACTGAGTTTTTTCCAGTATAAATCTGGTTACTCAGTTTTATTCAAAGCACATTTGACTCTGTTAAATACAGAGATAAAAAGCTGTTTAAAATCTGGGTGAGTGGTGGGGTAAGTCCCTGCTTAATTAACTATACCCCAAACATAGTTTAAGTCTGTCAGTCTTTTTAGTCATTGAAACTTCCAAATACCCAGAGCAATGACTGACCCTCAGCAGTCTAATCATACCTCTCTGAGGAATTTTTTATGTATCAGGAAAAGGAATCAGCTTGTTCCAAATCATTCTGAAGCACCAGACTAATGGCTCGTGTGTGAAATGTATTAGACACAAGCAAGAAGCTCCATTCTCTAATGTTTCACAGAAGGAAAGAAAATAAACAGAAATTATCTTTGATGACATAATCAATGGGTGAAGGAAAATATAATAATTGTGGCTCTTTCCCTCTTTCTACTTGATATTTATGCACCCTTTAATTACGTTCTCATTTTTTAATTTCTGTTGCTTTTTGTAAGAAATTCCTCAAAGTGCTACTTTCACTGGCAAATTTAAAATGCTAAAAAAAGCAAGTGGAGAAAAAAGAGAATCATTGTCAAGTACTGTCCAAAAGGCTTATTATTATCTGTTTGGAAGGACATCTTATCTCAAATTTTCATTTGAACTGTTTTTTTTTTATTTCAAAATTATTAAAAAGAAAAGACCTGATACTAATAGTCTGATAACTCTCTAGAACTTACTCTGCCTAATTCTTTTCTCTTTAAGCTAGTATCCTGTTCAAACCCTTTGTTTTCATATAGCCTACACATGTTAGAATTGCATAATCCACTCAAATATCTAAGTATATACCAAGTATATACTTGGTATCCTGTAGGTGTTTCTGTATGCATGTGTATAAAGGGTAGGTATGCAGACATGTAGGAAACTCAAAATTTTCGTGCAAAAAACCCTTAGATGAAGTTTAGCAGAACATATTCCGCCTTGAAAACTGCAAAGGAAATAAGCCACGACATTTACCATGGGAATCATTCACAGCTGTGTTGGGGGAGGTTCAGACGATGTTAGGAACTATTTCTTTATAGAGACAGTGGTCAAACACTAAAATAGGCTGTCTAGAGAAATGTTTGATACTTGAAGCCTCTCAGTGCTAAGAAGCTTTTGGACAATGCCCTTAACAACATGCTTTAACTTTTGGTCAGCCTTGAATTGGTCAGGCAGTTGGACTAGATGATCACTGTAGATTCCTTCCAATTAACATTATTGTATTCTATTCCAGTCTGTTCTTCGGGGCTACATCAACAGACTGAGTTTTTGCTGTTCCCATCCTCCACTATGCCACCATGGAGCTACCCATATGACTATGCTAAATTTAGAGACAACTTCATGTTTTCAAATGTTCATCTAGTACCTGCACTTCCCAGCCCAGGCTCAGGAGGAAAATGAGTTTCTGCACAGCTTGCATATGTTCATTTATCATGTGAAAAGACATAAATGCATAGAAAGAGTTGCAGACCCACTGTTGCCAGATTGTGTAGCTTCGGGGATAAAATTTAGGGTTACATGAACTTCTAGAGTCCTTTGAAGTTAACTCCCTGTCTTCATTAGCTCTCTGGGAAACTTCAGCTCTTATTTTGGAAGGCTGTTTTGCTCAAAATGATTCACTGGCTTGCTGTGTTTGTAAGCCGGGCTGACTGGATTTCAGTCTAGATGTATCTGGATTTCAGTGATGGTTTGCATTGCTGTATTAATTCCTGAAGTTCATACTTATCTCATTTGCCTTTTTGGCCTTATCACATTCAGATCTTGTTTTCTCAGGAGATCAAAATTCCCTGTTTAGGCTCTGCTCTCTTTCATCCCTTAGTGGATCAGATGCTTTAATATTTCAATAAAGAAACCACCTTACATCTGCTGGTAAAATAATTAAAGGTTTCAAGAAGTTCGAGGCCTGAGTATTCTTCTGATGAGTGCTATAGGATTCAGCAGTTATGTAGAAGGCTTAGTTAATCTCTAACTGCAGAAACAAATACTGCAGTGTTTCAGGGGCTTGAACTCCTCTCCCAGATTTGTGACTGGGCTTCCTACATTGGGTGAAGGGGTGTGCAATATGGAGCAGGATCTGAGGAGGTGCCACTTGAATCAGCTAATACAAGAAAGTACGCACGAGGGCATCTTGCTGCCATCTCAAGGGCATAATCTTGCCCTCTGTGTATGTGGAGTACTCAGGGTAGGTGCCCAGACTGGGTCATAGAGATCTGCACTTCAGCAGTGAACATATGGCTTCCTTCCATGAGGAAAGGTACAAGTGTGAACTAATGCTTTGTATGCATGGGCCTAGGAGCTGGAATTCCCATCTGCACTAATTTAAAGTGATTTGTTGCTGTTATTGCAGGCAGAGTGCTGTGACAGGCTTCAGGGCACACTGAGTTTGCCCACCCTCTTGTTAAAGTTGTGTAATTGAAAATACTCAGGATACCAAAGGCCAGATTGCTAAAGATGGACCTTGGCCATTTTGCTTCCAGTATTTAATATGGACAGGGACCATCCTGGCTTATAATTGCTGTGGCAAGATTGTGACTATGCTATGTACTAAGAATGTAGATGTGAGTTAGGCAAAAAGGTGCTCAGACTATGGAAAACAGAGAAGTAAATAATCAAGGGCAGGATTAGAAGTGTCTAGGGATATTCAAAGTAAAAAATCACTTTATCTTTTGTACAAGGTGAAAACTGGGCATTTGATTTTAGGTCTAAGGTTTCCTTGTTGTGGTACCTAAACCAGATCTATTTATATGTTTTGGGGTTTAGTTAATACATTTCTTTGAACAAAAGGAATCAAACACCTTATTTCTGATTCAATTTAGCTGTGAGTGTTCAATTCATTTAAGATTCCTTGAAAATTTTATTGGAAGCTTCAAAAGCCTATGTCCAATGATAGATTTATATCAAACAGTAACCCTCAGATACATCTGTGGTCCAAAATGAAAGCAATTTAAAGAAGAGTTTTTCTTGTCTCTCCCAACCCCATCTTTCCATGTTTGTTGAGTCCAGTGCAGAAATGGTAGCAAGTACCAATTTAGCAATGCACATAGCATGAATTTCTTTTTCTCTGGAAGTTAGGTATGCCCAGATGGTTTGCTAGTTGAAACATGGAATGTTTTGGTAGATTTATCTCCTTGGTCAGTTGGAAATACCCTGCACCAGTGGTCACTTTGTAACTGATAGGAACGTGCTGCAGACCTAACAGCAGTGGATGATTTCATCAGTCAAAATTGTCAGTGACATTGACAGTAAGGCCAGTTGGCATCAATTACTGTATAAATAAAATGTGGAGAAGTGAAAAAATGTCATGAGGACAAATGTATAACATTTTGAAGAACTTTTAATTGCTGGAGCTGAAATAATAACAAATTTATTTTTTATATTGCTAAAGACTTAAAAAAGACTTTAAGAAGATATAAATTATGTATAAATGAAATGTGTCACATCTATCTTCTTAATTCTCTTGGTCTTGATATAATTATTCAGTCTCACAACTCAATTATGAATTTTTAATATGACATTCAAGATATAATCTAAAATTGCTACCCTTGTCAAATCGGTAGAGAAAAGAGCAAGTGGTCTATCCTGGTTACTGAAAATGAAAAATGTGCATCAGATGAGCCTCCTGGTCATCTGGGAAAATTCACTAAAAAACAGAGTCAGTGCAGTGCTTTTGTACACATTATGCCACAATTCAATCTGGTAAACTTCCAGTGACATCAATAGGAGCAGGTCAGGTGAAAAATTTTGACTTAAAATTACCTGCTTTTATCTCTTCCTGAAAGTTCCCAAATTCTTAAAGTCTGATGTGATTTTTAACAAAAGCAGCAAAATTTAAGATTCAGACTTGAAAGAACAAGCAGCAGAAGAGGTTCTTATTAGAGTCTCCTTGCTTAGACACTTTCATGAGAACTGCAAGAACTCTGCTGCTAATGAAAAGACATTTTGAGTAACCATTAAGAACTCAGTTTCACATGATGTATGAATTCAAAGGGGATACTGAAATGCTAAATACAAATGCTGTCCACTAGCTAAAAGATTGCAGACTACTTTCACTCTGATTTCGGCTTCAGCCTCTACTGCCTTAAATTTGCAATTGGGCTTAGTTTGGTAATAAGAGGCATTCAGGTCAGAGAGCTTTCAGTATGTGCAGGGATACACAACTCAGGATTGCTGAATCCAGTGCTAAATGCATGCAGATACCTATTTGCTGAATAAAATGACTTTCAGTAAATGCCTTTCACTAAATTTATTCACTAATTCTGTGATTAACAACATCTTTAGAAGCTACATTTTCAAGAGGCAGAATCAGCTTGCATGTGCAGCATATATTACACCTCTGTCTACACAATCATTTCTTTTAAAAGGAGCCATGCCCCAAGCTAACAAGCAACTATTATTTCTACAAAGCTACACGTGTGGCTCTTCGAGAACAACTGGACTCTGAGACAATTTTTAGTTATGAAGTGAAAGATTACTTCTCAAAAATTGTCTTCAGTGTTAAATATCCCTTTCAGCAATCTTTTAATTTGGAGACAAAACCAATTTGTCAGAAAATTATCAGTTTCCTATTATAAAGACTCTACCTTAATATTCTTTGTCCTCCCAGGCTCTGGTTTTAACTTCATGTGAAAGCACTACATTTTCAAATTTATATAGAAAAAAACACATGGTATTTTGTTGCTATGGCAATATAGATCCCTATTTCTTCATTTATGAATAATAATAAAAATATAATTTAATCAAGTTACATTTTTGTTCCAACATTTCCTGAAGCTAGCCTTTCATGAACACATTGTATACACTCAATTTAAACAACTTTATTGCCCTCTCTAATGGGATTTTATGTTCTACTTGGGTTTCTTTGTTAAAGCTCTGAGCATTGATTTTAGCTTATGCTACCCCACTGAAAAATATTAATACATAAAGAGAAAATGTGGGGTGTTTTATTAGGACAGTCAAGCAGTGGAACACGTTGCCCAGACAGGTTGGGATAAACTTCACCCTTGGAGTTTATCTCAGTAAATGCTACTTGGAGCAAGAGGCTGGACTGGAATTACTCTGTAATTCTTTGGGTTTATTTTATTTGCAGGTCCCAAGAGCCCAGTTTATGTCAGCTTGAAAACATAAAATGGGACTATGTGAAGAATTTTTTCCAAAGTCTCCTGCATCTACTTTAGCAATGTAGCTGGCATTGCTGAGAAAGTCTGTTCTCAAAGGCTTCATCACTGTGCCTCATTTTACCCTAATGTTGTTATTAGTTTTAATTTTGTCTTCTATATTGTTTGAAGTCACACCTTGACATTTTCCTTGGACCATTCAAGGAAATTCTTAGACCTGAAAGAGATCACATTTTGGTTGTTATTAGCTTTTACTTCAAACTCCAGCTAGAAATCAGGTGTTTTAGTCTGATAGTGCCATATGATGTTATCCCTTCCTTCTCAAAGGAGTCAAGCCCTTGGGTTTAGACTGAAAGACTATCTAGGAACACCCTGAGGCAGAAAGACACAGTGAAATTAGCCCTTTGGCTTCTCAGAACATGAGATGAGCACTACAAATTTGATCTGTGGAGCAGTGGGCACTTCGAAACAGACCACTTATCAACTGAGGTTTTCTATTTATATATATGTATATGGTGCCTATATATGAGATGTTTATATATAAATTGTATTTAAATATATATAAAACAAAAACCTCTGTTGTTTTTCATATATATATGTACATATATATATATATATACCTGCTGGAGATTAAGGCCTTACAAGATTTTTATAAAGACACTGTTGTGTAAATTTTTATTGTATGATGGAAATCTCATTGCACCTTAAATTCAATCATAATACATATCATTCACATTCCTAGATACCCACGTCAGGTCAGTTAACTATGAAAAAGGTAATTTCCCTAAATTGTATTTTATTTACTGTCATGGATATTCCAGATTAAAAAATATTATTCTTGGTGGTCTTCCTTGCTGTCTCACTACCATATATATATATATATAAAATGAAAAAAATAATAAAAATACTATATGTTTTTAGGCATGTATGCATAAATGCACAAATATATACATATACATGTGTGTATACACACAACTATACAGAGAGCAAATTTAAGGGCCTTTTTTGCACTTTGATCTGTATTTCTAGGATTCCAGACAATTATTTGAGACTTTCAAATTAGAAAGATCTGTTAAAGGGGAGTTTATCTTTATTATTCTGATCTGTCATTTCTTTTATGTAACAAGCCAGCTGTTATTTGAACAGCATCTTTCATTTCCTCAATGGAATGATGACTCTACAATCAGCCTTCATTATCTTCACATGCTCTTATATGAGAACTAAGTGCAGAGGAAATACTTTGTAATTACTCTAGGCAGATTTCCCACATGTTAGAGATGCCATAGATGGGATTAATGAATATCACTTGAAAAGGTTGAAGTAGACAAAAACAAAATTAGGCTTCAGTAATCGCAACATGCAGATGGGTTGAAATGCTAGTGGGAAAAAATCCCATCAGCAATTAAGCTTGCTTCTTGGAACAGCAGATGTGCATAGTCTCTTTACTGAATATTGAGCACACTTGAAAGGAATTTGTAGAGGAAGAATGCTGAAATACACACAGATCTGCTCAGGCAGGGCTGGGACAAGTGACAGGCTTGTGCTTATTTTATTTAGTAGGCATCATGACTTGCCCCAACTCTGCCCAAAAGAATCCCAAAGTTCTGCTAGTCGATGAGTGCTCTTCTTGCCACTTCTGCTGCTTTCTACTATGGAAACCTCTTCTGCCATCAGAGACCTGTTAAAGGACTGATCTAGGACAGCAACCATATGGGACAGATTGGCTTTTTAATCTCTGAGGGCTACCGTTGGTTCTGCAAAAGAGACATTTCTCAAGCCCTATTTTGCAGCTGGCAATAGCAGAAAAGTGTCTCTGTTGGCTTCCTCTCCAGATAATCTTCAAGAGTACTTACCAGTGAGAAAAACTTTACATCTGAAAAGCAACCAACATAACCAATTTAGCCACCTAGAGGACTCGCTTTGAGTCACCAAGCAGGGAGCTGCAATATAGAGAGGTAAATGTATCAGTGAACAACAAAAGTACTTAGCCAGTTGTTTCAGTTTGTAGTGCTGGCATTTTGAACAGCTGGTTCCAAGCAAAGTCTGACTTGCAAGGTCCAAACGAAAGGTTCACAATCATCACTGCAGGATGCCTCTTGTTACAACACCTGGGGAAAGTGGGAAGGACAAACAAGCAAGGAGGCATGTTCACAGGGTTTCTACTTATGCTGATTTTTCATTGGCAGCATTTATTCTTACATATTCTGTTGGTGTCAGCATGTAGAGTGATATCACAGCACTTGAAGTAAGTATTCTAACTCCTCAGTTACTGAAAAGTGGACTCCAGTCCCTTTCGGTTTTAGCAAGCAGAAGGAATTTGACTATTACAGAGTTGTCATCTTCCACCGTGTACGAAAGAAGTCCGTGACCTTACCCAGTGGTTAAAACCACTACATTTACTGTACAAAGCAGCTTCTTTTCTTCTTTAAGGGTGAACCTAAGTTCCCTTCTCTCTCCTGTGATGGGAAGAGTGGTTTCTGCTGTTCCCAGACCACAGCTAGATCTCAGGCTGGATCCAGAATGTGGCACTGGGGACATGATAGTAGAGATGCATGCAGCCATAGAAGCATAAGCATATAAAGAGGTGCAGCATTTTAGAAATAACCAGTTGGATCAAATCTTACCTGTGATTTGATCTCAGACTCTACAACAATTTTAGCTCACATCTTACACCTAACAGTTAGGAATTGAGAGAAATCTTTTGGAATTGCTTAGTTGCAGTCCAAAAGCACTGATCTGTCCCTGTAGGAAGTCAACTGTGTTCTTGATTGCAGTTATAATGTATAAAATACTATGCTTGTCACTAAATGGTCTGCATTTGTCTACCTAACACTATTATTTCCTTTTTGAAGGATGTGGGAAAACAATCCCTGCTACTGTTATGTTTGAAATCTTGCTAGGAGCAAAAGCGAACACTTTATATACATATACAAAAATTTATTGTTAGAATAATCAAAATTATAACAATCTAACGAAAATACAGCTAATAGTTACTCAGTCAATTCCAGTAATATTAACCCTTATCGTCCAAGGTAATATGGAAAAACCTCATCAATAATACTCTTATAGATATTTTTAAAAGACAACTTCATAACATCTACACTTCCTTCTGAAGCTGTGCTCACTCTTGCAGTGTCCCTATGGACCCTATAGCAAAAGCTCCGGTTGCTCTCAAGCAGAGGGACGTGCATGGAGGGGGAATGGTCCATGACCTAGCAGGTGTTATCCCTGCCCTTAGTGGAGGGTTTGGAACTAGGTGATCTTTAGGATTCCTTCCAACTTAAGCCATTTTATGATTCTATGATGAGTCCTGGACATCCTGCACTCTTCAGGAGGAGAATAGCGCAGTGGTGGTGAGGGTACATTCCTCCTTGGTCTTGGGGTCCCTCTCTGGCTATTTTTACATGTTTTCTTAACAAGACCTGCTTTTACTCACTGAGCACCATGCCAAATCCTTCTGCAGCTCTTGTGAACATGAAGGGCTGTAGTGTGTCACATAGTGGCTACCTAGGTCTGTTGGATCTTTACCACACAGAAAACTGCCTTCCCAAAAGCTAAAAATCAGGCAGTAGTCCCTTGACTATTGCTAAAACTGGCTCAAGCTCAGAGAAGTCCTGAGTGCCTCCACTGTCAGTTCTGTGTCAAGCCTGTGGTCTTGTGTGACTAAATTATATTTATTGATGCACAATACCACTGTGTGATTACTGGTGGTGAACAGAAACTGTTAACCTATCCAGCAGTGACTATTCAACATGTGAATAACTATGTGGGAATGGTGTAAAGATTACCTCTGCCACCCTAATAAAATCATCTTCAGTTTTTGTTTCCCTTTGGTTTGCGCAGCACCCTTCTATCCATTCTACGGTCAAATCTCTTTTCATGTGAATGCAAATAGAGCATTCCTAAATATTCCCTATGCTACAACTCTATGAAAATATTTAGAAATCACAATTGATGTGAGCTCATGGAAGCCTGGTTTGGATTGAGGCAGTGCATACAATAAAAAACCTGCCAGCTGATGTCAGGGATTTATGGAATTTTCCACAGGAGGAAAAAAATAATCCGGTGTATCCTCTATCAATTTTCTGTTTATTCATCAATTTATATTTAGGTCAGTATATATTAAATTATTATGGCAATGTCCTTTTTTGAACCCTCATACTTTTCAGAACGTTATTTTTAACTAATGGTTTATGAATTAAACCCCAAGAAATGTGTTATTAGCTTGATGACAGTAGTTCCACAAGAAGCTGATCTCCAGTCCCGGGAAAGGTCTTGACTACATGGCAACCAGATTCCTGTGAGTGGAACCCTCTAAACAACTCCCATATACAATTTGTTTTGTCTACAGACTCATACACAGCTTCCCATCTCTGCACAAGTCTTTCAAGCAGAGATAAAGAATTAATCGCGGAGATCAGCAGAAGGTTTTCATTGTTGTTTTTCCTACTGGCACTTAAAATGCTTAAATCGATGACCAGGCTTTGGAACAGTATTTTCTTTTCTATTTTTCTTTTTTGTTTTGAAAGTCATTTGAATATCTCCAGATTTCCAGATTAGACTCTGAATGTGGTTTACCTATTTCATTAATGCTCTTACAAAGAAAATCTTACCTTCTGCTTCAACTTGTGCCCCTCAGTCATTTCTGAAAGCCTAGAACTTAAGTGTGCCTCTCATGCCTTCTTGTTACCAGATTGTTGTATGCATTTAGAGAGAGATGATAATTTTAAAAAATCAGAAAAGCAGTAGATTTGGGGTTATTATTGTCAGTTAGCAATCAGTATGCCTTATGCTTCCTATGAGAAGACTTTTATTCAAAGGCTTACAAGTCTTCCTTGATAAAGCTGTTCTAACTCAAATTTTCCATGCTGAACGCTTGTTTCTGCCCAATAGATTTATTTATTTTTAAATCAACTTGTAAATTATTTGGTAACGTTAATGGAATGGAAAAATAAACTTCTTTTGCTCATGTTAAAATATTCAGCCTGGGTATCTTCTTTTAGGAGACCAATCATGCACATGTGCATTTGTGTGTTTTGGCAGGCAAGTGCCTTTTCTCTCTATGGAAAACGCTGCTCAGTTTTGGCCTTTGAAATGCCACAGTTAGCTTATGTTCCAGAGATATCCTCTTCATACAGCTTTTCAGGATAAAGTCTCCCAAAATCCCAGCTGTAGCAGCTCTAGCATGTGGTTGAACAAATCTATGCTTAAAATCATAGTGGTGACCCATTCTTACTGTGCCAAGTACAGGTTTCAGATCTTACAGATCTTTTCTCTCCTATGTGCTTGGTAGCAACTTTCTTGCTGGGACTTAGAAAATCTAGAAAGAGACTAATTTGTTCATAAGACAAGAGGTTTAAATAGCATGGGAAGGTAGGGGTGACCATGGAATGCCACATGGGAACAGGGCCTGGGACGTGGGATGAGATGCAAGGTTGTAGACGATGAGAGCTTGTATTGCAGGCTGTGGGAAAAGTGGGACTGGAAGTGAGGATTGAAACAGTGTGTTTGTCAAGGCAAGAGATTGAGTGTGAAAGTGGAAGAGGTAATATCGAAACAGGAAATTAAAATCTACTGGAGAATAAAAAGGAACTGCAAGCTCATTAGGCATCTGGATAAGAAGAATCAAGTTGGGAATCAGTGTCCCAAGGGACAAAATGCAACAGGGCAGGTAGACATAAGCTGACACTGAGCCTAGGTTGAGGGGCAGGGAAAAGGGATGTGGGTGTAGTAGAGCCATGGAAGAGGAGCTAGATGAAAACAAAATCTAGCAAAAAGTCTGGGCACTTGAGATTCAGTATTGCTAAAAGGGAAATGCTCAAAGAGTTACTGCATGGCTGTGGGCTCAGGGGGTGGTCCTGGTTGTTTAAATGGGGAGAAAAGAGTTGTTCAGACAAGGAGGTTTTCACTTTTATTAAAAAATGGAGAAATGTGACAGACTGCATGGGGCTATGATGAGACTGAGTGACAGACAAGGGAAAGACTGCAGGTGGGGACACTTACAAATGCCCAAGTAAAATTAACTTAGAAGGGAGTAAACAGAACAGCTTGTACGCAAGAAGAAAACTCCTACCAGAGCTTGAATTTGATAAAAGGTTCAATCAAAACTGCACACTCCATGACCATGTATATATTCCATAGCTGAACTAATATAACTTTGCAAGCCCACAGATCTCTCTGGGCTGTTTCATTTGCGTTTGTCATCAGGAGGTATTAGGTTAGGAAAAGTACCACACTAACAGAATTATGATTCAGTTTCCTGGTGCCTTTGCTAGCTCAAACATTTCTATTTAACATTGCACAGTGCTTGGTATTATCCATGTTTCTTGAGTTCCAGTTATTTTCTTTTCTGTGTCAAACCTACGTGAATCACTGCTGTTGCTAAATGCCTGTTACTTCAAATTACATAGCTGGTAAAGTTCTGATTGTTACAGTTTGCTTTCTTAAAAACTTATAGACTTCTACAAAAAAACCCACTCTGCACAAAAATACCTAAAAAGAACATTTTTCGAGCTTGAAAAATCACTGTGCATGAAAATGTTGTTAAGTACCAGAGCAAAGCCTGCTCACGCTGAAGAGGGCAAACAATCTGCTCTTATCTTACATGTCTTTGCTGAAGTGCCTGACAGATTTTTGCTGTAACATGCCAATATAAATTTTACCCGTGGAAAGTTAGAGCCTCAGCCTAACTAGAAACCTGAGCACAGAACAAGCAAGAATAATGTATGTTACCAAGTTTTCCTTAGCAAAAGTGTTTTGCAGGTTAATTATGATCTCTTTTCAACTCTGTAGTTCAGTAGTTGATCAGATCTGGCATTTAAGTAGTGCTATCATTCTTAAATTAAAAGACTGGGGAGGAATAAACTAGTGAAGCATTTGCTTTTCCATCTCCCTTTTCTTCTTCTACTATGCATTCCACAAGCACAAGGTTTTATACAAGCTCAGTAAACCAGTTGTGAACCAAACAAGGATAATTTGGTTTTGAATAAGGCATGTCATTAGGGTTTCTTTTCTTGAAGAGTAATGAAAAGTAGTTTGCAAGATGACAGCAGATGTAAAGCCAGACTGAAGCTGTCAGCATGGATGCAGCAGTACAGCCTCTTCCTGCCTTTGAGAAAGGTCAGTAGAATATGCAAACAGCTCACACAGCATGTAGATGTACTGAGGATTAGGGCAGGAGTGTAAGTACAACACAAAAGCAAACAGAACATGCAAGCACAAAATTCATAAAGAAACTCATTTTACCCGTGACAAGGGATGTCAGCCGCAGCAGACAATGCCTGCAGTCAGACAGGCCATCACACCTCACTCTCTACAAGTGAAAGGGGATGGCTCACCTCTGCAGACAGCTCACAGGCAAGCAGAGGCTAAAGCCCACTGAAATCAATCAAAGCTCGTTTACTTCAACGTGCTTTGAATTGGATCCTAAGACTACACTTCCCTCTGGTTTTTGTGTTGTGAGCCTACATCTCCCAGCAGGCTGGGATGCAAAATCCCTGAGAGTCATTGCTGATTTAACACAACTGCACAGGATTATGTTTATTTCAGGTCCTCTTAATTTCAATCAATTTGTCCTGATTTCAATCAATTAGGAACAATAATTCAGAATACATGTCCCCTGTAGTTTCTCACAGAGAAATCCTAAAATAGATTTAGCCAGCTTAAAAGCTGAGTCACCTTTGTTACTGTATTTCTACCAGGCTATAATGGAAAACAAGGGCTCCTCATTTAGGTGCCTTCGTTGGGTCTCTCGAGTCTGGTGGAACAGGGGGCTCCAGAAACAAGTCCATGAACCTCTCATATTGAAGCCTGAGAGATTAAGGCAGCAATAAAATTCTCTAGTTATGATCCTGATTAAACAGCTCAAGAAAGGGGAGGGGTGATTTGAAAGCTCACTGACTGCTAAGGGAAGGGATGGATGAAGTGAGAGTTCCTGATTGTTTTCTGTCCTTTGACAGCAACAGACAAAGTATAAAATGATCCCCTTGGGACATATAATCTTTTTTCATATTAATGAAGGCTTGCCCTCTATAAAGCTCTTTTCTATTTTACATTTTCAGCTCACATTGCATTATTTTATTGTTCTCTGCTGCTGATGTGGCAATCTCACCCCGTTAGCCCTCTGGATATATTAACAATCCTAAAATGCCATTTTTCTCTTGTGATAAAATTGCTAAGAAGAAAGAATTCCTTTTAGTTCTTGCTGAAACAACCACAATGTCTATTTTATCTTGTCATTCATGTTAATTTCTTGTATGTTTTATAGCCTGGATCAAAGTCATCAGCTCCCTTCATAGAGATAACCAAAAGCCATCCTGTGACACGACATCCAGCAGTACTGTTAATAGGGTAACTACAGCTATTACAAGGTCAGTATCTCACTCTAATCTAATACAATTTTAATTTGTTTCATGTTGATTGGATTTTTTATTTTTCAACCATCTTTTCTGGGTGTCATTTCCAACCCTAGACAGGTAAGAAAGATTTGTCTGATTTTCATAAACTGAGAATTTCTTCCCTAGTCCACAATACCTTATTTTTTCTTGCATTTTTATTATTAGTCTCCTTGGGTTTTAATTTCAAGTGAATACATCTTTATATTGACAGCCTGATCTCTCTCAAATAATCACACATTTTTTCCTCAGGTACTTGTTTAATATAATCAAATTAAAATGGATTTATATTCATTATGTAAATGCCCCTATTTACTTCCCATTTCCTCACTTAGTGAAAATTGAAAATGCTAAACTACTAGCACCACTTACAGCTTTGTAGTCAAAGCAAAGCCATCCACACAACAATTATTTCCATAAACATGAACGTCTCATTCAAACCAGGAGCCAGCATGCCAGTCCATCACTGTGTTCCTCAGCAAAGGAGTGCTGATGAGCAGTCTGCAGAGCTTGCAAACAGAGAGAGAGCAGCAAGAAGGAGGGGTGGAGTGGGTTGTAGGAAAGCCAGGGCAGAGAGACTCATCAAAAAGCAAGGAAGGCAAGAGAAAGGGAGAGACCTAACAAAGAGATAAGGAGTGAAAAACAAAGCCAGAAAGGAGAAAATCAAGGAGAACGGTAAATAGAGATGGAAGGGAGAGGAGAGAAAGAAGGGAAGATAAGGTGACCAACAAAGAGCACTGAGGAGATAAATAATGAGCATATTCATCAAAATATCCCCTACTTATTGAATCTAAAGGAGCATTCTCTGTCATATGAACATCCTAGAGCCTACAGGAATTGAAAAGGTGTAAGATAAGATATCAGGATATCAGTCAAAAATGCAACATCAGAGTTTCTAAGGCCACAAATTTAGGATACAGGAAAACCTGTCTTCAGGTTCCCAGTACCAGATCAAACTGTTGCAGCTGCAAGGAGCAAAGTGCTGATCCCGTATAATCTTTCAGTGCTGGCTCAAATTAATGCAAAACTTCTAATATATTAACTTTGTGCTATTAACAAGCTTTATCACATGTCATCTGTCTTTTCACAGCTGACATAAAGCCAGCATAACAGCATAAATCTAACATAAAATTCATGTTGCATGCTCTGGCTAATTCAGCAGAAATGTATTCACGTGTTCATAATTGTCTTTAAAGTGCTGTTCCAGGAGGGCATAAAATTGGTAGTAAATGGTCTTGATACACTGCAAGTGTTGTTATGAGCAGAAGGGAAATATACCTGAAACTAAGCATTTACTCCTAGCCAAATTAATATCTTAACAGTCAAAATTAATTCTGCTACAAAAATGTATGCTCATTGTTCAAGTTAATACAGAGATGTCTCATCAGTAATAGCCTTAAAATTGTTTGTGTCTGCTTGGTGTTATTTCACATATTTTCCAGAAAGAAGTGTGAAAGCTGAACAGAAGCCTCCATCTGCCCCACCTGACACAAAGGGCTGTTGCTGGTCCCACAATGACTACCAAGGTTTGTCAGGCCTTTGCCACATGCAATACTCCTGCAAATGCAGGTATCACCGGACAAGCATTAGCCAGTCCATTGACCACAATACAGTCATTAAAGCAAGCTGAGGTCAGCTCTGGCAAAGGCAAGGCCAAAACCTACTTTGACCCTGAGCCATCAGATCAGCACAAAGGCTGCAGATATTTACTGATAAAGGAAAAAATCATGTTTACAGGGGTACAGTTTCAGTGTTGCTTGCTCCATTGTAATCCTTTGTAAAACTGTATAATGCTCTGTAAATCTGCTTTATATCTCTGGCACTTGAAAACTTGTTAAATAGGAGTTTTATTCTGGTTTTCAGCTGACAAATTTCTGCTATGTACTTGTGAATTGAACTATCAGTGTTCCAAGGACTAATGTTTAAAATGATGGAGGTCTGAACTTACATGATTCTGTTGGAGAAAATATCCCTTCTCTGCAAAGCATTTAGATTAGCTTACCCTGCAGAAATCACAAAAGACATTAGTTCCATCTCAATTATTGCAGTTGGGTTCTGTTAGGATCAAAATTTATTTCACAGCAGCATGTATTTGTGTGTTGTTAACACCTGACTGCTGAAAAGCACCAGGCTTATTTCAGTGGGTCCCTTGAATGATGTCTTCTAGTCCCTACTAAAAAATAGTGGCTGGGCAAACAAAACCCCATGAGTGAAATGCTGACAACATCTGCTGTGTTTACCTTTATCTAGCTGCAAATTTTGGCTAGAAACTCTCCACACCCCTTCCTTTCCCCTCCTTTTTTTGCAGGTCTGCCAAGCATGTATAAAGAGATTATTTCAGCAGATGGTGTTCCTCATTGTTATTCCTATTGGTATCCAGGGATGTTTGAGTCCGTGGGCACGAGAATGTTATTGCCCACTGCTGTTATTGTTCCACTTCAACTTTAATTTCTAAGTGTCTGTACGGCCAACATAATCTGTGATACCTCCTAATTAATAACACTTGGCATCCAGCATTGCTCTTGATGCTTTCAAAGTTGTAATGTCTATCTATATATTAGCAGATTGCTTGTACTGCATTCTGAGTCTGTCAGGAGAAAGAGCATCCAGGTGATCTTTATAAGCTAGTAAAGACTGGTGCAAAAGAGAATATACCAACATGTACATACAAGGAGGAAAATGGTATTAGTTCCTGCCTCGTCCAGTGCCCATGCTGGATGGTGGTCATGTTGCTGTAAGAAGAATTACTTTGCAAAAGATTGTTAAAAAGCATATTAAAGACAGAAAATCTGGTGGGCTTTTTCCCCCTATGTGACTTGCCCAAGTCAATTTAAGCAAATCTGAAAGCAAAGTACCTTTTCTGTTTCTTATGACCTAGCCTGTGTCTCCTATAAGTACATATCTTCAACATGTTTCAGATTATTTATGTGACAGTGTCTGGAAGTATGTGTCTGTACGTGTGTTAAATGTCTAAATTCCCACTCTGTAGTCATATTAGAGATCTAGAACAGTATTCAGTTGCATAGAAGAGTATCCAGTACCATATGAAATACTCGTAAGGGCATCCATACATCTCTAGTTGTCTGTTGAACTTCTCTGTAAAACAGACACAATAATAGTTGTGAAAACCAATTTACTGATATCTTGAAAGACCTCCAATAAATGGAATACCATATCATCAAGGATAAAAATAATTGTCTTTTTAGCAGTGTATGATGCATGAGAAGTGACATGGACACGTGTTATCAACAGGAATAGAAATTACTGAATAGATGTAATGACCACATCATCCACTCTGTGAGGATGAGTGTTTCTTTAAAATAGAAATTTGGTACTGCATCATAATGAACATGTTGCAGTGGTAGGACAAAAAGTGATGTTTCATTGAAGGATATAAAACCTGCATTCTTGATTTCGTCTCTATTGCAAACTTACTGTTCCCTCAGTTAAACGTGTGGGTATTATGTTTAGAAGCTGACTTGAAAATTGTCACATAATGCTTTGTAAATAATGCAACAGGCCTAAACTTTCAATATTTGGCCAGAGGCACATTTTGCCTCCAGGTAAGATGCAACAGCAAATTAAATTAATTTGGTTTATTTATCCTAACACCCTAACATATTTAAATTAACTCTAATATTCCCCTATTATAATATTTTATTGAGAACATCATATCTTCTTGGTTTTAAAGGTGTGGATTTTAATAATTTATGAACTGTTATGATATCAAGTATGTATTTTTGGTAATCAGTTTCCTTCTCTACCTTCATTCAGATCTTACATATCTGCATCTAGCCATATGCAGTTGTGAAAGAGAACTGGATAATGACATATGGTCTATAAACTGTGGCATTGCTGACTGAATCAAACACAATAGCTATGGTGGTTTTCAGGACCTGACCTTGTCATCCATTATTCAAGATTCAAATGACAGTCCATGTGGCTAAAATGTCTAATTTCTAAAATTCATTTCTACTTCCTAATGCTGCATCCTTAGGATAGACTGAAAAACTAAGAGCTCAGACCTTCTCAACAATTATTCGCTCCTTCCATCTAAATCATCCTGACAGGTAAGTGAAGAATTATTTTCAAATCTTTCCATTTGGAAATGACAGCTACATTGCAACACCATTATCTGACCTCAAGCTGTGTTCCTCTGCCTACCCAAATCTTTCTTCTAGGTTCTGTCACATTTTCAGCAATTCAGAGTGTTCATTTTAAAAGATACCAGACTGGGCACAGGCTGTTGGAATTCGTGATACTGGACAGGGTGCAGGCAAGAGAATTTTGAATTCTTTTTTTGAATTCAAAATTGGAATAGTCTAATAGGAGACAAATCTTAGGAGTCCAAGACCCAACTAAAGTATCTCACTGTAACACATGTATATATGCATATGTTTTGTACATATTTCATTGCAAAAGGTGATTGGTAGTCTGTAAGACTGTGTTACTTCTTTAAAGTTCTGAAGGTGTTTCATTTACATACTAGGGAATGTTTTGCTATTTATTCCAAGTATTAGCATTGTGTGCAACAGAACTCCCTACAGGATCTGAATTACTGGGTGTTAAGTGGAACAGTCCTTTAGTCCCGCCTGCATGCAGAGAATAATTTGTGAGCAAGGAATTGAAAGCCTGGGTTCTAATATAACAGCTGGCAAATCAACATTGTGTTTCATTCATTCAATTAAACTACACAGTACGATTTTGGATTTGGTCCAAGTCCTACCCTGGAAGAATATGAGTCTTTCACTGAGAGTTCAATGTAGTCCTCAGTGACTTGCAGCTATCAAATAAACTGCAGCTCCCACAGCCCTGGAGGATTTATGACCTTCACTCTAAGCTTGACTACAGCTGCTAAGTCCAGAGTTTTAGAGGGCTGGGCCTCTGACACTCATTGAGTAGACGGGCTGTATTTGTCAAGCTGACTAATCTCATATAGAGATGATGTGAATCATTCTTCAAAGTACTGTTAAAAGATGCGGGATGTCAGACATGAAACAGGTCTGTCATCACTTGCTCCAGTGACAGGCACATAGAAGCAAAATACTCTGAAACATGATAACTTAAAATATTGGCAGGTACAAGAAGAAGAAAAATTATTTTTTCTTTCCCTACGCAAACTGAAATGATAGATATCAGCATGCTATGGCAGGTCTCAGTCCTTCTTTATAGGTCAATAAATGACTTTATGCTAAATTATCATTTCTCTTTATGTTCCAGTGGGTCTGTCTGACTTTGGACTAAGTCACCTTTCCTGTATGGACTCCATATTAATTGCTTCAAGGAATTATTTACCATATATTCCTCAAAAAAATAATCCCAACCCAAACCCCCTAGCATCGTTGTTGCACAGTATTTTTTTCTAGATGTTGCTTTTATTTTTCATATTACTTGCCTCATTTCTCTTTGAGCTGGTTTGAGACGATTCACAAGCAGAACTCTAAACTGACTCTCTACATATGTAGTTTCATCTTCCCAGCGTATTTTTAAGGCATATCAAGATAAGATCTAGAAATGGTATTTCAAAATAATCTCATGTAGTTTTTTTAAATCTGCAAGAGTTTTCAAATTTAAACTCTTCTCTAAAAAATAAAAATCCTGTTTTCTTTCACATAACTTTAAATAGATTTATAGATACCTTCATATTTCATTATCTATTCCCTGGAATTACCTACCTGTTGTTTTTACAGTTACAGGTGAACTTTTTCTGTACATATTGTACATATATCTGAAAGACAGATGCTTTCATTGTCGATATACCTCCCAGCATCTTTGTTTACTAAGATAAATAATCAAACATAAGTTACTAAAAGCAAAATTAGAAAACAGAATTTGTTAATCTTTGCTAGACAAAAGTAAGTGTTTGGACCATAACCAGATTTAATTTATACTATCAGAAACTTCCGTTAATATATGCTTTCTGACTCTATTATACATTGTCAGACTACATGCAGACATTGTCATTTCCACCTGAATACAGAAGGATAAATGAAGATGTTCCCATTACTATCAACCAAACTTCTTATTGCCCTCTCAGCCTATGTCATCTACTCTTTCAATTTCATAAACCTGTTTTTCACACATCATTTCTCACAGAGAAAGGAGGTACAGCCAGGATGTGGATGGAATATGATGAGAGCTTTCTTTCCAACAATAAGCAAAAAGCTACATTCTTTCATGATTTTGCATGAGAGTGGACTGGTAACCTGAAAAAAAAAAAAATTACTTTCCATCTGTTTTATTACCTGTTTTATCTGCACTTCATTGATGATAAGAACCTGGAAGCAGAGAAAGATTTAACAACAAAAGATTTGTCAGTGATTTTTAAAATACACCAGGAAAAATATCAACTTAAAAGCAATGATTAAGACATTTATTTTAATGAAAGGAGGAAGTTGTCAGACCTGCCTAATTTAGCTTTGATTTATCTGTGTGGTATTGTATAACACAAGTTTGGTGCAGCTTTGCACAATAAACTCCAAATATCTTAAATTTTCAGAACAATAAGATTGGACTTCTTTAACTAATCAAATCTGATCATGCAGTCAACTTCAGAGTTATATGGATTTGCTTTGTTGTCATCCCTTCAATTCTTGCAAGTTCTTACCATGGCTGTTTCATACATATCACAGTAATTTGTATTGATGTGAGTCATTGGAAACATTAAGGGAAAAATGTGAGAAGAGAAAGACCCTTCATAGGAATTTTATTCCTGCTTAGTGAAAAGTGAACTAATACTTCCAAAAGACAGGAGAGAAATTGCCTTAGCAGCAGATACAGGACAAGGCATAGGACGCCAAACACCCCTCCCAGTGATTTGCTTCTCTGGGAAAAAAGACTGAAGAAAAGTGCATCTGATTCTAACTTCTTTTGTCCACTGTATTTTTAACAGGAATTATGGGATTTCTGAAATCTGAACATGTATGAAGGGAAGCAAGTGGAGGAAGACTGGTGAGACTAGCAAAATGGGAACATCTTCCCTTTTGGCGGTCAGAAAGCAGTGAAGAAAATGGAAACTACAGAAATCCCTATGCTTTTTCACTTTCTGTTTCTCGTGTTTGGTACCATGATCTGTTCTACTCTTCTCCCCTTAGGCTGACCTGTATGAAATGTTCAGCCTCAACCTCTCTAGTCTTGGCAGGAGGAATAGTTATTTGACACCTGATTGTAAGGGAGTCACATGGAAAATAGAAAGTCAGGTTAGTGAGGTCTAGGACTGGAGAAGCTGGGACCAAGGTTCCTCTATAATAGGAAAGTGCATCCCTTGTTAATTACTGCAGGAATCCTTCTCATTTAGTGCTGAAAATAATTTTGAGTTAACAAGATAGAAATCACATAATACCTTTCCCCACACCCTTTACACATTGATACTATAATTCTAACATTTTACCCCAGAGTGAAATGTGCTCCCAACAGACAGAAGCTGAGATGAAAGCTGACATCTGAGACCTAACAAGTCACTTTTACTGGAGAAGTTTAGGAATAGCTGTCTTCCTCTATGCACCTTTAAAAAAAAGAAAAAAGAGATGATCTCAACTGTGGACAAGGGAATTCAAACCTGCTAGCCAGATTCTTCTTAAAATGCCATTGTGTGACAATCTCTCTGCTCAGCTTTGACACGTAACTTGCAGTGAAACATTAGGTGCATGAAGAAGTAAGTTCCCACCTTCTCTCTATAGTCTGTCAATGGACAGAAGTCACATGGTTAAGTCTGTTGGGCACTTGTAAACAATATTCCACATGTCTAAACTCGGGCAAACAGGTCACCACAAAGGCTTTCAAAGATGTCTTCCTGTTGCCAAAGTAGAGAACTTGCTCTGGAAGCACACTAAAATTTGGAAACTTGAGAGGCATGGGATCTGTCTGCTTGATGGTGGTATACCACCCATTTTACCTAGCCCAGAGATAAACAAGGAGAGTCCCTTCCCTATCCTCCAACTCCCCTCATCCTTTCAGAATCCCTTTCTCTTTCTGCATCCAGCCTCTACCCTGCTCTTTTCTCCTCTTGACTTGCTTGTCTGTTTTTCATCAGTGTTTTCTCTCTGCTGACTGTCTGTTCTTCTTGCTTCTGCAAGTTCCTCTGATGTCAAAGTAGAGACAAGTGCTAAACTGCTCTCATCTTTAACACTTTACATAATGTTTGTAAAAAAACTGCCAGCATACAGTTTACTTCACAGATTTTCAGAGTTGTGAAGGCCATCAATCTCCAACTGATAATATTCCATGACGGAAGCACCAACAAATGTAACTTGGTGCTTTCTGGAGACAGTATGCAAAAAAATTAACGTTTGCTTTTTGGCTTCAGTGGTGTCCTGCCCTTTTCTTAGAAGGAAGAGAGTATATTAGGATGTGTTACAGATATCCATGTGGCACCTGCAGGCTGTAGGCTGCTGCCTCTCATAGAGCACTGAGCTGTAGGCAGTCACTCCAAGCATCCTGTGGAATGAATATTGAATTAATACCTAGTTATGAACAGTCCATCCTTAGTGGAAGACACAGATATGTGAGAGTGGGTTCAAAAAATCAAATTGCATATATGTGATTCATATGTATATACCACAAAACATTTCCTGCTGCTACATGGATGTGAAGCAGCAGGAAGGCAGAGTAACATACTCTGAGGCAGTCTTTTGGTATGGAAAAGACCCTCAGAACCTGGTCAATCCCAGTGTGCAGCACTTGATGAAAATATTTCTTTGCGTACCTGTTATTTCTGATATTTTATGTATGGCTGGGAAACACAGAGTAATTGACTATATTTTGGTTGTATCCTCCATCAACTCAGGAAAGGAGCAGTTCCACACTTACCTCCTTCAATCACAGCAATAGACAACAATGTACTATTTAGAGCATAAAATGAAGGAATTTAATAAAAGACAAGTCATTATCGTTTCATATGAGCTGCAGCCTCTTGAGGCTTCTGCCAAGCCCAGCGAAGAAAGATTTCATGATATCTTCCAAAGACATACAATAAACCTATAACTATTTTCTAACAATTTTTAAGAGGATGATACTAGGTATGGTTAAAAATTAACATTTTAATGAATAACTCTGTATGAGAATTATTTACATTTAACCAATACTAAGATAGGAATGAAAGGGAAAGTAACAAGAATGAGTGCAATATTATAGACTGAAAGAAATTTTCCTGCCAGTGTTAATACAGAAAATATTTCAAGATCTAATAAATGCTAACTATTAAATATAAATCAAATGCATGATCAAATGGAGAAAAAAATAAAGAAGAATCTGTAAAACTGCTCTGATAGCGTGTCAGAAACAGGTTGAAAACCACTGACCTGCCTTAGAAACCAAATGAGTACAAAGACATCAGCCACAAGTAAAATGGAACATTGGTAATAGAGAGGTGATACAAACTTGTGAATTAATTCCTTTCTGAAGTTTCAAGGTCTCCTAAATAATGAATGATATTTGAAAGATTCCTGTATGACATTGTGGGTTTGGAACATAAATTGTTTTAAGGATTTAAGCACTGTTTCTGGATTTTTTTTCAGTGGAAAAAAATTATTTTAATGGAAGAAAAACACATTAGCCCACAGCATCAAAACCCCCTACTAAAATGTCTTCTGTTCCTGTAAGCCATTGGGCTTTCAGTATTTCAGGAATGTTATGTCTTTTAGTACTCTTGCCTATATTAATATTTTCTTGCAAACCTGTTGTATATAACCTGATGTCTATTGAGGAAGCAGGGGAGAAATAATAGGATATCAGAGACAGCAGGAGGTCCATAAGGGTACAGTACTGGGAAAATGAAAGGCAAGTGAATAGATGAACGGAGAAACATTGGGAGGAAAATAGGGGGAAAAGTAGAGAGAACAGTGAACACAGCAGGGGACCATGCTTTGAAGAAAGGAAGTGCCATAAAAGCAAATGAGAAAAAGCACAATGAAAGAGGAAGCGAAATGATTTAGCTAGGTTGAACCTAATCAGAACAGTCAGCAAGATATGGATTTTCTTATTGAGCAGAGACTTCAAGGGACACAAAGCCTACTAAATGGCTCTCTGTCATCTGTTTTGCAGATACGCCTGTGGGAAGAAAGAACAAAGAGAACAGAAGAAAGTAGAGAGAGCAGGACAAAACTCATGCTTTGGTTTTTGGCTTTCACAGTTGCAGACTGTACACAAAATTACTTTAAGCATTTCAGCACGCACTCAAAATGCTGCACCAGCTGAACTTCAGCTCAAGCTGCTAGAGTATCCAAGAGGGAAGTGTTAAAGTGAAGTCAAATTCAGGGTCCTCCTTGTTCTAGCTGTATTAGCTATTGAGCTTCCAATCCCTTTTCTGAGTAGATAATAACTGATTGTGTCATTCACAATATCCCTTCAAAACATATTCTGTCCTTTCACTTCCAATGCCAGAAACAACTCTTCTGCTAGCATTCTCTGCTAGCTTTTAAGAAAAGATAAAACACATCAAGATCATCTACAAAATAAGAGCCAGCCTATCAAAGTAACATCCACGCGTTCTTTTCAGAACAGGCTGATTGTCTGCCATTCTGGTTACCCATAAGAATGATTAACAACATTTGCATGTTGATCATGATGTGATAGCTATCACAAATGCCAGTTTTAAGTGGAAAATTCCTGAGTGAAATGTACCTTGTAGAGCTTCCACTCACTCTCTTGGATACTTTAGGCACTCCGGTAGAATTTCCCACTGTAGTAAGGGACTATGTTTCAGAGATTTAAAATAATTTCAGTGTCAATACATTAAGATAGTTCTGTCTTTATACACTGATCACAGCTCTTCTAGATGCCTATGTAGTGTTTCTCTGCAGGTGGCTCAGTCACTTTAAAAAAAAACATGCTGAATGCGACAGTACCTACCACAACAACTATGAAAAGTAGGTTTAGCAGCTCAAATTCTTTGATACTGTAACTCCAGGGGAGGGAAAGTAAGCTGCAACATCTGTAAGCCTTAGCAGATTTGAGGCACCAAATCTCTTTGATTCAGCTCAAATGTTATGTGGCTAAGCAAATTCTAGTTTTATAGTTTCCAGACAATTTTGCCTTTCTCAGCTTTCCAAGTTAGGTATTCATTATGTATACCTTTCATGTGTATTACAGTTTCAAATGGACCATTCTAATGTATGAGAGCTCCCAGTGTGAGAATTTGTGCGGCTCCTTATTTTGGCTGTACAAGATACTGAGCTCAGGGATGTTTTCTAAGCTCATAATAGCTGTGATCTTACCATTTCATTTTTGTGCACACAGCCCATGGTATTCCTTACACTTCAACAACAAACTAATTTCTAGATTAATTCCAAAAATATATCAGTTGTCAAACTTTTTATTTCATTTGCAGGCTCCCTGGCTAATCATATGCAGACCACTATTTGTGTGAATATAGCTATGTTTTCGAAAGGCCTATAGGACTTTTATCGACAAAAGTCACTTAAGGCCAATTATGGTGAATAAAAAAATTTATTAAGCAAGCAATATACAGGCAAAACAGCACTGGGTGGCCGTGGGGTCCGTGCCCCTTGAAAACGGCTCACACCCCCTCCCCTCTCCTTCCTTTGTTTTTATCTCCTTTGGTTTCCTGCTGACGTGTTTTTCCTGGAGTGCTCTGTGTCTGCTCCACAGTGTTGCTAGGGGGTCTTTTCTGCCTCCTGGTGGTCTTGGGGATGAAGATAGTGAGTCTTCCTCAGTGACCTTCCAATGCCCTCTCGCTGTAAGCATGCGTACTGCTCCTTAGGTTACACAATTGCCAGTACAATATACATTGTTTATTCTAGCAGATGTCTGTAGTTAAACGTTCTGGTGGGGGTTGCCTAAAACTCATACAGATCACTTAAGATTTGATAAACATAGCTGATGTTTATTACAGGACCAAGGAGCAAATCCCCTAAAATGCCATTGCAAAGAGCAATTCTGTTTTCTCTACTGATTGATTATATCCATAGGCTTAGCAATAATTCAGCCTGATCAGTTTGATTCAGCAAGATGCTAGGGTTTTAGCATCCACTCCATGCAGATGTCGCAGCACTCTTACAACCACACCAGGGATATTTTCAAGGCAGGCCTCAGCAACAGCAATTTCAACTGTTTCATCATCAGCATCTGTCTTCAGCCTCTTAAAACACATCCTTTTATATCATACAGCATGTGCTCCTCCGCACACCATGATTGGTTAGCTTAGCTGCCCCACCCAGGGTTACAGCTGAAGCTCATTCAGGTAGAGGCCACACAGCTTGAACCCATCTATGCCAAGGTTATGTTTACCCACAATTCCTCCTTTTTTTTCTTTTCAATTATAAATAGTTTGTCCTGTTTCCACTTAATTCTTTCAGCTATACAATACATACTGGTAAGATTTTTACAACTTTATATTCTATCTTCACAACTTGATATTCTTAATAAGTTATAACAAACAACTCTTGGAAACTTGCACAAGTAATTGCCACTCACCCCAGTGCAGCCACTTCTATACTGCCACCACCTCTTTAGTGGTATAGAATGCTCAAGGATGGATTTTTCTTCTGCTGAAAGAGAGATTGGCCCCCATATTTCAGTCACCAGTCACTCACCTTGAAATCAAGGTGTCCCTCATCCAGACCCTTAGGCTCTCTTCGCCTTTTTAGCTAAGCTGGGCTTTTTATTTCCCAGTTGTTCACTGGTGAAGAGGCNTGAAATCAAGGTGTCCCTCATCCAGACCCTTAGGCTCTCTTCACCTTTTTAGCTAAGCTGGGCTTTTTATTTCCCAGTTGCTCACTGGTGAACAGGTGTCCTTCCTGCTTTCACAGACCTCCTGGACCCTTAGGCTCTCTCACCTTCTTTGCTTGGCTGGGCTCTACCATTAGCTGCTCTCCCCACAGTCCCAGACCCTCTACAACAGGATCACCAATTAACAGTGGACTCACGACTGCTTACCGCTGTCATCCACAACCTCTTCCTCATTATATCAGGGTCACTATTTGTCACAGCACTCTTACAACCACACTGTTAACATTTTCAAGACAGACACTAGCAGCATCAACTACTACATCCTCTACCTTTAGCCTCTTAAAACACAACCTTTTATACCACACAGCACATGCTCCTCCCCACACCATGACTGGTTAGCTTAGCTGCCCCACCCAGGGTCACAGCTGAAGCTCATTCGGGTAGAGGCTGCACGGCTGAAATCCATCTATGCCAACGTTATGTTTACTCATATGCAGAGACAGTCCCACTGTTTGTACTTGTTACAGTCATATAGTGAAGCTTTACTTAATAGCTTGTGGCTACTCAGAAAACATGTAAACAAGCATAATTGCACTGGATTCAGTGGATTTGAGCCAACTTACTCAGGAGCTGAGCAACGTACTACAAGCTCACCATCTCCAAATTTTCGCTCTAAGGTAGGAGCAGACTGAAGACAACACAAATGACAGGAAAAAACTGAGGTTTTGAGTTCAGGTATGGTTACCTGTGGCTTTCAAACCATGTATGTTTTCAGCGGGCCGAGCACAGCTATTGTATTGTAGCCGTACTATTTTCTGATTAATGGACAAGAGGAATAAACTGGTTCTCGGCTATGGGAAGGAAGAAATAATCATCAGGACCTAATTAGCCTAATACTGCCAGATTATCTTGCAATGCATGGTAGTGCTGAGAGAGAACAGTGGGACTCCTTGGGAGCCTGATCTCTCCTGTAAGTGCAAAGCCCCCTGTAACTTTAATCTTGGATCTCTGTGAAATGTGCTATTTTCCTGCTGATTTTGCCCATATGGACATGAAAACATGTGGGTTGGAGGATCACAAAGATGATCTGCTCTTCTTCTAGCTTAGATGGGAGTAAAAGGGTAAAACTTACATGTGTCACTGGAAAGGTTCTCACTGACTTCAGTGTTTGCTTTGCTGGGGCTGTGAGTCAGAATGACACACAGGTGGTGGGGATTTAGTTATCCCTTGAATGTTTCCTGTCTCTTTCCAGCAATTATCTGGTTCAAATTAATTTAGGAAGCTCATTATACAGTTTGCAACTACTTTAGAAGGAAACATGCAAGACAAAACCCCTGACTGATTTGCTTGTATATAAAGACAGCCTTAATAAAGCACAGTTTTCTTGCTGCCAATAGGTGATGGAAGAAAGGAAAGATATAAACTAATTATCCTATTCCATTTGTTTTGTGCTTTTCTTACTGGAAGCTGCTGAAATGAGACAATTCTACCTAAAAAGCTTTGCCTCTGTAATGAAATCTGATTGGCATCAAGGTTTAAGGCATTGAAACCCTATGAGGAAGTGAGAAACTGTGGTCTCCTAATTTTAATAGAAGGAATATGTATGTTCTGTGGAAGGATGAAAAAAAACCAAGTTTACTCTTACTTTGCTCTCCTAACTGACAAGTCTGGGAGTCAAAGAAAGACAATATTAAGGGGACTTAATAGTCTTTCTCAGAACAAGTGATTTAGCTAGAGCAAATGAACAAATGACTGTCTTGAAATTCAGTCAGAAAGCTCCAGAGATACTGAGCAGTCAAGGCAAGTAAGAAGCCCTGGGGTCTCATTTCATTCTTCATTGATTTGTACAAAGAGCAAAGCTCAGTAAGGAGTGAATTTTGAGCCTCTGCAATCTTGTAAACCCTGTTTTAGAGACTTGAAAGAGATAGCAAAGAAAAAAAAAAAAAAGAGGAGCTTTTTTCCCATTCTCTTCCCTAATGCTTGACAGAGATGAACATGTAATTTCGTCTCACAATACCTTCCTGATTACATGACTGTGGCAACAGTTTTGTTTCCTATAAATCTCCAGGTATTTTGTGTTGCTGTCTGATTTCCTGAACAAAAACATTTCTGCAGTTCCTTTGGTTTGAGCTGGCTCCACTAATGAGTTCTCAGAGGTACATTAATCTAAATATCTTTATAAATGAGAGTTGTTAAAGGAGGCCTCTTAGTTAGTGCAGAGGGCTTGGGAATATGTGTAAGAAGCCTTCTTCTCTATTCTCTCTGTTCTTCTTGCACAGAATTTCCCTTTTGGAAGGAAAAGGGAGCTGCCATTCCCATTAGGTGTCCAGCCTAAACTTGATCAGGCAGCGTCACCTTTCCTTGCTGAGACACACAGTACGCCAAGTATCATACGTGCCCACAAGAACAGAAGTCTTTTAGCTCTATTCTTATTTTCCTTCACCATTTCATTGGTGCTGGGAAACATCAGTTATATAAATAGCAAAGAGGAACAGAATTGAGCATTATAAGGAACATAAGCAGGCATTACAGCAGGTGCAAGGAACCAGATATCTTTGGGGCTCTTATGTTCTTAATTTTCCTAAGTTCTTATTTAGTTCTGAGACAAAAAAAAGTGTTCACATGCAAGCTGGCATGCTACAGAGAAACCATTCAACCAGGAGCTGTGGTACAGTATCTAAATGAGCTTTGTTCTCCTCATTAATATCTGACCTACTGTGAAGCAAGGAAGTGGGAGAGAGTTCCTCACGCAAGACAGGGATGCATCCAATTGGCAAAGGATGGCAGCTTTCTCCCCATGGATGGATGCTACTGTATTATTTTTCCACCTTTAACCAGTGGCAGATAATATGAGGGAGAGAATGCAGCTGTTTGTGTGTTCTTAGCAATCACCCATCACCATTGTATGGTGGTAATTGAGAGTGGAAACCAAAATAGTTAAAATACTTCAAATGGCATCATTGGATAAGTCTTGATATTAAAGCTGCAGCAGGTGTGGAACTTTTTTGTTAAGCCCTTTTTTCCATAAACCAAATCATTGGCCAACTGCTGGAAAACCATTTAGTGCTGTGGGATGACATTTTGTGTTCATTCTGTTCAGCAGCAATGATTTATAAATCACTGTGACTCTACACATAAGGCCCCCTATTACAAAATACCACCCCAATCCTTCTTTCATTGTGGTTGATATAAAAGCTCTTATTGGTTTTAATGTGTTCTGTATAAAGCCCTGTGATTGTAGTGGGGAGTCAGGAATAATTTATGCCACCTACTGATCAACTAATACTCTCTGGTGTTTTTTTCTTTGTGTTTGGAATAAGAGAGCACAGACAACTTCCATTTAAGATAATTTGACTGAAGACTGCTGACTGAGATTAAGCTGTGTGGAGTGTTTTGTGGTGTTCCTATTTGATACTGGATAATAGTAATAATAAGACTAGCTTGTAATTTCTGCAGTCATTAAAGTCTTTGAAAAAATATGAAAAATGAGCTACATATTTATGACTTTCTTGAGCAAGCTTATTAAAAATATTTGTCAATAATGTTAAACTGTGAGGAAGAATTCTGACAGGTTATTTAACAGAATATTTAAGGCTTTCACTAAAATTGCTTTATTTCAGTTGTCTGAAATTCTATAGTTATTCCATGAAGACTTTAAATTCAGCACATAGCCTACTCTCTTCTTCTTCAAAAAAAACCCCCACTAAACCAAACCAGAAAAATTTAGCAACTTAATCCAATAATTTCACGTGTGGCCTTCTTCCCTTCAAAATATATTATTGACTCATAAAAACTCATTGTGTGTTCTCTCCCCATGTCACTTTTGAAAGTGCCAGTGGCATATGCTGTCCAAGGGGAGGACAAGGGCCCATCTGTTGTCTGTAGTGTCACCCTTTATACCATCTCCAGATGTTGGATTAAGGGTGGTACAAGGTATATCCCTGCCTTATTCCTTTAGTATCTGTCTGTGGAAGTGATTCTTATGAATTTGCCTAATCCCTTTTTGAATCTGTTGTTATTATCTGCCTCGACATCTTTCATGAAAACAAATTTCATACCACCATTTTGCTCTGTAAAGAAGCATTTTGCATCTACCTCTATGTTGAACCAATTTTTCTACTTTCAGTAATTGCCCCTTACTTCCAGTATTGCAAGATTTAGCAAATAAGGATCTACACTCAGCTTAACTGTTCATGACTTTTCAAACATTTCAGTCACACTTCCTTAGGCTTCTTCCTTTTGAAGTCTCAGCCCTTTTAGCCTGTCCTCACAAGGCATTCAGTCCGTCATCCTACTCATTTTAACTGTCCTTACCATTACCCTCTTTAAACTCAGTTATATCTCTCTTAAACATGAAGATTTCCAGTTTTCTATTTATCCATCCAGAACTTTGAGGACCGAAACCCTTAAACAGAACTTACGCTACT
The DNA here is from genome assembly GCA_013397795.1 of Orthonyx spaldingii. Taxonomy (NCBI): domain Eukaryota; kingdom Metazoa; phylum Chordata; class Aves; order Passeriformes; family Orthonychidae; genus Orthonyx; species Orthonyx spaldingii. The sequence goes on along the minus strand of VZTJ01005454.1, from coordinate 2,760,411 downwards.
TTTCTCCCTGAATTAGGATTTGTCAGTGCCTTGTATAAACATGCTTTCAGTGATAAATTTGCACCAAGGATTGTCCAAATAACAAGGATGATGCAAAAGAGGGCTAAAGAATAAAAAGAAGAAATGTAAACATATGCAAAGCTTTTCATGTTTGTTTTCAGGTTCAACTCAGAAGATGGTTCATTCTGTCCATGTGTTACTGGTGAAAATCAAGTGGCAAAATATTTGGAAACATATTTCACTTTTTCAGAAAGTACAAGACAGTTAGAAGTCAAAGCTTCCTATTTTTTTGCAGGGAAATTTTTGTCACCTAGATTTGAACACAGTCCATGGCTGCAAATATCTGTGTTTATTAGTAGTTCATTGTGTACAGTACTGTAATAAAATGAGATGGAGCTATGAAACTGAGTAGTTCTTAAGAAAGTTTGTGTGTATGCATATACAGACCCATTTTCTAGATAGTCTCTTTGAAGCACTCATCTTCCCTTTTCCAGAAAAATTGTGTTACATGTCTGAGTAGCCCTCAGGTCATTTATAGCTGTACAGTTTGGCCTTAATAATTTGCAAACAGAGCACTGAAATCCAAATAGAATTAAATCCTCACAAGCGAGTTAGGAGCATGAGGCTCTCCAGTTGTTTTGTGGGAAATCAAAAGGGAGTGCATCCTTTAAAATTCTCTGAAGAGGAAACTGTTCCTCTCTGTTGCCAATTGAACTATTGCATTCGATTACTTGTGGAAGAGCTAGTATGTAACACTCGTAAACACTTTTAATCTTGTTTTAAAACCAGTAGGGGCAAATTAATTTAACATACAACTTGGCAGTAGTTAATTCAGTAATTAATTACTCAGTTACATTTATTTCATACTGACTTTTTTTTTTTTCTTTCTCATTTTCCAACTATTTCCTATTATATCCCAGAGATGGGTAAGCCAGTAAGGAAAAAACCAAAAATTGCTCTCAGGTTCAACTGCAACTTTGCAATTCTCCAAGGAGAACCAGAGTCTTTTAGATGGGGAAAATATTTAGGAAATGTTATAATGCTTTTCACCCTGTGTACGCTTTGTGGTCTCTGATATTTGGACACTGGTTTACAAATAATAGTGATAAAATATGTTTTTGACAAAACCACTTATTAGCATATTATTTAGTAGATTATGATCAGCAAAATTGATTACATGTTTTATAAAACTGGTATTCAGATTAAAAAGTCTGGTTTTATTAGTATGTAGACATTCTTTTTTAAAATAGTCTATTCAGTTCAAAAATTATTTGTCGTTTTTACATATATTTATGACAGGTAGCCCTCTAAATCAAGACACAAATAAATCTCAAAATTTCTTAGTAAGAAAAAGTTTTAACTGAAAGGGTGCCTCATAGATAGTACTAACAAGCAAGCATTCTTATCAGCATCTCAGAGAGATGGGTTCAGAAATTCCAGTGGAGCACAGCCTGGAGGCCCTCACTCTTGCTGTGTTTTCAAGATTGATAAAGATAAAATTCGTGAGTATGCCAAGTCAGCCTCTGGATCCTTCTGTGATTTCTTGTGGAACTAACAATGCTGCAGTTAATTAAAGAGGTTGAAATTCCATTCTTGAGTGCATTGCCTTCTAGTGAAATACCCTTCAAGATCTTTGTGCTGAATAAGTTTGTTACATGATAAGGGTCCGTTACTCTGAATTATTTCGTGAAGATGTTACTTTTCAGCTCATAGAGAGGAAGCACAAAAATCACGTCGGCAGTTAAATGACATGTATTTCAGAAAAATATGACAGATCATGAAATATCAGTCAAAGCTGTGCCCAAGCTCCAGCTTACCCTCTCAGAGCAAAAATAACTAGGAACAACTTTCTAAGATACAGCTGTCTGTAATCTCTTTTGTAACCAAATTAAAATTCCGTGATGTGTGTGAAATTGCTTCATGCCACCAGAACATCTATGAAATAAAATTAATATAAAACAAACCTCACAATGGATCTGATTTGGCCAAGTAGTTACTGGGTTTTGTTGCCCTAAGTGAAGCATCCTTTTACATGTGACGGAGAACTCTAATGTCTTGTGGCTTAGAAAAGCAAATATAAACCTACAAGGATCATCAAGAAACATAACCATTATATGTTTTATATTACAAGTTGATTTTTGAGATTTTAGAGAATGGAAGAAAGGGGAGGGGAAGGGAGAGGAAATCTTTAGGTATTTGAAAAGTTTTTACTTCTTTTTGTTTCATGTCTTCCTTTTCTTATGATCTTGCTTCTTCCTTTTGTAAATAAATACATAAATAAAACAGGAAAACTGAAGCCCCATTCCTACCTCCAGACTAGTTACCAAAATTGTATTTTGCTCATCCACCCAGGGGCTGTTGGATTATTTTAAACACAATGGAATAGGTTAAAAAAAAGCCCTGGTGACCAGGACTTTGTCAGCCAGTTAGGGTGCTGAAAATCGGTGTCCTGCTATGTGTTTCAATCAAAATTTATGCCAAATAAACAACATCAAATAGAGTCCACTTCAACTCAGGCTATTGGGTTAGAAATTGTCTCTTATAAAGATACTTTTGTTTAAATTTTCTGTTGTAAAAGGTGGAAGTGAACTCAATTCCTCTGAGTCCTGTGCAAGCACATTATTCATATTCACCTCCTGAATAAAAGGAGACTAGTATATTATCCGGTTTTGGTAAAATCATGGTTCTAAATAGAAATCCATTTGCATTTTTCTCAGTGAGGACTTATTTGTAAAATACATATTTTCAGGACTGACACATATTATTTGGCAGACTTAATATTTGTGCTTCAGAACATCTGCAGCTACAATTAGAATTATGGTGAAAGTGTAATGTATTACTCCAACCATGACTGTTGAAATGATTGTAAATTATGAACCCATGTACAGTGTTACTGAAAACACTCCAAGCATGCATTTAAGTCTTCTGCTTTGCTGATTATGGACATACACCAGAATTTTATGGATGGTTTAAAAATTTGATCATAAATGTCCAAAATTGCTTATAATCCTTTTACTTACAGATTCAGAATGAAAGGAATGTAAAACAGAGTAATAAATATTATGAATTATTAAATATGAAGTTATAGTTCCCTTTAAATAGTAAATAATAAAGGAGGACTTATATACTAAAGATTATTACTTTGCTGGTAACTTCTTCTATGTTTCTTCTAGCTAGATCACTTCATTCAACAAGTGATTTAAGTACTGCTGAAAATGCTGACATACTGACCTGTGGGTAAGTCATGTTTCCCTTTTTTTAGCCTGAAAAGTTAACATCTGAATCATAATATATTTCCAAAACTCTAGTCAGTTGTTGAGATTTGATACTGTATTTTTTGGTGAAGAATCTATTTTAACTTCAGTAGAATAAAAGCATGAATTTATGCATTATGACTATGTGTGTGACAGTTTAATCAGGAGTTGTCTTGAAACAGAAGTTAATGAAGAGCGTTCATTTCAATATGGCTTGAAAAATTTCCTTCTCAAAATTAAGGTCATGAATCTACAAATATGAAGACTTTGTAAAAAGATAATCACCACATTGCTTTGCAGCTAAACAAATTATGTTTGTCAGGTGGCAGTAGATGGCATTATTACACATAGCCTGCAAATAAAACCTCAGAGCTGGGACAAGATATTGTCCCATGAGTCTTATGTTAGGTTGCACTCTGGCTGAGACCGCAGCCTTTGGAAAGGTGCTTTGCTAGAAGGGCAGTTTCCTCCCTTGTTTAAAATTTCAGTAAATGCTCAAAACAAAGAGATTCTCTGCATATCAGAAGATTTTGTAATGACATTATTTTTAGGAGGGAGACTGACTTCCTGTTGGTTTTAGTCCACGTTTTTATGGCTGTTATGTGTGTGTGTGTGTGCACGCTGAAAAAAACAAGCCAAGTTTAAAGTAAACTTATTCACACTAAGGCCTTAATTTCTTCTCCACTGGAAAATTCATGTGTAAGTCCCCAAAACTCTACTGCTGAGCAATGAGGAAGGACCACCATAAGAAGGGACTATTGATATTGAGAGAAGAGGGAGCAGCATACAGGGAACACTAATCCAGTTAAACTTGTACTATCAAATTTAGTTGAAACGTTGTGTGACTGATTACATCTTTCTAAAGGAAATTTTCAGATTTATCTGGAAGCATATGCTTAACACCATTTTGGTTTTCTAGCTATCTGAATTAAAAGTTTTCCAGTTATCTAAATTAAATTAAAATTTCCAGCTATCTAAATAAAAAACAGTGTCCTCCACAGTTCGTTCTTGTATGCTGTTGCCATAAGTATTAAAATATCTCTGCAGGAAGAATTTTTTAAAATTTTGTAGACTGATTTTGAAAAATATTTCAATAAGTGTTTGTCAGAGCTTCATATTCTGTCGGTGTGGAACTTGTGAACTGCAACCTAATGTCTCTGCACCATAAATAGTCATAGTTCATTCAGTAGCTTGCACTCAAAGCAGGAAAAGAAATTATGGTGAAGATTAAGAATGCACAGAATGTGAAGAAATTGATTAAACAATTACTCATGAGAATAGACTAAATATTTATTTTCTACAAAGCCAAAGGGAAAGATACATCTAGTGGATAAATCTTTTCCCTTCAAACCTGCTTGAGGAAATAGATTTTAATAACAGTAATTTTAGTAAACCTCTTAATAGTATTCCACAACATAATGAGCTAAATGAGTTCAGGATTAATTACTACAAATACCTGGGAAGGTGGAAGTACTTTCAGTGATCTGTTTGCCGTATTAACTGGAAACTGAGTAAGGAATTTAGGTGGGACCACCACCACTACAGTTAGTTGCCAGATGCTGCCATTTACCTTGAGCTCTATAAAGGACCACCAATATTCTGCCTGTCAAGAATCTGAATCCTGGACTTTTTGTCAATATTGACCCATTTGCTACTGAAAAGGTGCAGCTTCCTGACTCTGAGGACAAATAGCATAGCACAACCACCATATAAAGTTTATCTCCCCCTGGAAATGTATGTGCTTTCTCCATACATTTGTTGGGATAATTTCTGGCCTTACTCCATACCTCAGATCATTCACAGAACTTTCTCCAGCTGGCATAGGACAAACTATTCTGAATTTGCTGAAAACTCAACAATAGAGATGAATGTGTGCAAGGACTCCAATCTATCCTGTTGCTGTTCATTTACTGATGGAGATATATGCATTAAGCTATTTTGGGGTAAAGAGTGACAGACATTTCAGATTCTGCCCTTATTTATATGTATCTATTCTCAATAAATCCATTGAAGTTTTAAAGAAATCTTTAAGTCACACTAATGAGAAAAGAAGCTGGCTCTCAGCTGATTTCAAAGACCCAGCCTGCAAGTCCTAAGAGACACTTAGGTATAAGTTAGAGATTCAAGCAGCTCCACAGTGACAGCTGAGGAAGGAGGACGACTTTATTAAGGTCATATTAATCTTGTGCTAAGGTGTAGCGGTCACCCAGCCGGTGGTGGAGCTGCCAGCTGGGTCACCCGTGGCATTCGAAGCTGTGGCTCAGCCTGCCTTTTCAGTGGGGGTTTCGGATTGGGTAGATGACACCTCTTGGGACAGTGAGCTCTGAGAGGTAGGCA
>VZTJ01005454.1:2666319-2754530 GCA_013397795.1 Orthonyx spaldingii | reverse complement strand
CGAGTCCTCCTAGTCCTTTTGCTGTCTCTGCGTCGCATTCTCACCATCAGCTGCTGCTAGCCCCAGCCTGGGCTTTGGAAATATTAACCAGCCTCGGAGCTGTCAAGCGAAAGATAAAGGCACAGCCTTGTCGCTGCACACGCGCTGGTGCCACGCGAGATCCGGGCACACGAGGACATTGTAGGCCTTTGGCCAGCCGGGCGACCAAGCGGCCTGCGACACTAAGGTAGCTAGCAGGGTCACATGAATAGCATGCTAAATAAACCCACTTCTCACTTTATGTACAGCAAGTCAAGGCAAATAACTTATATATGAACTGAAATTAGTCTTTCCATGACAACATCTTTGAGGATTTAGCCTAAACTAAGTAAAATAACAGAATTTTGTTCTTATGGCTTAGAATCAGCTCTAAGGTAGGTTGTTCTGAACATCATTTGCTGGCTCCTGAAGCTGCCATCCAGCTGCCAAACTCTTAATTTGTAACTATTATTACTGATTGTTAGGTTCTTCACCAGATGCTTTTGCTTTCTTGTTTTTGTTTTTGTGAGCAATTTTTAGCACATTTAACTTTTGCTGTCTAAATACTTCCAGCTTTCTAGGGACACACTAAGTGTCCCTGAAATCAGTAGGTGCCTTTCACTGACTGTACAAAACTATAACTCAAATCAAAGAAATGTAAGGGCAAAGAACTTTCCAGAATATCAGCATGGTGCTAGAAATGCCATTGGGTGAAAAATCTTAAAAATCAACAAATAAAGAACAATAATCTTGAAATAAATGAGATACATAATCTTAAAGAAATATCTGGCCTGTCTTCACTTATAGATGATTTTTCTCTTGTGGTCCGTGGGGAAAAAAAGATAAATTCTTCAACACTCTTATTCTGAAATCTTGAGTATAGCTGCATTATACATGGACATAAGTCCTGTTCTTGGTGCATGGATTTCAGTGCCTGTCCAAGGCAACACTTTAAACTATGTTGGCAGAAGAGTTCTTTGGCCACTTTAAGCTATCTTCATGAGAAATGAGATGGGAAGAGGCTGGTGGAAAAGACAGTGGCATCAATCTCTACCAGAAAGCTTTTTGATCTTGCATAAATTCTGAAGATAGGTAACACAGAGTGCATAACAACTAGACAGCTAGATACCCACATGCAGCCTGCTGGCATATTAATGGGGGAAAAAAAGCACTTTCAAGTATTTTGTACCCAAAAACTTAGTCTCATAATAAGAATCACTGAAAGGAATTTAGATAGCACAGGTCTGTTTAGTATTGGTGACAAACTGCTGCAATTTCCCATTTGAATACTGTGTATCCATGTTTTTACCCATCTCTAGCAGATACTAATTTTGTGATGCTTTATCAGGGTGACAGTTATTGCATTCTAGGGGAAATATATCATTGATTTACTGGTTTTCCATTCACAGAGAGAGCGAAACTGAAGGACCATTGGGAAATATGAACTAAAACTTCTTGAAAATTATTTATCATTTACTAGTTGAAGGTAACTGCTAGAAAGATCATTTCTGATGAAGTCTTATTCCAGGTTTGTCAGAATAATGACTGAAACTGAAAAACTGAAGGTGTTTACTTGCTCTGGTTGCTGAGTTACAAGGAACAGTAAGTCCTAAGTGTAATGGGAAAGTAATGAATTCCCAAAGCTTCATGTGTAATGCTCCAGTTTCAAAATCAAAGGACCAAATCAGAGAGCAATATTTTGCTAACACTTTTTTAAGAAGCCATCTCTAGTTTGACATAATGACATGCAGGTTTTCAGGGTGAAATGCAAAGTTGTACCTCACATGCTTTCCAGCAGGAAAGACCAGGACACTATGAGACAGATCATTACCGTGTGGGTGCCACCGAGCACCTCTGGGGAGAGCTGGTTCCAGCAGTGGGAGAGCAACACAGGGCAATGAGTGGTCAAGGGCCATGGGTCACTGCATGTGGCATAACTGTCTAACAACTCATATGTAGCTAATACAGCATCAGCTGGGGCCTGGCATGGCTGGAGTAACAGAAACATGTGATGTGTGGTGGCAGAAATGGTTCCTGCAAAAATATGGTAACAGCTACATCTTTCTTTCTGGTTTTGTTTGGGGTTTTGAGGGGTTTTTTTGTTTGATTGGTTGGCTGATTGTTTGGGTTTTTTTTTTTGTTTTGGTTTGGTTTTTTGTTTGTTTGTTTTAATGAAGGTAGCCTTTCCCATTTTTTTGCAGGCGTTTAGTGAGTAGGCATCTATTCATGAAGCAGATATGTACTGTGATCTCCCTGCTCAGCATAAAGGGTTTTTGAAGCCACATCTACTGCGTGTGAAGGGGGTTCTGTCAGCACTCCAGAGGCTGGCATGCAGCTGGTAAAAGTGATGCTTCCATGCATAGGTGAGCAGGAAAGTCAGCAAGAGGGTGTGAGGCAATCAGCTGACAGGGCCTGAAGCTTGTACCATCTTGTTTAAGTTCATTGAAAGTAGAAAAAAATGCAACTTCAATAGCTTGATTAGTTCCAGATATAATGGCTTGGGTGGGGAAGAGTTTTGAAGTGTCTCAAACTGTGTTTTCTTCTAGTTGAGAGGGTACTGGTCTTCAGAATGTCTTGACCAACAACAGCAGAAGTATTACCAGTGGCATTTATTAAAATAGTTTTGGATCTGCTGCAAATACACAGTTCAACTTGTAGCATTCAGATTCCAGCATACAGAATCCATGAGTTCTCTTGGGTAGTATCTTTATAGTAATTTTGCTTTTTCATAATCAGCTCAGAGAAATATTTTCTTTCTACAATGGTGGAGTGAATCATAGTAGCACCTCTCACTTAGATGTGTTCATGTAGATACTTATGCATTTGGCTCACTATGAAACAAAGACTAGACTAGAAATAAAACAGATTTTCTGGTTAACGTGAAAATGCCATCTTATTTACAACAACAACATAGAGTTTGTGGATGTAAACTCTTTTTTTAAAAAAAGAGCTCATCTTAATTTGTGCCCGGTTTCAATGCTTTTAGTGGTTTTTCATAATGGGCAAAACTTCTAGAATGGGATGCCACTTGACAAAGAATGACAGCTAAAAAAAATTTTAATCCCTTAGAACTTGGCTTCTGGAGTAGGTTTTCACTAAAGATATCACCAAATGACTCATATCAGAACCTGGTTGTCTGTATCCTTAGCATGATACACAGTTCATTTCTTGCAAGAAAGAACCTCTTCTGGCAGCTGAGTTCTTCACAATGTTTTCTAAAGAATTGCTAAAACTTGTGGTGATTTCCTCAGGATTCCCTTGTTCTTCCCTGAGTGTATTTCTTCCTGTTGCAAAGCTGTGAACATTGGAAATTACTACCACATACAATGGCCACCATCATGTTTCCTGTGCTGTTCATCTCTTATCCTGTAAATGGCCCTGATTTATGTATTTGCTAAAGAGAAAGGGAGGATAATCTCACAGAAAGTTGTTGAGGGATAATCTCATGGGAAGTTAAGAAGGATTAATGTTATCTTATTGAAATAAAACTAATTTCATGTATAGAAGGATATATTTTGCCTAAAGAAAGAATAGATAAAATTAAAGCCTATGCAATAAATACATAGTCTCTAAATGTATTTGGAAATAATAGCTCTTGACTACTGTGTTCAATATATAATGTGAGCTGGAATCATAAACCAAACTTTATATCTCAGTCTTCCCCTTTGTCTGTAACCCAGTTTTTATGAGATATCCTTTTGATGTCATTGTATTTTATTGTGTACACTGGTAGGGAGTTTAATCCACAGATTAATGGCACAACAGAATGACAGTTCCAAAATATGTATGTGGTTATTCAAAACAAATTAATCTTTAGAGCTGTGTTGTATTTGAAAAGCAATATGTTGTATAATCCTGTAGAATGCTATCCTGCATACACATAGTGCTGGGTACTAAAATCTTTATCAAAAAATACTCAAACCAACTTGTTAATCATTTGTTCTGCTACAGTTTTCAATAATTAGAGGATCAATTAATTAAAAGATCAAAAGCCCTAAATAGTAGGTCAATTAACATTTTCCTTTTAAAACATATTTTATGTGCTTCTATTTATAGACATAAAATAACTGTTCATATTGAAGCAATCTTCAGGCTTCAAAAAACCAGATAGATCTGAAGTCAAAGTTACCTTTTTTCCCTTCTTTGTTTTTGCCATGCATAATTCTTATTGCCATGCATAAACCAGACCCCGTGCTGTAGCAAATTAAAAGCCTTTATATGTAAGGAACGTGGAACTACTGCACATTTCAAACAACAACTCCAACTCTTGATAAAACCCTGACGGTGCAAAATGGCTGAAGAATGTACAAACTTTTAAGAGAGGCAAAGTGTTTAAAAGCCTTTTCTGATGGGCATGAACACATCCCTAATGCTGTTTTTCCTTACCAGAAAAGGCTCTTGTTGACAGGACAAGATTGCATTAAGAAGTTTCTACCGTCAAGGTCCTCCACCTTTCACACCCACACATCATCCTGCTTTTCCCAGCTACATTTCTCTCAGTTAGAAACACAGAATCATAGAATAGAAACATCCTTTTGTCCCTTCTGTTACCACTCAGCTTACCTCCCCCAAACACTGTTTTCAATAATCCTCATCCCTCTCCCATTTGCCCAACTCCCACAAACCAAGGTATCAAACTCTGCACCTCCGGCACAGCCCACAGAGGAAGACATTCTCTCCCATCCTCCCATTTCACATCCCACCAGCCCTGTCATGGTTGGCTTTGAACCTGGAAATACAAATGGAGACACTGGTTGAATTTCTGCATTCCTGTAAGATTTAAGTGATATGTAGTTAAAGAACTCCCAGGTGAGGCTGGGAGCTTTTGCCTTAAATAATTTTGTCTTCAGGAATTTGCTGTACTGATGAAGGAGTAGTTTCTTGGTCATTATCACGGCAAAGACACTGCTGCCTGCAATTAGCCTACCCTGTGCCACAGACATTGATCCTGTTATTTGGACTATTGGTCAACTGGCAGGATTTGCATGGTTCTTAGATGCAATTTGCACATTCCCATGTTATAAAATCATGTTCATTCACTGAGGGTTTGCCACTTATCTTGTGGTTTTCGTAGCATTTTTGACTTCTCTATGCCTGAACCCTGAGTATTTAATGCCATTTATCAAACTAGCCAAAACTTACTTTATTTCACTCATATTCCCTCATGCAATTAGTTTATTTCTGCTCTGTCTCTGTTTCTTTTTATTCCTGATACATGCTGTTTCATGTACACAGAAAATGGACTAGGAAATTAGCACTCTGGGGATAAGCAAATCATGGTTTTCTGTTCCATTTGTTCTTTTCATCTTTCCTTAGAAGTTGTTTTTTAACAGAAGCCTGTATCGCAAATGGAATTTATTATTGGAATTATCTTTGTTTCATTATTCCTAAAACACAGAAAATTTAAAATTTAAAATATTTTAAATACTGTAACTTAAATGCTAAATTTTCCCAAGGATATTGTTTAATGGGAAAACTTTAAAGTAATATATTTAGTATGGTTTGGGGTTTTTCTCTGTGGAAATGCTGCTGTGGTAGCATGCTGTTTACTAATACCATTCCATGAAGTTATCAGCAGAGGAATGTCTAGATCCAGCAAAATATATGGTTATACAGTTACACTTTCTCAAAGCTAGATATTTAACATGACCACAAATTGCTTCCAAATTAAGACTGCAATGAGAACTACCTAGTTAAAAGGCACTGAGAAGAATTGCACTATGGAATATCTCTTATTTATGTTTTTTTTTTGTTTTTCTGAGCATGTGAAAGAAGATTCTTTGGATTGTCACTAAGGATGAAGGTGCTGTATCCATACAGGTAAATTGGATGTTTAGCCAGTCACTGGATTATCTTATATACAGTACTAAATCAGTGTGGTTTAGACCTGGGACAGTCGGCATTTTCCCAAACTACTCCCGGGCTAGCTTGGAATATATGGACTGTTACATTATTTTAAAATAATACTGAAAGTGACTGTTTCAGAATGTAAATGTATTTGATCTTATTAATATGGACTGATCCATATTGTTGGATTCATTGCCGTAGTAGCCTTAATTTTGCCTTGAGAAGTGTTTGAATCTAATCATTATTTTCAGAGATGGAGATAAATTCTAACCAACTTAATTCTATCAATAAGAAGAAATCTTTTTTCCATAAATTAACATTACATAATCAGTCTCTGAATAGTTCCTCAAATTTCACATGGTTTTTACTCAATCACAAATTCAGTCCTATTTGCAGACCTTTTTGTATACATATATTTAATTTTGTTTGTTTTCCTTTTTTTCCCCACAGAAATATGTCAGCAAAGAAACACTGCATGTATGCATATTTATATGTATTCATGTCTTGGTTTTCCCTTCTTGCCCATTCTTGGAAAAATTGTGGACACACTGATACTTCTTTTAGAGGTGCAGTGCTCAAATAGTATCTTTAACTAAGTGCACCAGGATCTTGCATTCCTTGCAGGACTTTTAGAATTATCAACAGATTCTAACTATACATCAGCCATGAAAATATTATTAGATTAAGCCAAGCTGCAGAAAAGTTTTACCAAGATCCACACAGACAGCAAATAATCAGGTTTTTCACAATCCCCTATGTCTGCACAACTGAAAGCATTACTACCTTTAGCAGCAGTGAAAGGAGGTATTTGAAAAGCACAAGGAAGCTGCAGCAGCAAGGAAGCACATTTAAACAGCTATTGTCAGTTAAGCTTATTGTGAACTAATACCATGCCTCCTTTTATTTTGTCACTATGCCCTATCTGCCATCTTCTTGTCCTTCTACATTTTCCTCCTGGCAAGGTTAATGCTTATTTCATAATAACTGTTCTCTGTCTGTGCCAAGGACCCTCTTATGAGCAACTCTTTGTGCTATTTCATCCCGTCTTCCCTTATACCTTTCTTTTTCCTCTGGATTAAAGTCCTGCTTAGGCACTCAACACCTCCTGCCCAGTGGTAGGGGCATCTGTCATTGGCTCTGTCACTCTTCTTGTTCCATTAAGACCAGAGCAGACCATTTTGTCGGCTCAATTGGTTTGTGAAGTCATACCAAATGTTTTATTTGCTAGGTCACCTTGTCCAAGCTCTTTCCTCCCCAGTGGCAGCATTCCTTATCCTCTTCTCAGACCATGAGCCGTTAGTATTGTTTTGTCTCATTCCTTGTTCCTCCTATGCCGCATTCACCCACTCCTCTCCTTTCTATCCAAGGGGCAACTCCAGTTTTTCTTTCACCAGCTCATATCTTCTTCATATTCCATAACACGACATTGGTTTGCAAAATATATTATCAATCTATTCTGTTCTCTCAAGAGTGCCAGGAGGTACTTTGTATTTTTGAAGGCCTTATCAAGTGTCAAACTGTTAATGGTGGAAGCTTCAGATAGTTACAGAAATGCTTTAACCAGGGGTTATACTCAGGAGACGGCAAAAAATGCACATACACCCTTTTCCACTTGGCTTTGTATATGCCCAATTCAAGAGTTTTCTACTCATAAATTATTGGAACAGTCCCTAAAAACTGGATGTGACGTAATACAATCTTCAAAACTATTACTTTGAGAGTAAAATAGTAGACAAACTGAGATTTTTTTTTGTTTAAATAATTGGAAGCTCCCAAAATTGCAAGTATTTTCTGTTTTTCCTGTCTTTTTTTTTCATATTACGTGTTATAGCCATGAACTTTAAATATGTAACTAAACTAATTTCTTTCCCATTGGCTTTACTTCCTGTCAAGCCACATGACTCAGTTTGTAACTGAGTTCAGCTATTCACCACAGAAAAGTGGTTTCAGAATTTGCTGAATCATATGCTGCCTGAGCATCCTTGTTTTTGCCAAAAATTTCAAAATGCGGCATGAAAAAATGTTACCAAGAAGAGAGATTTCAGTTCCTCTCTTAGAGTATTTCTATATTTTTCTAGGGTTCATATTACTAGGGGTATTTTGATAATGACCATAAAATCTGCTGCACTCACTTAATCCTCCCATTGTGTGTAAAAGAACAATACTACATGCTTTAGGTTAATTGGAGCATAATTCCCCAAGCAACATACATATACGTTGGCATTGAAATGAAAATGTTAGGCTGGTTGGCTGATTTTAATGGCGCTTTACGATTTGCCATCTGTCAAAAAACAAATTAGTAGGCTATTCCATTCTCTTCCGACCTCTCACAGAGATGACACTCACTGAAGACACATGTTTTTATCAGGAAGGCTTGAATCATCACCCAGTCTTCTAGTTTTGCACAATGCTAGGTACCACATGCAAAGTGGGGAGCACCATGGCAGAGTATTTGGCCATGGGATTTCTTTGCACTTGTCAAAATTGGATGTGTTCAATAGTTCTCTGTAATCTCCATGCATCTATGATAAACATGCAGCAATCAGTGCATTATCTAGTACGTAGCATTTCTTTTCCTTCAGTAAAAGTCCTTTCTCAGAACCCTGTGTGAGCAGGGTATATTTAATACTTAGGCAAACTGCCTGCAATAAAACTATTTTGAGCTCTCTTCTAGATGATCTGCCCTTTAGATTAGTTCAGGTTCACACAGCTGCACAACGAATAGAAATATTTCACAGCTCAATAAATGGGGCAGCTGGTATTTTGATTCATCTCAGAGCAATTTCACTGTGAATCAATAAAGTATGGTGCTCATTTTGAACAAAAGAGCACGTTTAATGGGATATCATCATTGTCATCGTGATCAGCTTGTAGCAGGCTAGAGATGAATGGATGTGTCTCTCAGAACCTCACCTTTTCTCACCTTAATGTACGCATTGACATTTTACTTCCCTATCAGTTATTAGGTCACAACCATTTGTAACTAAACAAACAAATAAACAAACAAAAAAGAACAGAAAAAAGAAATAAGAAAAAAGATAAAATGTTAAGCACTGCTTGCACGGCAAACAAAAAGCAGTTGAAATTTCCCTTGTTTCCTGGAAGGAACTATTCAACAGGGATACCAAAGCATATCAACGCTCTAGGAGTACCTCACCATTCCAGTTTTAAAATTCCATTTTATTTTTTACGTTCAGCAATGGCAACCTCTCTGCCCTTCTGTGCTGGTTTTAACTTGGCCATTTTGCACTTGCCAGGACCACTCTTTTCTCTTTGTCATGTTTCAGTTCAGTGGTCACTAAAGTATGGCTCTAGTCTGTGTCAAGATATTTATCGTGTACCTTTGTCCATAGAAATAATTCTTAAGTATTCATTTTCTTCTTTGATTTTATGTCAGTGAAATTTCCTATCTCTTTTGCTGAGATGTTGCTTGAAGAACTATTGGCAGCATTTCAGATACTTCCTTAATTGTGAAATACAATGATCATTTATTTTTTGGAGATGGAAAAATAGAACCAGGCATCACTTCTCAATAAAACATCAATTGAAGGCCACTGAACATCACATCTCTGGCTATTCAAGCCCAAGACTACGTTTCTTTTTAGGAAAAAAGTTATTGATTTTTCCTTCCCTTGCTCCATCTGATTTAAATAGATTTTCCTTGCATATTTTTCTCAGGTCTAATTTTCACTAATTATAATTTCCATTAATGCATAATATGGATAAATTGGTAACTCTGCTTCTACAACCATGTAGTTTTTATTCAAATTATTTCTTTTTAGCCTGAAATTGTCAGCACTTGGTCTTATTCCAAAGTTATTTCCTTTTGGTTAAAGGGAACCTTGTTCATCTTTCAAAAGAACAGAAGAACCCACTCTTAAAAATGATAAGACTACACTTCACAGCAAACAGGTGGACAGGGAAATCTTGCATGGAGCAAGGGATTATTTTTCTCTGAGTAACTTAGCAAACAGGAGTTCTAAAGTCTTCTATCCTTATTTATTATAATTGATCATATCACAAAGTGAATACTTTGCAAAAAAAGAACTATTTTGGTAAAATTATATTTTTTGTTGTAAATCACAGCCTTTCTGGGCTTAATATTGGGTTAATACCTGCTTTCTTCAGCTCATTTAATGGCTTGTCTCTCAGCAGGCCTATGACACCTCAATTTTTTGATGACTATGTCCATCACTCACATCCCAAAAAAGAGATGATGAAAAAGTCAGTCAAAGGCCTTTTGACCACTGCTAATTCTATTCGTTAAAAAAACTGTAGACACAGACAGTAAACTTCAAATTCTATACCAAACTCTTGAAGAAGGGGATATTTGGCACATAGTACTGTAGCACTTATAAAAATTTTGAAACTCCTCCTACATTTTTCATGGGTTTTTTTTTTATTTGTTTGTTTTCATGAAGCCATGTTTCATTGCCCTTCTGGGAATTTGTGGCTGAGGTTTGGGGCACAAGGAGCCCATTGCCTTACAGTCAAAATTGTCAGTGGGAGAGTCAAAAGAACCTTTTTTGTCTTTGTGCGTGATGCTCACACTCACACTGTTTTCCAAACTGTGTGGTGGATTTTTCCTATGAACTCTAGTAGCCATCAAACACAAGTGGGATGTGGCATGCAATTTGCCAATTGTTCTTATCTGGGTTGTGATTTCTTTACAACATAACAGAGTGGTGTTAAATCTGTTTTTCCAGTAATTTCATATCACTGTGGTTTTGGCAAAGGGTAAACAAAAATGTTGTGGAAAATAAAGTGTGTTTAATGAACTGAGGGATCTTTATTTAATATATTTTTACCAACTGGGAAAAGTTTAGTTTTATTTCTCAAAAGCCCTTGCAGCAGTAATTTTATCCTGAATGTTGGTATTCCCCACAGCCCAAACATTTTTCATCTTCCACAAAGTGTTATGAAGACACAGTTATAATGTACTTACAAGAGACAAACAATACTGCTACAGGAGTAGCTGGCAACAAATAGAATGATATTTTAAAGCTATATTTAGAAGAAAGAGGAACTTCATTTAACTTGATATTAAAATAAATTGAAGCTCCTGGGATTTTCCTTTTTCTTTTCGTGCAGTTTTGCAGAGGGAAGAAAGGCCAAGAATCTCAAAGGTAATTAGATGTCCAGCTGCATCTAAAGCCATGAACAAAGTCATATAAACCAAATCAGGTGTCTTGGTAAATAACATTTATGTTACAGTGATAGGCTGTTAGCCTAAAAACACAAAACTTTTGTGTTTGGCTTTGTAGTCTTTTATCTCAGACTTGAGAAAGAGATTTTTTGCCAAAGGTTTCCCACATTTCAACTGACTAGATTTTATCTTTCTGCAAATCTGTAAATAGCTACATTCAAAAATTTAGTCCTCAAAATTGTCCTCAAATCCTCTTCAAATTCTGCCTAATTCTGCATATGCCTACAAGCATATGGTTCTATGTTTTGCCTAGGCATCTGCAAACATATCTGCGGGAGCACCCAGAGCCTCTTGCATTTTGAGGTGAAGGAAATGTGCTGTTGAGAACAAATCCACAGAAGTCCTAGATATTAGAGGAGTGAAGTAGGAGATGGAGGAGAGATCCATGTCTCAGCTCTTCTCATTTTGGTGGGGTATGGACTCTTTCCAGCTCCTAGGAGAAGGACACAAAGGTGTGAAACAAGCTAAATACATCATTTTTCCTGTTGCATCTGTGTTGCTCTGTGGAAAGAAATGCACAATGCAAAGACCAAGAGAAAGCAACTGAAGAGGCAATGCAATTCTTCTCAATAGGGACAGGAGGGTTAAGCTCACCAAGGGGAAGGAAATGGCCTGTATTCTGGTTTCTGTTCTGTTCTCAGTCCTTCAGGCACTACCCACTGAGCATTCATTGAGTTACTACCAACATCTGCTGCATCAGAGATTCTGGACACTTCAATGTGCTGTAACATCAGTAAGTCCCACCCAGAAAAATAAATGTAGCCATCCTAACAGTGGTCCTGGTGCCAAAGGAGACAGCAGAAGCGTGGCTGCAAACTTCTCTGAGCCTTCATGATTGCCCATTACCACCACTTCTAACTTAAAATGAGTTGAGCCTTGGCAGCTCTTCTTCATTTGTGACTTGATCTCATTTGACATGCAGCCCAATAATGTTTCTAGTTGTTGTTAGTAGTACCAAAAAAATTGCAGGAGACAGTTTAATGCAAAAAGAGACATGGTAGAAAGAGTCTGGAGAAGTTTCTGGAAAAGGCAGATTTAAACACTGGCATTGCTGTGGGAGGGACAGGCAACAGGAAGAGATTTCAAGTCTCAGTAGATTCATTGAAAGGTTTAAGCACAAAAATCTACCTGTTCCTGTGCTTTACTGGTGCTATTGTTGAAGGTCAAGTTATATTTAGGGTGGAAGTTTGCTGTGTGTAATTTAGATCACTGTGTGATCAAAGGGATACTTTGGGGCAAATACTAAAATTTCTGTGTTCATGTCACCTCTTAGACTGACATTGCATTCCTTAGGTGCTATGGAAGTCTTAGTTGGACAGTAAAGTAAACTATATGTTCATAAGTAGGCCAAAGACACATTCTTGATACATGTTGTTATAATTAAAAATAAACACATACAGCCATTATAAAGCAATTTTTGCTGCCCTTAAAATATAGTGGGATTTCCTTTCTGAAAATTCTCTGAAAAGCATGGGGTTTTAACCTCTGGACTGAAGTCTATTAATCTTGGAATTTTTTTTAAAAGTGGTCTTTCTTACAGGGAGAAAAAAAAAGGTAGTGATCTTCAGAAAGAACATGGGAACATGACAATGGGCTTTTTCCCACTATTCAAAGTCTAATGTATAGGAAAATGCTCTCTACTATTTGTACAGAAGTCAAATGTATGATCTGTTTAATAGGCAACCAAATATGTCTTTAACTGCTGAAGGGAGGAATAGAGTGGGGGGAAGATCAGCTTAATGCAATTTCAGTAGAAATACAATAGTTTGGGGGGTTTTTTTCAGGGCTTTTTTTATTGCTAACCACAGAAGCCAAAATTATTCAAATGACACAAATTCAGTGATGATCTGAAAAGTAATGGGATAATGTGCTAAATTATTTTTCCTTTTGTTCTCTCATATTTTTTATCCCTTTCTTATTTCCATGTGGTATAGGAAAATAAGGATTCTAAGGCTTTTTTCCCATCTTGTTTATAATCTTCTTTGAAAATTTAATATTGCTAATTTTAGCAATATAGTATTTAAATATAGGCTAGTAGCCTGGCTAGTAGCCATTGCTCTGCAGAAGTAATGAAGAAATCCCAGACTGTGGAAATTATTGTTTTTCATAAAGGGAAATATGATAAAAAATTATAGGCAGAAATAAATCTCCAGCTTGTTCTTTTGCACACTGTTAGACATGGTGTTTTTGTAGGCTAAGCCAGCAGGTAGCAGGACAGGTACTGCGGGAGTTTCTGCAGGCATTCCTTTCTTCCACATGCTCCTCTGAGGCAGTCCCCTATGTTCAGCAGAGTTTCAGGCAGAAAGGATGATTCTGTACATGATGTATGTTTCTCTTCTCTAGCTAGTTCCTTCCCGTTTCATTTTCTTTTCAAAGGGTAGAATACATAGCAATTATTTCTCCACTTGTAACTTGTTTCTCTGAGGCCAGACAGAAAGTCATAAAGGTCAGAGTGACCTAATAAACTTTAGCTGATACAAAAAGAATTTACTTGTTTGGAATCCAGACATAAAAATAAAACTGGAGCTACTGTTGGAGGCTGTGAGTCTGTCGTCTCCAATAAAACCCACTAGGTGAGAGAGAGAGGGAGAGAGATGAGTGAAAGAAAAAGAAAAAATTACAGAAAAGTAAGGAAGTGGAGGCAAAAAGGAACCTTGAAGGTCTTCATGTCCTAACTTAAAAATGTGCCCAGTAGATATTGCTCTGAAATTTTAAAAAAGTCTTTACTTAAAAGGTTCCATATTCTCCTTCAGCAAACTGTTCCTTCACTTAAGGATCCTTTCTCTTAGAATTTTCTCTAATATCTAACATAAATTTACCTCACTGAAGCTTTAACTTTTTATTTCTGCCTTATTCCCAGTGGACATGAACACATGTTAGTTTGCCTCTTTGCAAATTCAAGAAATACATGCAACATAATTTTGTATTTTCCCTCATTCTTTTTGCTGCACTAAGCCAAACTCCATTTCTCAATTTTTCTTAAAGGTCCCATTTTCTAGACTCCCAGTTATTCATGAGACTCCCCAGGACAATATGCCAAAATTGGCCCATGACTTTCCTCACCATGCAAACGCACCTTTCAGCAGTTCTGAATATTATGAAAAGATAGCTTTAGTATTTCATTCAATTTACACCTTCATCAGCATTAATCTCATTAGCTTGCTAGAAATTTGGAGTCACAGGGTGAGATTCATCTGACCAAATGTAGGTAGTTAGATCTGACCTTGTCTCCCTAGCTCATTTGGGTAAAGGAAACAGGCAGTTTTGAAGCAGGACTTCAGTCACACAAAAGGAGGTGTCTACATTTGTTTGAGAATTAAAAGAAAATCAGAGCTAAAGGAAGCAGGAAAGAGACCTAAAAGTGCCCAATATTTTTATTTAACTGTATGAGGACTCTAGAGGCAAGCAACTCAGAGTGCAGTTGCCTATAAGTCAGAGATAAGAACCTATACAATCATATGTTCAGAAGAAACAGCCTAGGGCAGACTTTTGCTGATTTCCCATGCGTGCCTACAGAGAAACAGGTGACGGTATCTTCAGGAATTTCATATTTACCCTGAAAAAGATGGCTAACCTTCAGAAGCTGCACAACATTCTCTAGGACATATAATGTTACAATAGGATTGAACATTTATTCATGTTATTAAAGCCAAAGAGGGAGCTAGAGGATGGAACTAGGTGAAGAAGCTAAGTCTTTACATGAATTAATTTTTCCTATAGCTCCATACTTTGGCACATATATGTCACATTCAATATGTGACGCTTGATTAATCTGTAATACAAATGCATTATTTTATACTGCTATAAATTCTTTTAGTATCTGAAAATGTATTTCTAGTACACCTCATTTTCCCACTGGGAGCACTGGCAAAATTCCCAGTGACTTGAATAAAAAACAGTAAAATGCAGAGTAAGAAAACAGGGTTTAAACCAATAGAATAAACCAATTAGATATTTTCATGTTTGGCCTTTGAACTTCTAAATATAGTTAATGCCTATTGTTCTGTTTCCAAAGGCACTAATCCTGTAAACCTTGCTGACTTTCTCAGCCCTTTTCATGCCAGCACTAAGGGCTATCTTCTTCTGAGGTTTGAGCCAAACACCATCATGTGCCCTTCCCATGTGTCCCTCTCTTCCCTTAGCAGCCAATGTTCTTAGACTCCTTTTCCTAATCAAATCTTTTAACAGATGATAAGAGGGCAGAACATATGCAAATTATCTTAGTGAAGTGGATACTAAATAACTGAATCAGCAACATAACTTCCAACTACCGCACTAATTAATCTCTTATTTATGACTCATTGTCAACTGTACATTTTTGGAGTGCTGACAGATATAGCTGGCATCCAGCAGTAAATAATGTTTCAATGGTCTCTTACAGGCCAGGATGCAATTTAAAACTGTGAATTACTCAACATAAGATAGGGTAATGTACAAACACAGACAGACTAAAGGATTTTATCCCACCTTAATTACTTACTTTTACTTTTTTGTTTGGCTAGTTCTGTATTAGGGAATTGAATGCGTAGAATATCGTGCTCATTTGTCATGTACTTAAACACAACCTAAGTTGTTGGACCTTACTGAACAATATCTATTAAACAGAAATGTTTGGCAGAAGTATCCTCATTACTCAGCAGTCAATGCCATTCACTACCTTAGGCCAAATTGGTTCCCTGGGATGATGCACTATTAAGTAGATTCATAGTGTATCTGATTAAATAAAGTGTAGAAAGTTACCTGTGAAACACTGTAGTATACATTGCTCACTAAACTTACAACCACCTACAGTTTTAATGAGGAGTTTCCTCCTCACTCCTTGGAAATTGGTCTAAGTGGGGCAGTTAAACCCTCTGAGGATGTGCACATTAGAAACACGGAAGACTAGATTAGACAGATCTTTCCTGACCAAAATGGCATGAATGATACCCTACTCAAGGGTCTTGAAAATTATTTGCAGGAGGTCCTACATCAGAAAATAGAGTCATAGTTGAAATATTCTCCCTAGCGCTTCTTACTTTTCCTGGGTATGGAACAGTCTATGCCAGACATTCATAACTAAGTTTTAAGAGAAATCAATCTCTTATTTGAACATATGCATTATCAGACTGAATTCTGTCTGAATAACCATTACATCTCAATGTGATTACTTATATGCATCTATATATATATATATAACAACTCCATCTCAGTGACTATTCCTTGCACCTGTGGGATAATTGTAACAGTATGAGGGACAGATGCAAACCTGGTAAGGACCTTTGTATTGGTGACCCAGCTGGTGGCTGTGGTCACTGAGAGCGAGCAACAATCTACCACACCTGCCTTCTCCATGTGGATTAATGAAGAATCAAGATGGTCGAACTATTCCCCTCAGCACAGTGAGTCTGAGGGGGATGGGGAAGACAGGCATGGTTAGCTTCCCACCACTCATGGTTGTCAGTCAGGTTCCATCTCCTCCCCCATCCCCTCACAGTTGTTTTAATATTCATAAGTTACCCGAAAGTTCTGTTACCAGGTTCTGTTGATTGGTTATATTAATGTATTCCACCCCTTTGTCTCCCCATTGGATGTTCCCCGATTACGTGTTATCCCCCTATTGGTTTATTCCCTTGTTCCTCCCCTTGGACTGCCCCTTTTCTTGCCCCTTTTAAACCCCTGCACACCCTCAGATTCCGGCTCTTTGTAGCATCCGCCCTTCCGTGCTGAATAAAACTGGAGTTGCTGCTACATTGAGTTCTTCCTGCTCCTTTGCCGCCGAGCTGCTACAACTTTACAGCTGCTGCTGCCAGCTCCCCTGGATGAGCTGTGCCTGCTTGAGCTGTTGCCAGGAGACCAAAAGCTGCTGAGCCAGAAGGCTGCAGAGGTCCGGCAGAGAGCGAAGCACAGAGGGTCACACTCAAGCCACCGGGCGGCTTGAAACCCGGCAGCAACCGGGCAGCGACAGACCTTCTTGACAAAAATATTCTTAGAGTTAAATAAAAGCCTTTGTATCATGTCTACTGGTGAACTCAAGAGATGCTGGCCAAAACCTCTGTATAATTCAGTAAGGAAAAAATCTCCAGATCTCCAAGTCTCCACTCCTTCTCTAGTTCAGGATGGTTAGCTTCTTCTATTAAATCTTCAAATCAATATTATTTATTTTATCTTTTTTTTGCAATATATGAAGCCAAACTAGCTCAAGTTGGAGCTGTCATTCCTATTGTGTGTGAACTTCTTATTTTTGGGACGTTTGCATGTGCCTACTTGAAATCTTTTAGTATTCAGTCTGTTATGCACTCACAGTTGAACTGCTCACAGCTACCTTCAAGAACCTAAAAAACACACCATACAAACTTAATTGGTATAGCCTCCTTTAACAGATTATGGCAGGAAAAAAACCTCACTTTTTAAAAACGGCCCAAAATAGACATGAAAGACATTTAATGAGTCTCCCTGAAGAATGTTCATGGCTCTCTACTGACTACAAAAAATACCAAGATAGGTGTTTTATGCTAGAGTTAAACTGAGTTTGAGCAGGTTAACATGAATAATACCTAGAGATGTAAACAACTCTCTTAATGCAGGAAGATGACATGGTTCCTAATTTTTACCATGTGGCAATTGTAATGACAGAGTTGAAAGCTGGGTGGGTAGGGCCAAAATTCTGAAACAAGATGAAAGAATTATTCTTATGAAAACATTTCACAGAAAACTGCTGTTTTACAATAGTAACCACTGTTATTTAATAATAATGTAAACTTTCATGAAAAAAGTAATAAAAACAATTGAGTATGTGATAAAGGTTGATTAGCTAATTTAAGAGCATTTATTTTTTCAAAACACAAGCAAAAAGACTGGTTACGGCACAAAGAGAGCAGCCCTCATAAACCGGGTAACTGTATATCCCGCTGTCCTTCAAATGACAGTTTTCCAATCATGCATATCACTGTTGATTCAATTTCTTTTACAAACCTTTTGTCTATTTGTGATTCAACTGTTCACTGGTTATGATTTGTTCCAAATGATACGTTTCTTACAAATTTTCTTTTATTGAATGCTTTTTGATTTGTATAATTGACAGAAAAAATAAAAAGGCTTGCTTTCAAAATGTAAAATATTTAGATAAAAGCAAATTGACAATTTTTCTCTTTGTCTACAACAGAAAAAACCTTTTCAGGAAATTATTATTAAATGTTACCACTTGCACCTTTCTGTGAAAGCTGTCAATGTCTTATTCAGTCAATCAAATCAAAATCAAACAAATTTGCTATATTAAGAATTGGATCCAAACCTTTAGGCAATTATCAAGAAGTTTGTTTGCCTTAGGGGGATTTTCACTGATACGAATACTGGCCAAGCTGGAAGTGTTTGCCAACAGAAAGAAATGTTGAAGCTCTGTTCAAAGAGACTGGCCTGAGACTGTATCTCCTTCCAAGAAAAACTGACAGTTTATACCCCATATCTTGTTTATGCCTAGAAGAATGTGGATTGTAATTCGTCTTGCTATCTGTGAATTCCGTAAAGAATTAAGCTTTCAATTGGCTAAGACTTTCCAAAATGACTAAAGTACGCATTTATTTCTAATACAGGCCAGCATGAAAACTTGTAAGGAGTTCACTCGAACCCAAGTAACTAATTTTGTATAGTGTAGAGCTTTTGTAACATCTCATAACGTTCATTTGTCCACAGGGAAAGCTACTTTCCTGAAAGTAACACCAAAATGCTAAGACATGAGTTGGGCCAACAATTATAAACAAAGTAGAAGAAAGAAAAAGGTCTGTAAGAGAGGCAATGAGTTTCTTTAAACCTGCAGAGTAGTTGAATGTCAGTTTAGGGTAAGTTTAAGTATGTCAGTGTTCATACAATCCCCATGAAGGCTGATGATGTTATTAAAGATTTTATCCATCTGAATTATAAAAAGGTAGATACACTCATTGCCCACAAACAAAGAGCTAACACAGCTGGGTTTTTTCCATCTACTATGCAGAATCAGGTATTGTCAACTTTCTTGTCTAACCAAAGGAAAGCAAGCCTGATAGCGACAGATATGATATGGAACTTGCAAGTCTAGATGAGGTGGAGTAAAATCCACTGCCTTTTTTTTTCTTACAAAAGATGACACTTTCTTGTATTTCTACTTTTTTCCTTTTTGACCATTAATTTTCACATTTCTTGACTACTATTTTCTTCTTCCACAAAGCAAAGTATCTTTGGAAGAATGGGAGAATAATCTCTCTAAATGGGAAACCAAAGAAACAAGACTCCTGCTTCACAATGGCACACTAACCTGATGTTAAAAAGCACTCTCAGGCTAGACTTTCTGTAAAAGTCTACAGCCTTGAGGACAAGGGAAAGAGCTCTCCTCTAAGTAGCTGGTGCTTTCAACACTGTCTCCTCCCTATGCTCTTCAGCTAAAAGGACAAATCATAGTTTTAGGAAGGCTAACAAAGCAGGAACTTTTGCTGCTGCTGAGGTCAACATTCACACATTAATGCAGTCTCGATGGATTTTCAATTAAACAACGTTGAGATGAACCTGCCACCCAGGAAATGTGAGGAGATGGAGGAAGCAAATACAAGACAGGAAATGTTATTAGTTTGGTGCTATTTTGTCCTCAGTGGCATCATTTCTGTTCCTCCATGAGGCACACAAGATGAGTTTGAAGATGACAAATGCATTGATAGCATTTGATTCATTCTCTTTCTACTATTTGGCAAGCAGTCATGCTGTGCACTGCCACCAATTCTGCTGACCTTGAAGGTCAATCATTCTATATTTTGAGCAAGTGCTTGCTTATCTCGTTCTAAACAATGAAATTCCCAGTGTAGCACAATGTAATGAAATTATTCAAAGCCTCTCAAGGTTTTCCTATGCACCACTTCTATATTTTTCAACTTTTTCTTTATTCCCTCATACCTGTTATACCTTTTAGTTTCTACCTTCCTTCTTTTCTCACTTGAAGGAAGCCAACAATTATGATCTGTCTCCCAAAGTGCTTGTATTACTGTGAACCCCTTCTGCTTTCATTAGGCAGATGTTCATGCAGTGGGCAGAAATGAACAGAGACTCAAGTGAAAAAATGAGCTCTGGGCTGTCTGTGTCTTTTAAAGCAGCTGGAAACACATTTCTATTAGAAATGTGGAGTCTTCAGACAGAACTCTGAGCTGTGTTGCCCATGATTACAATGAATACTGTCAAGCAAATCTATGATTTTGCAGATATCTTGAACATTCACTTAAAGAGCAACATCATTAAATCTTGCCTTTGTGTTCACAACTCTCTTTCTAATGTATTCCGTCTTTCTTCAGTGTCCCCTATCAAAATATTAAATTTGTAAATCTGGTAGTGGTAAAAGCAGGATTGTATTTGATGATACATAGCCTCTGTTCCCCTTAAAATATTCAGAATCCTGCAGTAAGCAATAAGACCAATGACTTCAGGAGAACTCCTATTTTCCTGGAAGATTATTCTAATATTTTCATGAAATCAAGGTGTCACTGAGATCAGATATCAAAGAATTTTTTGTTCTAAGATTTCTAAATGCAGAAGTGCATTTCAAAAACACTCCACTTATCTTAAACCTATTCATTAAACTCTCCTTATTTTTCCCAGGAACTTCTGGAAATTAACTCAGAGCGGTGTTGGATTAATGACAGGTGGTGCATTCCCTTGTATTGTGGGCATGGAAGATGAGGATCAGCACCTGTTTTTTTGACATTTCTGGCCAGGCATCAAGGCAGATATTCAGTGGTGGTGCAATGTTCCTTGGTGCTGGATGCTCATGCCCATCTGTGAGGATGGCGTTGTTCCCGTCTGTGAGTTCAGAGTGCCTTTGTCTACAATCAGCAATTGGTTTAATTGAGCAGCTGACGTTGGAACAAAAATGCTGTTACTTCCCCACCACCCTCTCATGTGCCAGAATGAAGCTGTGGTGACACCTTCCACATCCCTGCTGTCACGTACATTTATGTAAGCCTGAACAGCAGAATGGAAGGAATCAGTCACTATTCACAATGACTGCTAGCTGTCAAAAAGACACATTTGTACTGCAGCCAAAGGTGGGGGATTTCAGTGTGAAAGTGTACACAAGAACGGGCTTTCCAAAATCTCCCTGTGTGCAGATCCAGAAGATACATGGGAGCCAGGAAGCACACTAAATCTCTGAGGAGCATTTCTGACAGTGCTTAGGAGCAGTACCCATAAACAGCTAAATTAGAAGTAAATACTCTTGATCAACTGGCAGCAATGTAAGGGATTCTTTTTATTCAGCAAGCAATTCAGCATAACACTGTTGCCCAAAGATCATGATGTTTAGTTAAATACAAGATGTAACAAGCTATGTCACATCAGGAGAGAGAGAGAGAGAGAGAGAGAGAGAGAGAGAGAGAGAAGCAGGGCATTGGCAACTGGACTTTTAAAGGCATTAAATGATATTAAAGCCAGAGCTGAACTGACCAAGGCTCCAGTCCACTGTACTTCCCCTGCTGTCTAGAATTTGGCTTGCAGTGTGCAACATCTGGGTATCCTGGGTATATTTCAACACTGGCAGTGAAATACAAAACCACAGATATCTTCTCCGAAGTACACTCCTTATCTCTGGCCCAAAGCAAGGTACTGTCACAGAAAAAGAGGTTTTTTCAGGCATTTGCTTTTATATACTCTCCCACTGTGAGCTCCAGCACTCAGAAATGTGAACTAAAGATCCTTGTTATCCAGGTCCTTGGTTTGAGACGTGTTTAAGTTTATAAACACATTTTTTAAAGTCTTTCTTTCCTTAAAGCACTTTTAGAGACACAGAGGTTTCAGCTGCAAAAAATGATGTCTTTCATGAAAACAGCCTACCTGTTTTAGTTTCTGTGCCTTCCTGCAAAGTAGTCGATATATATCTGTCTTTCTTTCATTTATTCTCCTTTTCATTTTATGGATGCCTCATTTAGTCTAACTACACTTTTTATTTGCTGATAAGGTCATTCCATAAATTATCCTATTGAAGTAGGTCTTTTAATTATTAGCCCCTTCAGAAAATGCAGTTTTCAAAATTTCTCATTTCCATTACTGTGAATACTCTTTTTTTGTGTTTCTCATGTTGTCAGATTTAATTTAAGTATTATTCATGCTGTGCTCTGATTTCAATGCATTATTTAAATATGCTGACTTACATATTTTCTGATTAATTTTGGGGGAAAAGGGTTATTACCATTAACTGTGATTCTTGAATAATACTGCTGTTGCATATTCATGCTTGTGGTGCATGCCAGTTCTGTGCAAGACTGTAGAGCTTTTTAGGGAAACAGGTCCCATACAAATCAGATAAGTGTTTCTCCCAAATGTGAACGCTAGCTGCTGATACTATCAAAAACAATTAAATTCCCAGATACTGCCAGTATCTCTGTTAAATCCTTGAGCACTAAAGAAAAAATTCTGTAGATGCCTTTGAAGTGGGGAAAAAGGTCTAGGAAAAGACAGAAAGCGGCTGGCACCAAGGAACTCCAAGGACATGTCTACACTGAGAAATGAGAACATATTAACAACTTGTTTGCATCTACACTGCTTTGGGGGAACTGTTTCCACCACAGATTTGTCGTAGAAAAATGCATTAAGGTCCTAAACAAAGACAGCAAGCTAAAAATTAGCTGGTGTCTCCTTGGGATAGACACACTGTCCCCAAGTCAGTGAGACTTCACAGAAGATCTAAAGCTCGGCATTTAAAAAGTGTAACTAGCTGTATGAGCCAGAATAGTAGTACCAAGGTGTTTATGACTCTTTTTGCCTTCCCTGAATTCATGACATTTCTCCTTCCCCTGCATTACAGAGACAGGCTGCTGCCAGTGACACTTGAACTGGAGTCCTCCTGCAAATTTTCCCTTTGATATAGTCATGGTTTTATTTTTTTATGCTTCATTTTTAGTAACTATTTTGTTAGTTTATCCACCCATGGTGATTATTGCTAAAACTATAATTGGCAGCACCCATTTGAAGCTTCAAAGGGCAAAAGGAAGAATAATGCAAAGAACTGTTTTAGGCCTAAAGCCCCGACACTCTTAACAGGCAGAAGATGTCTTCAAAGCCACTGCTGAGGATAAAAGGATTTATTTCATGCATTACAGCATCTGTTCTAAATAACTTTTATTCTCACCTGGGGGAGTGAATTACTTAAATACCATGTTAAGGACCCTAATTGCATTTATGTTCCCTTTTAAGATATTATATTTTATTTTAATAATATTTTTCATATAATAACCAAAGATACATTTCTTAGAGGTTCCCTCTTCATGGGATGTCTCAGTTTATGGTTAGTTCTTTGGCATTTAAGCTGGAGAAGAAAAATAATTTTGCTAGGGTGATTCCTAGATGGATGAGGGTTGCATATCTTCCTTTCCTGTTACTTGTAGTCTTATGAAGATTAGGAATATTGAGATTCTCTTTAGGATAATAGTAAGAAGGGAAAGGAAATTCACCAGTCAGTGGAGAAATACAGAGACTTTCAGGTAGCTGGTTCAAATCCAGTCCAGAATGGTTTTGAATTCAGGTCACGGTTATCCAGTGGACTCTGGCTCTTGGCTTCAGTCAACTTCAAGTGCTCAGGAGGGAAGTCAAGCTGCAGATTTTGAGGCTGAATTACTTTCCTATGCCCAGGAGTGGGCAGTAGAGCATCAGTTTGACAGAGTTGTTCAGCTACTTAATTTAGAGCAGAATTAGTATAACTGATTTCAAGACATTTAATGGGGCAACTCACTTGTTTAAAGCTAAGCATATCCTCAAGGATATTTGAGTTTTGTAGCTGTGGCCATGTTACTGTTAAGGCACTTTAGTGAGGCAGAAGAGGAAATTAGTGTGCTTTTCCTGGTTTATAAACAGAGGACTTAACTTTTTAGTTCTGCCAGAGCACCATGTTTTGCAAGCATTAAGCTAACAACATAAACGCTAAAAGTAAAGGAGTAGTATTGTATAGAAAACGACTGTCTAATGCCAAACCATCCACCCCGTATTCTGTGATTAAATTATCCAAATTATAACTGATGTATCCTAGCACTTCAGAAATCAGATAAAAGAAAGCTGTGTAGCATAAAATTGCTTTAAATGTCTGTCAAAAACAAACTGAGTTGATTACATTCTGTTTTGATTTGCTATAAACTCAGAAGTTAGTTTTTGAAAGCAATCTTGGGGTTTAATCACATTTTTTTGACAGTGTGAGACAAAGCTCCTTGATAATATAATATAAGAATTAAGTGGCTTTAAAGAATTAAGAGGCCTTGAATGAATGGAAGCAGACAAAAATTTTGAGTTGGTGCAAACAGTGGTATGAATCAAACATAGGGTGATAGAAGAAGCAGGTTATAGAGATTAAATTAAATAGTCAACCTTCATGGAGTGATTGCCAGCAGCAGATCTCAAGGGACTTGTTCAAGGAGGGAAGTCTCAGTATTTCTCTCGGGGAAAGGTAAGGACAGAGAGGAAAGAACAGAAAAGTGACAGAGCAAAGGTCTCCACAACTCCAGAGTCACATTTCATATGCTAGGCTGCAAATGAACCAAAGGACTAACAAAAGGTCACAGAGACAGTAAGGTAACTCCAGTTCTCTGGAAACTTCTCTACAGTGGGACAAATTTCTCAAATCCAATATGAATAAAACAATGTATATGAGAAACAATGACAGAAATGTTTCAGGGTATGCTTTATTCTAAAGCAGTTGGGATTATATCTAAATAACGACTAACCCAGTGATTGCAGGATACAATTGTCATGTGAAAGACTGTCAAATTCTTGCCTGTTCTTCCAGAAGCTAGGTGAAGGCCTGAGTTACGAAGTCTACCTCTCATTTAGTGGTTTTACATTTTATTTAAACATGTAAATATACATTAGTGAATGAGATCTTGATTCAGTAGCCTCCATGGACTTCTCGGAAAACACTAAATCCTTATCTGATTATCCAGTTATCTCTGTGTGTTGAATTCTCCATTTTTTTCTACTTTGCTATAAACTTCTCAGATTCATGGAAAATTGTCTTGTCAAAACCATTGAGAAAAAGATTAGGGTAGAATATGACCTTCAGGAAATGCCACTTCTAAACATCTTGGTTTAAATGCAAAATGGAAAATCTTTAAAATGTTGATATCACAATTTTGTTTTGAAGAATGGAAGAATAGTCCCTCTCTAAAAGGGAAGGCAATGAAGCAAGAATGTTAACATGACATCAAAAAAACATCCTCAGACTATGTGAGGATCTACAGCTTTGGCTAGGTACATGGTACTTTCAACACAGCCTCATCTCTCTTTGCTGTTGAGCAAAAAGGACAAAGCACACTTCATATAAGGCTAAAAAAGCAGAAATATTTGCTTCTACTAAAGTAAACATTCACACATGAAAATCATTGCGAACCACTCAGACTTTGCGTGTTCTGTTGAAAATGTACGTTGTAAGAGGTTTGCACTCTGAATAGATCTTCACCTAAACCTTGTTGAGATGAACCTGTCATCCAGGAAATGTGAGGAGATGGAGGAAGCAAATACAAGACAGGAAATGTTATTAGTTTGGTGCTATTTTGTCCTCAGTGGCATCATTTCTGTTCCTCCATGAGGCACACAAGATGAGTTTGAAGATGACAAATGCATTGATAGCATTTGATTCATTCTCTTTCTACTATTTGGCAAGCAGTCATGCTGTGCACTGCCACCAATTCTGCTGACCTTGAAGGTCAATCATTCTATATTTTGAGCAAGTGCTCACTCATCTCATTCTAAACAATGAAATTCCCAGTGTAGCACAATGTAATGAAATTATTCAAAGCCTCTCAAACTTTTCCTACATGCTGCTTCCTATTCTTTCACTGCTAAAAGTGGGTGGTGAAATTAAGTCTATGCTATTTATTGGCTTTTCCCCCGACATACACTCATTGATATCTTGTGTGTTGTGTAGAGAAATATCTGGAAAATGAATGGTGCTGACTGTAACTGCTTGGA
Organism: Orthonyx spaldingii; assembly: GCA_013397795.1. Classification (NCBI taxonomy): domain Eukaryota; kingdom Metazoa; phylum Chordata; class Aves; order Passeriformes; family Orthonychidae; genus Orthonyx; species Orthonyx spaldingii. The sequence goes on along the minus strand of VZTJ01005454.1, from coordinate 2,728,516 downwards.
CAGAGCTGTGGAATTGAAGGCAGGCTTGCATCTGTGCCACATTAAGGCTGCACTCTGAAATTATAGCTTGCATACTCTGATGCATGGCAGTACTCTGAGTACAGGGCCAGAATTCCTTGGACCAGAATCAGATGTGAACATGAAGCCTGACTAGTTCAGTACCCCTGATGAATGGGTACTAAAGTGGTTTCCAGGACCACACAAGCATGCTTGTTTTTCCCAGTGGCAGAACCCAGATGGATCAGTCAGTGTATTAAGTTGGATCTGTTTTTGTATTAACTTACACACAGATAAAAGTGGAACAGAGCTATTCAGTGACTGAAAGATTTGAGAGGTCTGCAAGTTTGTCCAATTTTTTCAACCTCATATAACCTACTGAAAATTGTTTCTAGAAAGTTTATCCCTCTTAAAATCAGATTATACTGCAAATCATTGACAAAATTGGCATTGTCATAAGTGGGAGAGGTCCCCTGGCAATCATCTATAAGTCCTTACATGCTGAAATTTCATTTTTCCACAATGCATTTATTTTCATTTTCAGCTTTAAATCATAGGGTTCTTACCCCAAAAAACCCTGTTAGTGTCTCCATACAAAACAGTGACATCTCCCTTGAAACTTTTCAGTTGGCCTTTGTTCTGCTTAAAATAGATGAAGCCAGTTTACACATGTGTTCCTAGATGTATGATTATAGTGCATTTTTATAATTGGAGGGTTTTGCTTGAAGTAGTGTTTAACATACTTCAGTGACCAGCATGCATTATGAGGCATGCAAAACTTGGCTGGTCAGAGAACAACACTTGTGGGTTTTTAAGTCCTTTGAATGAAAAAATAAACCCCATAAAATATCAGTAAAGCTATCCACTCTAGGCAAGGGATGACCAGACATAAAAACAATCTCTCATCAAGAGCGCTATGGCCATTTTACTGTAGGCCTGTCCAAGTCTTGTAAAAGTCCTGCTGTTCTTCCCTTTTTGTAGTGCTGGAAACAGCTTGTCTTCTCAAATACTTACAAATTTCTAATATTTATTTTTCTTTATTTTTTTTTCTCTATAAGAAAGAAAGACAAATGTGAAGAGGAGTCTTTAGAAACAGAATCCTCATATTTACAGTGGGCTTAGTTGTGCAACAGTTGATAGAAAAAGAAAACCACAAATAACAAGTTCAGGCTTACAGTTTTGTCTCTATAGATTGGCTTTTCCTACCAGCTCTATCAACTAGCAATGTAAAGACATGGAAATACCATGCTTTGTACAGAAGTCATGAAAGTGGTTTCAAGCTTTGCAGTTACGTTATACATAAAAAACTCTGGACAATTCATATGAATGTTTTCCTTCTTTAGCCTTTATATTTTACATTTACAGGATACTGTAAAACTTGAGTACTCATGGGTTTTGAAGGCAGTGGATAAAGTCTACACACCTAGTCACAAATTCTTTCCTGTATATATTTCTTGTAAACATATAGTTCCTGGTAATTTTTTGTACTTACTAACCTACTGCACCTCTATAGATAACACACATAAACACATATGTCCACAGCCTATATCTCAGTCTCTTTGATAGCCATTCATACGAGAGGATTTCAATTCCTTAACCTAGAGATTGAATGGGAGCTTTTCTCTGTCTATAATTTATTTCTGTGGTTTTCTTGGTAGAGTACTTCATGGATAGGTTCAAGTGCAACTGATTTCACCTAATCTTTGTTTTATCTCTATAAATAATATTACTCTCCTCATCTTTCTTCCACCCTTTACTTTTTTCCTCTATTCTACACATCTGAATTTTATGAAATCTTCAAACTTAGAGATCTACACCAAAATCTTGTGTAAGGAAGTCTTGCACTTAAAATCCAACAGGAAGAAAGAAAAGGGAAAAGGAGGGGAGGAGAGGGAAGGGGAGGGGAGCGGAGGAGAGGGGAGGGGAGCAGAGGAGAGGGGAGGGGAGGAGAGGGAAGGGGACAGGAGGGGAGGCGAGGCGAGGCGAAGCCAGGCGAGGTGAGAGGAGGCAAGAGGAAAGGCTGGTCAGTATTATGAATCAATTTCTTGTGAATAAAACTATCTCAGACAGAGCTTTCTTCATACCTGTTCTGTAAACTCCCAGTTCATATACAAGACCATAAAACAGGAAGCTAGATTTAATCCTCAGACATTGTATTTTTTATCTACAGTGCTTCCATGTTTGTGCTGCTTCCCGTAACTCCAGAGGATGGATGAATCAAGTTATGAAGACAGATTTTGAAAAAAAAAAACAGGTATAGCAGATTCTTCACAGATGCTTCTCAATCACTACTTCTTCCTTTCTTTTTTCCATTAGAAAAAATAATTTAAATTAAACAGATTCGTTATATGCAGCACAGTGTTTCCATGTGAACCTTGAACACTTTGTTCAAGAGCTAGGAGGCCAGCCAACTGCTTTAGTTCCTTAAAGAATAACAGATGTGTCCTTCCAAGTCTCATGCTAATGGAATTTAGACTGTGGTTAGGAATTTAAAAATACTCTAGTTGTCTGCAGACTCTGTTTCAACCCCGTTCTTTTGGTTAGCTGATTTCAGACTTCTTTTTCCACATCATTCAGAAACATTGCATGAAATGTCATGTTGAACTGAAGCCACTAATATTTTACTTTCACTGATTGAAAAGAAGTAGTTACAAGTAAAAAACTATAGGGTTCAGTTATGTACGATATTGTTGCTACCAGTCTGACTTTGTAACTACTGTATTTAATAAACACTGAGTAAAATGCTCTCTTTGTGTATACAGAACAAAAAATATTTGTCCACTTACTATCAGCATATACTTGCTACCTTTATTTTCAGCTCCAAATATTAACGGTAGTTATGTAAAAGTGAAGCAAAAGATTTGGCAGAACCATCCTTAAGCAAACTATGTCAATAAAATGAAATGGCAAATAGGGCAAATCCATCACATTTGAGTTCACATTTTACAAGTTGTGAAGGCCTTAGGACCATGGGAAAAAGCTTTAGAAGCTAGAAGGGGAAGCTACAGTGTTTTTTCTCCATCAAGAATGCAGCAACAGTGCAAAAGAAAATGCTTTTCCACTGTCAAAACTCTTACTTCAGTTTTCTGCACTTCAGCTGTGAATGATGCTTATTATGATCTGATTATTGCTTTCCCCTTTGTCTCATGTCTCTCTGGACTTGAGACTTACAGAGAAAGATCCAGAAGACAGTAGTACTGCAACTTGCTGTGCTGAGGGCTCTGGCCTTTTCTTATCACCATTTACTGTAAGAGGTGTGAAGAGATAATGGATTGAGAGCAGCCCTGACAAGAAGGGCTTGGGGGTGTTGGTGGGTGAGAGGCTGGACATGACCTAGCAATGTGCACTCACTGCCCAGAGAGCCAAACATGTCCTGGGCTGCATCCAAAGCAGAGCGGGCAGCAGGGCCAGGGAAGGGATTCTGCCCCTCTGCTCTGCTCTGGTAAGACCACACCTGCGGTGCTGCATCCAGCTCTGGAAGCACAGCACAGGAAGGAGATGGACCTGCTGGAGCAAGTCTAGAGGAGGGCCACAAAAATGATCAGAGGGCTGGACCATCACTTCTTTGAGAAAAGGCTGAGAGAGTTGGGGTTGTTCAACTAGGACAAGAGAAGGCACAAGGAAGAACTTAGACCAGCCTTGTCCCTGAAGGGACCTACAAGAAAGCAGGAGAGGGATTTGCACAATGGCCTGAAGTGACAGGACAAAGGGGAATGGCTACACATTGGCAGTGGTTAGGGTTAGATTAGAGATTAAGGAGAAATTCTTTACTCTGAGGGGTGTGAGACACTGGAACACAGTGCCAGACAAGTTGTGGATGTCCCATCCCTGGAAGTGGTCAAGGCCAGGCTGGATGGGGCTTTGGGCAACCTGATCTAATGAAAAGTATCCAGGGGCCCAGGGAAGGGGGGCTAGGAACTTGATGATCTTTATGTCTCTTCCAACCCAAACCATTCTGTGATTCTATGGTATGACTGATGAGGTTACATTTGCCCTTTTCATGAGGCAGTACAAAGAAGCAATGCAATACTTTTTTTCTCAACAGAGGACTACTTGTAAGGGAAAAACAAACTCTGTCCTCCTCAGCTGATAGGAGCCAAGGGAGAGGGCTGATGGGAAAAGAGATTATTGATGGTTTTCAGAGAAGGAGGGAAGCATATGAGAGGTTTTGGTTCAAGGATCTTTAACTGAAAATGATGTTAAGTGGCATGAAGAAAGGATTAGAAGTGGAAGGAGCAGCTGGAGATGATGTATGTCTTCAATATTTCTACTTTACTTCCTTATCTCAGAATTGCTATTTCTGAAAATCATCCCTTCAGAAATGCCCCACCTCCTCAACCACTCATCTTGACAGAATTCTTCCAAGCCAGCATTCACACTTGATTTCCCCTGTTTATTTCTTATTCTCTCTGTCACTTTTAATATCTTCTTATTTCCTCTTTCCAGAAATCCAAATGTTTCATTTCTTTGTTCTCAGTTTGCACACTTCCCTTCACTGAGACATTCACAGTCCCTTTTCCATTCAATGTACTTTGCATCTCTTCAGTTCTGTTTCCTATACTTCTTTCCCTTTATTGTTGTCTGAGTTCTGCCCCCACCCTACTTCACCTCATCTCAGTCTTTACCACTCAAAAGTTTTCCTGCAATAATTTTTTTTTTTCTTCACAAGCTTCTCTACTATCATCAATTTATCACCTGGAAACTCCTTCATTGCCTCTCTCATGCTGCATTCAAACAATTTTTCTTTAGATCTATAATTTCTACCCCTTTTTTTTCCCCTTGCTATTTTGTGTTCTCCTGATATTTTCAGAAGGGAAAGATGGAGTTTCCTTGACTTTTGATAGCCAGAAACATAAATTGCAAACTGTTTTCTGGTGATTTTGAATGCTGTTGCCCCAGCAATGCAATTCTTAACACACATCAGGCATCACATCATAATGGATAGCCACACACACATTATCATCATTAACAAAAGGGAAATAGGAGTCTGTAAAAACCAGCTTGGCTACACACCTTCATCACCTTTCAAATCATCTGTAGCAGAATGGTTCGTCTGTTGTGTTTAACTTACTTAATTTTATTCAGAATGGTGAGCAAAAGCTTTTAAGCAGCAGGAGGCCATAGTTTACATGACAAAGTGAAGGCGAATATTCATGTAGTCATGATTTTTTTCCTGAAAAGCATTTTTCCTCTGGTCAGGAATATAAAAGCAGTGAAATCCATGATCTACTGCAACTAGGACAAGAATTTTTCCACTGAGTCTGAGGTCCGAGATCCTGTCCAAAACTCAGTATTTCACAGACTCTTCTATCTGAGCTTGAGTTTCTTTTCCTTTCACTTTTTTTTTTCTTTTTTAGGACACTGCTAATCGCCAAGTAGATTCTTTCTTCTCCTGCTTTGCGACTTACTTTCAAAGCACTGCGCTGCAGTATGTGAAAATCAAAGGCAGTATTGCAGAGCAGAGATGTTCCACTAAAGCACAGATATTATATCCATATAAAGGTGGTGAACCTGTGCACAACTGTTTATAAAAATGAGCATAACAGTTATGTCAAAAAGCACAAAGGTTTTTGAGATATATTATTTTATGCTCAAAATGCTTTACATGTCATTTTTTGTGAGCAGACCTCAGCTTCCACAGCAGCACAAGAAAATAAAGAATGGGAATCTTTGATTAGAGATATTTTACTCTCTGAAGCGTGATATTGCAGAGTGTGGGTGTTTCTGAAATTCTGTTAGTAGGCTAAAGACAATTTTCAATTTGAAGAGGAAAAAAAGAGATGTATAAAATGTAAAAATGAGGGAGACTTGGTTTATTGGATGGGTCTTGTGAAGAAGTATACCTGGAGATTTAACACAAGGTTTCTCAGAGGCTACATTTTGGTTCTAAATTATCAGATTGCACAGCAAAATCTCCAAGAAAAATTCCACACTTCTAGAGATGTCAATGTGTGACTACAGCTCTGGGTGTAAAGTTCTCTTATGTGCTCATAACCCTAAACAGGAAACCAATAATAACAATCATCTGGTTTCAGTGTTTGTGAGCCCTCTTGAGACACACCGTGGAATGTAAGAACTAAATTTAGTTCTGTGTACTTCTTCATGCATCATTAGTAAGGAAAGTAAGTTCATTGGAGCATGTTTCTTCTTTAACTTCTTGGACCTCTTCAATATTCTATCCCCTCCGTTTTTTCAAAGCTTCACAGTGGAAAACCCCATTGGCCAGATTCATTTCTGGATAACTACAGTTATGAAACTGGACTGTGAACTGTCGTCCACCCAGACTTCTGCTGGCTTTGCTTTTCTCTGCTCTGAACCAGCAAAATTTTCCAGCCATCCATAGACATGTGGGTGCTTCTAGTTCTGCTCTTACTCTGTGCATGCTGTAATCCCCGATCTTCTGAAAAGAAACAAAGTACAGAAGGCAAAAGAGATAATAATGAGCCTCACACTCCTTATCGTTGCTAACAAGTGTCTTATTTGAGCTGTAGGTTTGGTAGTAAGGGGGTACAGATGTGCTGATTTCCCTGACTCCTGGGAGTGGAGGGGACACATCCACGCTTGCATAGTTGATTGAAGAGGCATCTGCGAGGCTCTTCTGCTGCCGCTGAGCTGCACAGCTAAGCAAGCAATGCCAAAGAAGAGGCAGTAGGAGTTTTAGTCTCTGCTCTCTCTCTGCTGCTTCCCCCTCACCAGCCTTTGCTGTCATCGTGTGTGGGACTGTACCAGCTGGAAGTGGAGGAGAAGGAACAGCTCATTACTTCAGTCAAGTATTAGCCCAGTTGAAAGGGTCAATTGGAAAATGAAGGTTATTCTGATGTGTATGGCATTAATCTGGGTATTATTATCTGTCAATATTGCTTGTTTCTTACGAGTTCCTTTGTAAATGATGGCAGTAAAACTCCATGGCAAATAACTGCCTAAAAGATTTATTTGTATGATTGCAGAATCAATAAAAGTGTAAAATACTCTAAAGGGGGGAAGACAGCAAAATGATAGAAACCACAAGAATCTGCTTATTTTAACTAGGCATAAAGAAATTGCCAACAATGGTCTGTATTTATATTTCTTCAGTCTGTCACACCAAAACTTGCTCATCTTGGAGGCTGGAAGCTTAAAAGAAAAAGCTATTTGGAACTGGATTCAGAGAGTTCGAACTAAGGAGAAAAGCATCTGTACTTTCTGCTAACAAACTACAACGGTTTACCCACCAATGTTAGGTTTCCAAATCTAGAGATGTGGGAATGTTCCATATGTTAAACTAACAACTCCTGATCACTCTCTGAAGCTATTTATATTTTTCCATTTTAATATCCTATTTATTAATAGTGTTCAAAATTATCATAAAAAACTCGCCGCATTCCCCAGTCAGCAGGTAGCAGACATCTTGTGACAGCTATTTTATGAGGAATATAATTAGCAAGGCAAACTGTACAACTTTCAGTTTGATTCATTTGCTGATGCTTATCCTGATTCATTTACAATTATGCCAGTAATTGGCATAACTGTTTAGAAGTATTTGGAAAATATCCATAAGTAGACAACCTAATTATAGATTTATCCCAGTGGCAGATACATTGTATAATAACCACTTGTTCCATGTTTCAGGAAGTGCAAAGCAGATTCTTAAGTCAAGAGACTAGTGGAGGTTTTGTTCTGCTGGAATGTTATGGGTGTAATAGGGGAACTCAAAGGAGGTGTGACTGCCTGTCCTCTCATGGTGCTCTTTTGGATTCTAGGTGCTTGGAAAAACAAAACCTTACCAAATCTAACCCAAGATGGCATGAGCATTTCATTTTGTCATGTCTCCATTCAAATACACCAGAAAAATCCAGTTTCAATGGAGCTTAAACCACAGCCGCCTGAATCACACCCAAAGGGCTGTCCTCAGACTCATGCCAAATAAATGAGGTAGTGAGGACCTGCCAAGACTGGAAACTCTTCCATGTAGGGAGTGCTCACAAAACCAAGAAGATCCAACTTTCATCGCCTCATGTGTGATACTCATGTGTGATCTCCATGCTTGTGAATCTCTGGATTTCTTCATAGGCAGTGGGACGTAGCTGACAGCAGCACACTTGCTCAGTGCCCGCTCCAGCGTGCAGCCTGGCCATGCATTGCAGCACTTACAGAGAAGGCAAAACCATCCCAGAGCAGGAAAGGACATTGAGCACCAGAGGATTCAAGCTGTGTCTGGCATAATGGTTAGGAACCTGTAACCTGCAGGCAACTACACCAGCTCTTTTCGTAATGGATAGACTAATGAACTGCATGTTAAAGACACAACGACTTTTACTTTGAGGTGTCTTCACTTCTGATTGTGAGACAATTATAACTTTTAATGAAAACTGGACTGTTTTCTGAAGAAAGGAGTCAAATCAGATGTTCTTCCTTTCTATCTCATAAAATTAAAAAAAAAAAAAAAAAAAACCAACACCAAAATAAGTAAAATAACCTCTCTAGTTCTTTAAATTACACCAAGTACCTGTTCCATTGCCGGTTTTGCATAACAGCTTAGAGCTATTTTTCCCTCTAGGTAAATTCTCTGAATTGCTGTTTCCACCAGAAGCTATTTCTAAAAAGTCAGGCTAAACACAGTATCTATCATCAGGCTATTTGAGAGACCAATTCTCTCAGCTTAGAAGCAAAGCTACAAGTGCTGACTCTAGATCCAAAGTGGCTCATTGGGGGCTGCTTTAGGGCTTCCATGCCATCTCTCTACAGAAGATATCTGTACATAAGGTAATCACAAATGCAATAATACAACTTGCACAATTTTCCTCAGCTTATTCTGATATATCAAAAGTGCTGTTAATTTTGCAATTACGAACATGTGTTTGAGTACTTTCTCATTGAACCAGAATATTTTACCTTGGTAACACATTTCCATTCTTTCACTCTTTTTCATAGTGAATAAACTTTGTAAAATGAAGAAAAACATTTTCAACTTTGCCATCTTCAGAAAGAATAATTTTGCTTTCATGAGTCAGAAGAAAAATATTTGTTTTACGTTATACATGAACTGAAAAATGCAAGTATTGATATTTGACTTGTCTGTAACTGAAAGTCAATAGAAAACTTTAAAACTTGCTCTAACTATACTTACATTTATCATGAAGACTAAACTGTATGTTTCCATTGCATAGATGAAGCTATTTCTGGCTGTTATTTTTTTCCTCAACTTTATTTCTTCAAAGTCAAAGAGGCGTAAAATAACAATTGAGTTTATCCAAGATCGTATAAATGACTAACTCATAATTCTGACATACTTCGTAATCTTAAACCTGTCCCTGTTCCATAATTTCACACACAATGTAAATTACATATAGCATCAATCATATGACAGTGATCCCTAAGGACTCTTGTAACACGTAAGATAAAAACATCTTACAGACAAGAGTTCACAAAGCACCATGGCAAAATTTCTATTTGATTTTAACCAAAACATAATAAAATCCCAACTACGAATTTACATCTGGTTAATGTGTTCTTTTTTTACATGCTGAATTCATCACTTAGGTTTGTTGATACATCACGCTTTCTCAGAAATAAACCATCAGAAAAAATTGGCCTCTGTCTTCAAGGGGATAGATTTTTGTGAAAGTTCACAGCCCCTTGCTGTATCTGTCATTGTGATCTCTTAATAGGTATAAGGAATGGAACTGCAGAGATTGTTAAGACTGCAAAAACAGTTAAGGGAATTAAAAAACCTAATCTTTTCAAGAGACTAGTTATCCAGAACCATAGAGCAGGTAGGGTTAATACTGAAAATATAGCCACCATCGGCATAGGTCTTATCTACTTTGTAATTTATAATGCTCCTGGACTTTCAATTTCTAATCTGTAGCTTGTGAGAGATAGGGACTTTTTGCAATTTGTGTGTGCCTTTCTTTGGAAGGCTTATTTCAGCTGCTGCTGAAAAACCCACTGAAGCATAAATCTTATCCTTTTAGCCAGAACCAAGCAGCATTGTTCCCATTGATTTATCTTCTGTTTGTTTCCTCCAGCAGTCTCCTCTGATTTACTTCCCTGCCTTTAGGATAATATCACAGAAGTAAATTGGCATGCACATTAACAAAAATATATTTAACTGTCTTACTCCCTGCTCCATTTGAGTGTCCACAGAAATCCTCATTGAGGGGCTCAACACCAGGGATCATCTTGCTCCAACTTCACCATTACTTTGTCTGTCTACCTTTTCATAGTATGCGTAATTTTTGCTCTTAATTTAGACAGACTTCAATTCTCTATGACTAGTCAGTTCTGGACACAGTTTTTCAGCTTAGAGTCCTGTCTAGTAATACAGTTGATAAGCAATATCTTTGCACACCACCAAATTTTAGACAGAAAAGTGTAATGCAATATTATCAGTAAGAATTTGTATTTACATTTTATAAAACCAGCTATAGGAAACACTCAGGAACATCATGAAAATTGTAAATAAAGAAAACATGCTCTTGACTTATAAAAAGATTAAACAAAGCATTTAAGGGTTATACCTCTCTCTCTGCCCCAAAAAGGCTGTTGATCTAAACAGAATAATCTTTTCTATTAGTCTACTATTGTTTTATTATATTGAGCTATATTTCAGCCTGTTATGGAATGTCAGTTATTGTACCACAGATGTTTCATATTTTAATGAATTTCATTCTGTCTTGGGAATTTTGTTGTGAAAATTGGCATTCTAATTTTCTGTCTTTCTTTTTTTTTAATTTTAATTTATTCTGAAATTATAATGCAAAAGAGTCTCATTTAGGATTTTACCCATGAGACATATAAATGCACCTGTCTCTTCTAGTGAATACCTAATTCTTCAGGAGAGATTTTTGTTCCAAAAAACTGTTTATATTGAAGAAAATAAGTAATTTATACTCGATAGTCTTATGTCTTTCATAGTCTCTTTTACTTTTTCCTACAACTGCAGTATAATCCTGAAGGTAAATTTGAGAAATCTGTAAAAGTAAACTTGGCAGTCATTTCTAAATTCTGGCTTCTGTAAAGAAACTTATAGAAGAAAACTAGAGTGGAACCAGAGCTGGTGGAGCTGATAGATGCAGTACAGTGCCCTGGCAAAGTAGTGTAAAAGCTTAGATGCTTCATAGGTTTGGCAAGAAGAATTAGCTTTGTAGATAATTAATGGAAATATATTTAACATGTCTACTAAAGTCACTGTTAAGTTTTCTCTTCCATTCTCTATAGTTAGCACTTTGCAATACTTGCAAGAGGTAACCATGGAAGCAAGACAAAAGCTAGAAGAGATTACTGTCAGGACTCCCTAGCCCAGGCAATATGTTTCAGTGGTCCTGATTTCCTTAAAATAATTTTATATAGTGCTTTGAAACTTATTTCTTTGCAGATATAGTTAGCAGAGAATTACAGGTCCAAAAGAACAGAAGATACATAATAACAGTTGTGGCTTTGCCCAGGGCCCTATAGGCCTAATTGTGCTTGCATCTATCCTGGTGGAGGTGTTGGGGCTAAATTAGACAAAATCACAAAACCCAAGTAATTGATTTATGTATTCTCTTTCTTCAGAACTGAAATCAAAACATTTTACTTGCTTTCATTTAAATCATATTCTTTAAAGTCAATGTTTTGGGTTTTTCGGTGAATAGTTGCATTACTTGGTCTCTACTAAAGAAAAAAAAGAGATCACAGCAGAAGCAAAATTATAGCAGGGGAGGTCAAAAGGAGTGCTGATAAGGGTTTTCTTCAGTGACAGCAGTTTATACTGGAATACAGCAGTTTGACAAACCCTAATCTTTTCATGTAAATGTGTCATTTTAAACAAACCCTCATTGCAAACGCTGTGTAGCTAAAGGCCAAAAGTTGAAGAGAAGAATAAAAAACAGTTTCACAAACATACTATCAGGAAAATGCTGAGGAAATGTCCTGAAGGTTTTGAAGAATTTTATGCAAATCCCCCACTGTTTTGGATCGATGAGGAGTAGTTAATCCTTCTCAGTCTCTCCTTTTGAAGCTGTTTTTCATTATTTATTGCTCCCAATAAAGAAAGTAAAACTGTAATCTGTGCACTAGGGCACTCAGTGGGGTAGAGAAGTGCCAGCCCTGAGTCAGTCAGAAGTGGGAACTGACACATGATCTCCTGTGGATCGGGTGAATATTTTATCCACAGTGTCACGATGGGTTATCTTTCGGTAGTTTTGTTTTCTGTCTTTATTTCCCCAGTGAAGAAGGTGGAAATATCCTGGCTTTATTCCAGGGAAGAATAATTTTTTTTTCTGAACTACAGCTCTTGTTTTCTAGATTTCTAAAATCAGAAGAAGATAAGATCTGAAAATGCAGCAGAGACCAGACAAAGGTCTTGTACTACAGATGGGTCAAAGCAAAGATAAAGAAGCTGAACAATAGATTGTGTCTTTGGCAGGAAAACCATTAAGTGCTAATCAAGTCATCTTCTGTTAATATTTGGACACCTTCAAGCAATCAAGTTCCTGCTTATTTACACTGGAAAGTACTAAATATTTTTTAATATCCAAATATCTCAATCTAGGAGAAGGGCTGATACACCAGAGGGTTTTACATTCAGAGGGATGTTGACAGGCTTCAGAAACTGGATGATGGGAACCTCATCAACTTCAAGCAGTACAACCGGAAACATCTAGGCAGGAACCATTCCACACACCACTGTATGCTGGAGGATCAGCTGAACTAAAAGCAGCTTTGGCAAGCAGGGCCTTGGGGTTCTGCTGGACAATAAGTTAAAAATGAGGCTTCAATGTGCCTTTGTAGCAAAACAAGACCTCCAGTATCCTGGACTGCACTGGGAAAGGTGTTGCCAGCAGATTGAGGGAGGTAACCCTTCCCTTCTACTCAGCCCTGGTGAGACTTCATTTGCAGAGCTGTGTCCAGTTCTGAACTCCTCAGGAAAAGAGAGACATGGACGTATTGGAGACAGTTCATTGAGGGTCCATAAAGATGGAAGTACAGGAATCTCTCTTCTACGAGAAAAGGCTGAGAGAGCTAGGACTGTTTAGCCTGGAGAAGAATAGGCTTGGGGTGATCTTTTCACTGTTTATAAATATCTGAAGGGAGACAAGAAATGAGATTTTCTCAGTAATGCCCAGTGACAGTAAAAGAGGCAGTGAACACGAATATACATGAACTTCCATCAGAGCACACTAGAGAACCGTTTTTTACTGTGGAAGTCATCAGTCACTGTCATAGGTTTCTCAGAGACTTTGGAGTCTCCATCCTTGGAGATATATGGCCCAGCTTCAGCAAGGGAGGTAGACCAGATGATCTCCAGAGGCCACTTGCAACTTCAACAGTTCTGTGATTCTTGGATTGCAGCTTCTGAGAGCTTTCTTCACTAAATTCCATTTGAGAATTCTGAGATGGACACAAGAATATTTGGCCCTAGTATTAAGGCTACACTTCTCAAGCAGGACCTGTATCCAATACAACACATATCTAAACTGTACACCAGACAAATGTAACCACATTTAAATCATTAACTGTTGTGATTTCACTGTGACCTACTGCAAGACAGGTACTCAGTAAGAAAGGGTTGACTGAGAACTAGATCCAGTCCACATTTCAGGAATTCAAGAGGTAACTGTGGAAGCTATCTTTTCATGTAGTCGGTTTTATTTAAATGTTTCAGAATTTACTAAGGAGCGTTTTGTTCTTTTTAAGCTGTGAAAGCTCCTGCCAATCTCCTTTTGCTTAATGGCCCTGCAAATTTTTCTGGAAGATGCCAGAAGAATGTGTGGTTATGCAGATATCCAATAACCTTCTTCTAATATTTCTGAGAAACTTCCAACACATGATTCCAAGGCATCAAATCAGTTTTGTTTCATTATAAACATCTTTTATTCTTGATTGCCCGGTGACAATTCTTTTCAAAAAGACACCGGACAATGTTTTCTCCTTGAATGTTTATGAAACATTTTCTTTTTCACTCATTTAAATGGGTCCCACCACTCACCAGGAAAATATTTAATTAATCTGGAATACTCTCAGCAAAGAAACTGTGACCTGGGAAACAGGCAGATCCTGCAGATAGAGCCCCTGTGTGTAGTACAGCCATATTGGGCCACAGCAAACCAATTTTTAGCCATGGTAGAACTAAGTTTTCCTTTCTCTTATATGCATATGGATTATGCAATTATATGCGCAGTTATAAGTTCCTTTTTCCTTAGGATGCTGTACATTGGAAAGACAATGTTGACTGAGGGGTCATACTTAGTGGATAGCCATGCCTACTGTGTAGCATGACAAATATAGAAATTTCTGTGATGCTTACTCTAACCCCACTGTGTCCACAATAAGCAAAATAAATGACTCAACTTTCATGTTGAGTTTGAGAGACAGAGAAATAGAATTAACACACTTTTTCAGTTACAGAACTAATGTGGGGAAGGAGAGCAAAAATCTCTTAAACTAGAGGGTAAAACTAACTCAATTACTTGCTTAACAAAGGAATCACAAAGGAATACCATAAGAAAAGGAAGCAGATTCCTATTTCCAGTAATAACTTAGAAGAATGTATACCATAAAAATATTTATTTTTGATTTGTTCAAACTTTGTCACCAATATTCCAAAAACATTCAACTAGACAAATATCTTGTGGAAATAATGTTGTAGGTATCAGGAACCAGAAGAAATTCTTGATGTTAAAAAGTGTTGGAAAACTTCAACCATTCCCATTTCTACCAGTAGTGTGTTTTGCAGACAGTAGAGTTCTGGTGACATATAGAAAGGTTCAGATGTGCAGTCCTAATATATTCTCCTATAAGGACTCTGTGCTCTCTGAGATTGCTGAAAATGAGACATGACATAGAAATCAAATAAATTTTTTAAGAAGTGGTAATGTCTGCCTGCTCTACATCTGACTTTGAAGATAGATCTAACATGAAGGGTAACATAAACTCTCTAGATGTGCCCTATGAAAAGCACCCTCAGAACACAAGATAATATTCCAAAAAGCGTGTTGGGCCTCCCAAAGACTAAATAAGTAATCCATCTGACTCACTTCCTGATAGTCCTGCCATCCTCCATGAGCAAGCCAACATCTTGTGGTCCAAGATATGAAAACTGGGCAACTGGTTATAGGAAACCATTAAATATTAGTTTTATGTTTGAAACATACTTTTTTTGTTCTTTCCTCTTTTATTATTTGGGTTTTTTTAACAAACTGCTAATCATTTTGAGCAATTGCTCCTTATAGGACCTTTGTATTTTCATAGACCTACAGAAATTTAAAATATTTGAAACTTAATGTACTTTCTTAATCTTCAGTGCAAGGAGCATCTGTCCTGTCATCTTATCCTGGATCTCTTACTGAGGTGACTGGCAGAGGTTGTCCAGTGACTATGCTCACCCAATGACCATATTTATCCAGTGCTGGAAACCACCCAGACTTTTCCTTAGTGGCACTGTGTTTAGCACAATATTCAACACTTTCTGTATTTGACAATGCAGTATTTCAATATTCAATGCAAATATCTGATATTCATAGCCAGTCTAATAGATACACTATACATATATGTATATATTACAATCTGTATAGCACTTATATCTAAAAATGCTTATTTTGAACATATGAAGCTTCTCAGGTAGGGTAAATAGATTACTTAATCTTAGTGAATGATACCAAAGTACTAAGACCCAGCAATAATTGCTCCAGATGAGGCTAAGAGCTGGTGGACAGAAGGGAAGGAGATCTAGAACTGGGAAGAGGTCACTGGTCAGAAAACTTGGAACACATTGATGCATTCATTTATCCCTGTACTCCATGGACACAAATTGACATTGTGGTTTGCCTGATGCATTAATGAGCACGTTCAGAGGCTTTGGGGATGCTCCGGGGAGTTTGTGGGTGCATTTCTGAGGCAGGTAGCACTAGATGGCACCGTCTCAAGGGCTTTCACAGCGTGCCGTGGGCGAGCAGCAGGCAATCGCTCTGCCTGTTTGGTGGTGGTAGTGGGTGGGTGGCAAAGCAAGGGCTCAAAAGGCAAGGGAGCTGGATTTCTTACACTTGCTAACACAGCAGGAGTATTTACTGAGACAGAGCCACCTCCTGAAGCCAGGAACTGCTGTCAGCTGAGCTCAGGGAACACCAGCTTGGCTGTGACTTGGTCATGCCCACCTCTGTTCCTAGGGTGGCAAATAATCTGGATAAATATATGACACTTCTACACATGTGATTTGAGGAGTTATGCAGGGAGAATGCTACTTGTTTCCCCTCTAAAGAGAAGCTGATTCACATGCCCTAGAAATTAGATGATGCCTAGCAGAGGGACAACAGTATTTTAGTACATGTGTGTCATGTAGAGGAGATAATTATGTGATTAATTGCACAGCCATATGAGAAACCAATCTGTGCACTAAACTCTATCTTGTAATCCATCGCAAACCAAACTTATTTTGACTATTCAAAGAGATAGCCCAAAATATTCCTCTTGGTATGTTATGATAGTGCTTTTTCCTTCAAATATTAAGTTTCTGCGAGTCTCCCTTCCATAACAATTTTATTTTCTTTTATAAAATTATCTGACATCGAGTAAGTCAGCATTCAATACGAGTTTGATATTTTGTGACTTTTTATATTAGCAGAAAGACTTTTTAACCCTGAATCTGGGTTTTTAGGATGGGATACACAGGTCTCACTTTTAGCCCCAAGACAAGCTCTTTCAAGTGACACATTATGTTCTATAAAGCATTTTCATGTCATTTGTTGAGATATTTGTATTTTGTTCTGGATTCGGAACATACCAGTGATATGTCTTATTGTCACATGATGTAAAGACTGGTGTAAAGCTCTTATATTTTTTTTTAATCCTTCTTTTGTTCTTAATAACTGCAGAATAAATTTACTGATATAGAATGGTTCAAGGGCTTTTTTATTAGGGGCGTTTTATGTCTCCATTATCACTTTTTCAAAGTCAGATAGGAATTGATCTTCATAATTTAAAAAGTTGAAAACTTTCTATATTTACCACACAGCACAGCAGATGTAGTAAAATAAACTGGGTTTGTACACTCTCTTTGGAGATTTTTTTATTTGTCTGTTATTTAGACTTTTTTACAACTTTACAGTTTCTGGCTTCAAGATACTTATTATTAAAACAAATTTCTTAGAAGTCTGTGCTTCAGTATTATCACTCTGAGCTCTTGCTTGTCAGTCTAGGGCTACAGCCCTGACAGAGGCAAGAAGAAGCTAAATCTTTGCTTTAGAAAAGGACTATTCAAATTGAGCATAAAATCCATTTTTTAGTAAATCTAAAACCACACAGCATCTGGGAAACGAAAAAAGGCATAATGTCTGTGGTCTGGGATAGAGAAAATTATGAACGCTGTAATTTCTGCAGTGTTTTGGCTTGTATTGTGTACATGCTGTGCTGGGAGACTTGCCTCTCACGCAGATCACAGAAAAATGCAAAGGTCAAATTCAACTGAAATCCCTGCTAGTGCACCTGAAGTATTTGCTGAAAACAGCAGGCAAGGACAGGGCTAATCAGTCAACAAACTGGCACCCTATGAGAGCCTGTGTTTGGGAGAATCCAGTATCTGTTGATCCAGATCTGCATGAGGAGTTGTGCACAGCTATAAAGAATTTGCATTACCTCACAATTACAGCTTTCACCAAGAAAAAGGGGATGATTTTTCTCTAACCCCTACTCATATAAAACTGGTGAGGTTTCAGTACAATTTCTCAAAGACTAGTCAAAATCTCTTTACTTGACCCTCTATGCAGTATTCTTTTGCATCAATAAATGATAAGCAAAATTCAGTTTCTATATGCTACAGGTATTTTCAAGTGCCTGCAGCTACCAAAGCTAATCACAGTGGATTACTTCTGGCTTTCACTCCTAGTGCAATTTACCAGTAACATATCTTCCTTTTTTTCCATTTTGCTCCCTTTGGTATTTGCACATACATAAATCCAGTACAAACAATCTTTCTCTTGAACAATAACACCAAAATGATTTTTACATTAGGAACATAGATCAAAGTATATCCAGCTCCTGTCAACTGAAGGCTATCTCCATTAGCAGAGACACATAACCAAAGTGATCACCAGTCTACCAGGGTAGCACTCAGGGCACCATACCTGCAAGAGAAGACATTTGGGCTCCCAACTCTACTTCACTCAACAACTAACACAAAATGCATTGCAGGCTTAGATCAAAAGACCAGAGTCCTATGACTGGTCTTGCTACTGTTTAAAATGCAGGAATGTCATACAAATACAAGGCAATTATAAACTACACTACCTAGTTTGCTTACTAACTTTCTTGGAAGAAAGTGTACGGCAAAAACAAGAAGGTTAGAGTTCTTGTCTGGGAGGTGGGAATTATCAGCTCATGTTTTTTTACAGAAAGGATTAGCAAAGTCTGTGGAAGCTTAACAGAAAAAAAGTTCAAGTCATGAGCACATTGTATTTGTTACCTTACGTCAGTGTCTGTTATTGGTGAAACCATGTTGAGGATAATGAATTTGATTCTGGAAAATACAGTGGAAGGAGGGCATTGAATTGGTCAGTCTTTAAAGAAGAGCTAGAAAAAAACCAGCATCCTTGTTTTTAGTGAAAAACTTTGGGCAGTCTAAGTTTTTTTAAGATCAAGTTATAACTTCATCTATGTAGGAATCAACCTGATGAATAATATTTTCATAGATGGAATTTTGTTAATCCAGGGTTAGGGATTAGGGTTAAAGTATAATAAAATCCAACATTTGGAATTTGAAGCTGGACAAATTAAAATTAGAAATTACATGAACATGATTCATTGAGTGGCTATCTGATTAATCAAACTGTTTGCTAAGGCCTACAGTGGATTCTTTATCCCTTTAAATCAAGGTCAAATACTTTAATTAGGGTAGATCTATTCCAAATAGGAGATATTATGGGTGGTGTGGAATGACGCCCATGACCTCCCATAGATCTCTGTGACCCAAAGTTGATCAAAATAAATCTGGAACACAGAACAGCACATTGTCATGTCTATCTCTTTCTGAGAAAAGGCCGACCCCCTCCATTCTTGAGAAGAGAGGTCCATAAGTTTAACCTCAGGAGGACAATCTAAGCTGTGAAGGGCTCTTCCATAATGAAAAATCCAATATGCAGCACTTTTTCTGCTGCACTTGCATAAACTGCAGACAAGACCAGCTCTGCCAGCTGGAGCAAGGTGGGGTGCTGCTGACTTGGAAGGTGGGAAATGGAACCATAGTCCATCTCCACGTCTTCCCCTCCACTGGTTTGGTGAGGATTGATGAGAGAGTGAAGGCAGTGGTAGTGAAGATCTGAAGTGATGACTCAGAGACCCAACTGATATTACAGATTTTGTGACTATATCAACCAATAATCAATTTGATATTGTTTGATTTTTTTGTTTGGTTGGTTGGTTGGTTGTTGTTTTGGGGCTTGGTTGGTTTTTTTCATAGAATCACAATGAATAAACTATCTTTTGGTGGCTTAAATTTGACTGATTTTTGATGTCTCTGGACAAATATTTGGACATTCCTAAGCCTGAGCAGGTTTTTCAAACTAAATCTCTCAGGCATGGCCTGGAGGCATTCTTAGAGGCCAAAAATGGGACCAGATCAGCCAGGGGCTATAGTATCATTATATCTATTCCTTTTGGCATTCCTCTATAATGCTAACTACATCTGTACTGCTGAATTCTTCTGCTCCAGGGCCCAGTAGTAATGAATAATTGCATTCCCAAACTATTACCCTCTGAGGCAAACTGGGCACAAATACATTGCATAGCACTAAACCTGTCATCTTGATTACTTTTGTGTGGTTTTTCAGTTCAAAGCAGCTGATGTCACACCAGAGATCTGGCATAACCCAGAGAGTCTTAGAGCATGCTGCTGAGAAAATTCCAGGTGTCCTGGAGGTGGCATAGCCAACCTTCCAAGGATAGTGATGCAAGGTTATGTTGACTTGGAGGAGCTAAACATGATATGATTTGGTCTGTGCAGACTCTAATAAGGTGTCCCAAGAACTGTACCTGAGTTTTGTGAAATGAGGTTTATGTAGTGTGAATAGTCAGGGTGCAGAAATGGAGGAGGAGCTGAAGCCTTTTTCCTAGGGAACATTCAGGAAATAGTTTTCAGAAGAGTGAGTCTTCCTTCACTGAAGCTCTCCCCTTTTGTATTAACTGAAATATTAAGTATTCATCAGATCCAGGATGTTAGCATGATGGGTTCACACATCCATTTTGACTTCTGTAAACACCAGCTTAGACAACTGTTAATTTGTCTGTCTCTTCCACCTCCTCTTTCTTTTTTTCATCAGCTCAGTAATTCATGTCTGAAAATCCTCTAAACTTTGGGAGTCCAGTTTTGAATACGTAATATTTGACTGCTTGTGTCTCACTGGATGTATTCTGTGATCATAGCAAGAGCTTGTAACACTAGTGTCAATAAATGGAAACATTTCAAAGGGAATGAGGAAAAGATAACCCAAGTATTATCTCTACCTAGAAAGCTTGCCTTGTTGATGCCCTTAGCCCTATGACAACAATACCAGAGAAAATTATAACGCTTGCAACTACACAGTTTGATGGAGTGAGACACTTTTGCTAACTGAGTTCAAAGTTATTTCTTAAAGCCCATGATATAATTTCTTCTACCAGGCTAGTTTCTGCTTTTAGTTTCTTTAGGTGGTGAAAAGTTGTCAAGAAAAAGCCCAGAAAATGACACGTGGCATTAGTTACAGTGAGGCTGATGTAATAATTCTAAGTTCTTCAGAAATAAATTTTTGGAGCAAATGAAGTACTGATCAGCAAACTCATTCACAGGTTCATTCTGTGAGTAAATCAAAAGGCACTTGACAACCCTCTCCTTATGTAATTCTCAGATCTTAATCATTTTTTCACTCTGAAATTAATCAAGTGAATGAAATAAATCACAAAACACGACAGACTACAACATACATATTACTTGTTAGATTAAGATTTCCTGGCTATTACCATGTCTCAAAATGGGCTTGCCTAATACTATTGATTCAGGCTAGAATCAGGAACAGGAGAGGCAAATAACATAAGAACAGGGGAAAAGTACCAATTTCCTAGTGTATGATCTATGTGTTTAAATAACATTCCTGCACAGGAACTTGGTTAGTTGCCATGTTTATTATGACTCATAAACCAATGTGGGAATACACACTCAGCAAGAGCTCAATGAGACCCAGAGGGAATTATTAATCTCTCTAAGTTGCTTAATCTGAAAAAAATGTAAAAGAAAATTTAACAAAAACACTTTTCAGACTTCTGTTTATGAAACCCTGCCTTGGCTGGAATAATTCTAAAATTCTTAATAACTTTTTGACAATCTGGCATGTTTACCTGGTTACACAGGCAGATGGAGACACACGTGAATATCTTCCACAACTTTCAATTTTCCCACTGGACACATCTTAGATCTGATTCTTTTTGTTGGTCTTCTCTGGGATTATCTCAAGCTGAGGTTTGTCTTCCTTTAATTTAGGTACCCTAAAATAAACATCTTACACTGTTACCAATGCTGAGAAAGCGGAAAGGCTTCTTCCAAAGTATAAGTAGCACTGGGAATTTCAAAACACAACCATCTGTATTTATCAAGATAATTTTTGTTTAGTGGAGAGATTTTAGAGAGTCAAACACACAGATGTAACTTTTATCAGTCTCTGTGTTGTGCATTTTCATCCTAGGGTAGGGTGACTAACTGGGCAACAATCTCCATCCTTCCTCCCCTGGGCACAAGCCCAGTGCAGATTTTAGATGATACAAGGTGGTCATAGTTGTATCTGATCCTGCCATAATATTTTGCACAGTTGAAGTCACAAAACTTTTATTACTGGTGTGGATTATTTTCCCCCACTAAACAGGGATTGTGCAGCTGCTTATCTGGTCTCTCCCTATGGTAAACGGAGAGTAATAGGCATTTCCAGAGTATGATTCTGTATATTTTAAACATACACTTTGGGTGAGATGAATTTTCACTGTCCACTAACAGTAGTAGGACCCTAGATACCTAGTCTGTGCCTAGATCCTAGATGGCTTAAGTCAGGTGAGATGAATCATTCCTGGTGGCTGCAGAAACAGATGAATCTATACCAGTTACAAGCATTTTGACCTTCTCTTGCAGTTTGACAGTCTTGGCACAGCATGAAGGGTGCAGTCCCAAGTTAGCTTCTCTCTTTAGAGGGGAGATCTTGTGTGGTAAGTCCCGGCTGGGTAGGTGACTAGATGGAAATCTCACACTTCCTCTCCTCCTCCTAACCAAAAAAAGGCCAGCTTTGTTCTTTGCTTTGTGGAAGGGAAGAGTCTCACTCCACATCACTTTCAAATCCTGTCCAAGCAAGGAGAGCAGACTGTGGGTAGGCTGGAGAGACCATGATAGAGACACTGAGGGTAAAACAGGTACATTTTAGAGGTGATGCTGTTGTGTTTTTGAGAGCAGTCAGCAACATAGTAAAACTCCACGGAGACTGGCTCCAGACTGGCCAACACTGCAGTACAGGAGCACAGAGTACAGTGGTACAGTCCAAACCAGTGCTGCAGATAATCGCTTGCACCTACTCTCAAGTTGGGCGTGGACCAATTTGGAATGGAAAGTGTTGAAGGTGCTCCAAAAGAAGCTGGTCAGACCAAGTCACATATCAAAGAACTAGTGCTGCATGGTGCTGGACAGTCAAATTCAAATAAGTTGGATATAGAAGATCTTTAAGGTCCATTCCAACCCAAGCATTACTATGATTCTGTGTTTCTATACAGCAGAGCTCCGTGTTGCAGAGTGCTTGCACAGGCAGGGAGCTAGCCAGAGGCTGCCCCTGCCAGCACCAGAGCTCTGACCAAATTGCGTTTCATAGCACTGACTTTCATGTAATATTATTATATAATAGCCAGCACTAACTACTAAGCACTGTGCTATAAGAGCTTCTCTGCGAAACACGGCCAGTTCTTGTGGAGGTCTCATAAAGCAACAATTTCCCACATTTTGCACATAATTACAGATGTTTCCTGAGGAAGAGCTACCAATGAACTGGAGAATTTAAATGCCTATAAAAAACCCATTGCTTAATTAAACTCAAACCTCTGAAATGGTTTGTGCTGTTATGGGGATGTGTGGACCTCTGGTAATCTCACTACTGAACCATAGAATCATAGAATATCTCGGGCTGGAAGGGATCTGTAAGCATCATCAAGCCCAGTGCAGGATTACCTAAAACCAAATCATATGACCAAGGGTATTATCCAGATTCTCCTTGAACTCTGACAGGTTTGGTGCCCTCACCACTTCCCTAATGAACCTGTTCCAGTGACTGCCGTCTCAGTGAAGAAGTGAATTTTGAGTCTAGAGAAGGGCAATGGAGCTGATGAAGGTTCTACAGGATAAGTATTAAGAGGAGCAGCTGAGGGAGCTGGAGTTGTTTAGCCTGGAGAACAGGAAGATCAGGGGTGACCTTATTGTTCTCTACAACTACTTGAAATGGGGTTGTAGGCAGGTGGGTGTCAGCCTCTACTCCCAGGCAACCAGTGACAGGATGAGACGACATAATCAGCTACTTCAGGGGACATTTAAGAAGGGGTTGGATATTAGGAGAAATTTCTCTACGGAAAGAGTGATTAAATATTGGAATGGATGGCCCAGGGAGGTGGTGGGGTCACTGTGGAGAGATTGAATGTGGCACTTAGTGCTATGGTCTAGTTGACCTGAGGCTGTTTGGTCATAGGTTGGAGTCAATGATCTCTGAGGTCTTTTCTAACGCAATTGATTTTGTGATTCTGTGAATGTACTAGTGAAGCTAGTGATACTAGCTGTGTCACATCTTATAACTTGCTCATCTGTAAATGCTCTGTGAATTCTGGCTACGGAGGACTATCCTGAACAAGATGTTCTCTCTCATCTCATAGTCTCAGAAGATATCACCCCTTCCTGCAGAGTATTTGGATGAAGTGACAACTGAGGTTATTTCATGGATGCTAACAATCATTTTATATTTCTCTGTGGAAAATAAACTGTTTCTCATGAAGAAATGGCAGCTCCTAAGACTTTAAGATTTGGATAAAATTTATGTGCCTTTTTTCTAGATAGTTGTTTCTCTACCTCTACATTACTGTACCATTTCTTCTTAGCTACAATATTTTCTGTATTTCCAACTAAGGAATTTAGAATCATATATATGTTTTAATAATCAAATTTTATGAACAAGTAGATGAAATCATACTAACATCAACAAAGAAAATATGTGCTATCTTTGTTTGAAATGAACTGAAACCACCATAGGCTTCTTACCTTGCATTCAGTAGCAAAAACCATTCAATCCTGTTGTCTTTCTGCTCTTTCTGATGCCAGCAGTGGTAACAGTTCACTTTGACGGACAGATCCAGCTGCCAGCTTAATAATATAACTTGGCTTGGAAACTGGAGCCTTTCTCTACCTTGCAACTGATGCCTGGCTGCTGAAATGATTTAGAGATTCGGTGCTGTATCCTCACTGCAGATGCCTGCTCCATGTGATGCAACTGCCCAGGCTTGAGGCTGGTAGCTGAAACATCCAGGGAGCACAACAGTTCTTACTTGTAAAAGAGTTTAGATTTATTCTCCGAGTGATATTCCCCAGGAGCATAAAAAACAGCAAGGGCGGGTACTAACCTCTGACTTTCTTACAGTCTTCTACAGTAACTCTGCACTGATAGTTAAATTAATTTTGGTTTTTATCTCTCCAGCTGTACCATTCTGAGGCAGTGTGAACATTCATGCCTGTGTCAAGGATGCAGACACCTGCCCCAGTTCCTCCCTTCCACCCATGAGCCAAAAAGGCCCCTGGCTCCTTGTGACATAGCTCTTCTCTGGATTCCTGGTGTTTGATAACTTCCTGCTGCACATAAGATCATTCCAAGAAATTGTAAGTGTAAGCCCTCACTTGGAGATTGATTGGTAATTGCCTATTTGCTTCTGGCACATTGTTCCAGTTACTCACCATTTGTGATCTTAGTAACTTTCTACTCTGTTGTCCTCTCCTGTTTCCCCTCAGCTAATGTCAATGTCTATTCTTCCAGCTCCTCCTTTCCATAGAAGAGTGGCAGTTTACATCCCAAGCTGCAAATTTCCCACTTTCACTTCCCAGCCTTTAAAAGAAGCCTCTGTTAAATTAACCAAAGATTTCTGTCACCATGAGCTACAATGAGAACACAAACCCCTTGCCTGAACGGTACCACACATTTAGAAGAATACTTCTTTAAAAAATATTTTTACTATCTAAAACCATAAGGTGTTTGAAAGGGACTTGGTGACATGAATCGGGAGGTCAGCCAAAAGTGTGTTGTCTTGTCTACCCTTTTTTTGACATCTTTTCCAGAAGAATTTGACTGACTGTTACAGAAAATTGCTTCAAGTTTAGTATTCCCAACCCTCGGCTCAGCAGAGCTATGGGGAGGCCACAGCAAACTTCCAGCAAAGCTCCTTCACTTGGTATTACAACTATTTGTTCTTTGTGTTAATTTCCACCAAGGGCAAAATACAACCCAGAACCCAATCTAAATTCAAAATGTCTTTATAGACATGGTGAAAGAAGGCACAGCAGGAACCTTTGTGTTTCAAATTTTATACCAGTCCTTCTTTTCAAAGTACAGCAAAGAGATCTGTGACAGCATCCCTCCCTTTCTCCTTGGATGATTATGGGCAGCGCTAATGTGGTTTGGGGCCTGCCAAAGACTAACCTTTTGCTTCAGTTTTGCCCATGGGTTGGTTTGAGGGAAGGCTGGTTCCCTACTCCAGCTAATTAACTCACGGCTAGCCACCTGTGCAATAATGCCCCACAGAAAGAGAGCAAAGGCGTCTGGTGGATCCTTGGAAAGGAGAGCAGTGACTGCATTAGCATTGAGTGTAAAGTAACATCCTCTATTTTGTATTACATCCCACACTGCTACAGCTGTTTCTTCTTGCTAGGAAAAAATAAGATAGATTTTAATAAATAAATAATTAAGGCATAAGCTCCTTACAGCTACTTATGGTTTACAGCTCTATTTCCTCTTCTACTAAGGTAAAGGTTGTGGTACAGGCATCATGTAAGATATTTCTTTCAGTACCTCATCACTATTGTCTGGTCTTAAACATGTACTGTTTTTTCACCACAAAAGGAGCATAATTTAAAATAAAAACAGATATTTTATTGATGTGTCCTGTTCAGCATGGGAAAGTTCAAGACAAAAAACTAGAATAAATTTGGCTGGAGAAAATACTGTTGAAGAGACTGAAAGCTCCCCTGGCCCAGGTCATGGTCCTCAGGCACATTTGATTACACCAAAATAATTCCTGGAAATGTTTGTTCAACCTATTTGTTAAAAACACTGGAGGTTGCAATTCTACAACCTCCCCAGGCTGTGTACATCAGCACTTCATCATCCCTATGTTTAGAAACTCCTCTTTCGAGGTTAGAACTACATTTCCCTTTACTGCAATTACTCCCTTTATTTTCACTGCACATAGGGAATAATTTACAACTGCTCTTTCTATGAAAACTACTTGAAGATCATTATTATGCCTTTTGATCTTTTCCAGACCAAGCAATTTCTTCCAATCTTTCCTCACAAGCCCTGTCTCTTAATCCACCAATCTTTTATCTTTTTTTTCTTGCTCCATTTCTTCCTCCATCTCTTCCAGGTGGTCTGAATCATTCTCACAACAAACTCAGCTCAGCCAAAGGTGTAATTCAGGTCTAGATTTAAGTCCAAGATCAATCACATAGATTTATTTGTCTGTAAAGTATATCTTCACAAGTGAGGAGGATGTCTTCACTCCTCATAGTCTATGGAAATCTAGCTAATCCAGTCAGTGAAGTCTACAGATTTATTCAGATTATCCTGAAGTAGACAAATTAGGTCAGCTAAACAGCTCTGAAGACTCCACTGGACCCAGTGCCCTTGATTAGATATGGAAAACTAGTGCTTTTTGGGATGCCTTTGAATATCCTGCCCAGCATCCAGCTATTGATCCAGGACACAGTTTTCTACAGCCTCCATGTCACATCACCAGCCCCATGTCCAAGATGCCCTGTGACACCTCAGCATGTAGAGATGGCCTCAGGTGTTTATATTTAGGCAGCCAATCTGACCCCACAGCTGACATGTAGATTCTTACACTGCATAATCAAGGTCACGTACAAATTCAGGCCTTACTATATGGCTTGTCTTACAAACAGGAAGAGTTAGACGTAACAGGAGCTGTGCACAGTGTCTGTGATGATAAATGCTATACATCCCATGATAAAAGGATGGTCATAACTTATTTGTCTATGGGAAAAAGTTATAATGTCCACAAGTGGTCAGTCTTATCAGCAGAGAAGAATGTTCTGGGTTTTTTTCATTCTGGGTAATATGTCCCAATGCTGACATTCTGGGATAACCTGTGCTGGAAGTAGAAAGGGATTCCAGAATAAAAAATTATTATTATTGCTCTAAAATGAGGATTAGAAGATGTTTGATGGTGAAAACAAATGTGATATTAGCTGACTTCATCTTTTAGCTTGTAACATGTTGGCTATTGTGACAGCTAAACCAGCCTCCTCTTCCTGCTGCAGATACATTCATGAATTAAATGATTGCTTGCAGCTTCTGTGTTTACACTTTTAAAAATTCATGTATAAAAATGGACGGTCTTTCAAAGTTCCATTCAGTCTGGAAAAATTAATTTCTCCAGGGGTGGAAGAAAGACGATCATTTGAGCTAGCAGTGCATGTGACATAATGAATGAATGAAATCCATTGCTCAATTAAAAATAATTTTCATAGAATCATAGAATGGTTTGAGTTGGAAGACACCTTAAAGATCATTTCATTCAAATCCCCTGCTGTGGGTAGGAACACTTTCCACTAGATCATGTTGCTCAGGGCCCTCTCCAGCCCAGCCTTAAACACTTCCAGGGATGAGATATCCACAACTTCCCTGAGTAACCTGTTCCAGAGCTTCACCTCTCTCTAAGTAAAAAACTTTTTCTTAATATCTAATGCAAACCTACTCTCAGTTTAAAACTATTGCCCCCTGTGATGTCACCATCTGCCCATAAGAAAAATCCCTCTCCCTCATTTTTATAAACCCTCTTTTTAGGTACTGGAAGGCCCTAAATGAGGTCTCCCCATAGCCTTCTCTTCTTCAGGCTGAACAATCCCAGCTCTCTCAACCTTTGTAGGACAGATGCTTTATCCCTCTGATCATATTAGTGGCCCTTCCCTCGACCTGTTCTGACAGGTCCATATATTTGTTGTGCTGTCCCTAAAGCTGGATGCAGCACTCCATGTGGGATCTCATGAGAGCTGAGAAGGGGGGGGAGAATGACCCCACTTGGCCTTCTGGACACTCCTCTTTTGGTGCAGCCCAGGATGCAGCAGGTTTTCTGGTCTGTGAGCCATGCTCATGGTTCATGTCCTGCTTTTCATTCATGAGAATCCGCAAGTCCTTCTCAGCAGGGCTGGTTTCAATCACTTCATCCCGTCTGTGCTCATATGTGGGAAAGCTCCAACTCAAGTGCAGCACCTTGCACGTGGACTTGTTGAACATCATGAAATTCTCACAGCCCCTCTTCTCAATTTTATCTGTGTTGGAAGCTTCCTTCACATACCATTTTGGATCAGATGCTCATGTGGGAAAGAGTGTACAAGATGAGTAAAGTAGGGAGGTTAGAAATTAAATTTCAAGGCATGACAAGATCTCATGTCAACAAAAGCCTGTAGAAGCCCTCTAAGACTGCTGTAGATACTGTGATATGTGCAAAGAGCATGCCAAGGGTAGGGGAGAAAAAAAGATGACTCAGTAAGCAATCTCTTGCTGGATCATTTGGGTGATAACTCCTGCATTACTAATAAATATCAAGCCTTCCACCTAGATTTAATTTCTTTACTCTTTTCTGGATGTTGGTTTGAGGCAGTTCAGATGAGATTAACTGTTCTCCAGGAAAGTGATGCTGTATTGCAGGACCAGAGACTTGCAATCAGCATAAAGTAACTTGGACAATCCCTGCAAGAGTCAGACCCCTCACCAGTCTCACTTGGTCTCTCCTCTGTAGGTTGCTGTAAATGGTTGTTCTCACCTTTTCTCTCCTCCTGACCTGAGAAAAGTTACTCTTATTTCTGTGCATCCTCCTGAACACTTGCAATATTTGCAGCTAACCAGGCAATTCAAGTCAGTATCATTTTTAGCTCACCTTAAACGACTTATTTCAAAACACAACAAAAAAAAAAAAAAACATGCCAAGCTCTTCTGTCAATACTGTTCTGTATTGACATTTTACTGATGCTGAAAAAAACAGAAAAAAAGGGTAGGACATTGAATTGTCGGTAAACATTTGCTGAACTAAAAAACCTTCTTCCATCCCCTAATAAGCCAATCAATAAAATTCAGCTCCATGTTCCAGGGTGTCCATGTGCAGTTTTGGGTCCTTGGCTGTCTGTTTGACAACCTTTTCTTCCTGACACACTGTTCTGGTTAGTCCCAGGAAGAAACTGGATGTGAAAATACCCAGTGAGACTGATTATATTCCTGAGCATGTTGTCCTGAGGTACACTTGGCTACACTTTGAACAATGTTTCAGTTAAAACTTCCTTTTTCCTTTTGACAAATGAATAAGAAATACTTAGTAGTGTAGTGTTCATTTTGCAAGCTTTAGAACAAGGCTGTAGCCTTTCTACCAACACAGTTGTTTCTTGTATTTGTAACTAAATTCAGTGCAATGCATGTATTAAATTTCTAACTTGTGCTAGTAAACTTGGTATTTGTAAGTGAAGACTGTCTCCAACCCTTTTGCCCTTCCATTCAGAAGTATATCAGCTGTATACTGCAAAAGTGAGGGAAATGACTGGTATTTATTCTTAAGCCAAGAGCTTTTCAGTGCCCCATGCTCTGCTGGTTGAGCAGGTGCACAAGAAGCTGTGAGGGAGTTCCGCCAAACTGGCCAAAGGGCTGTTCCATACTACAGAAAGTCATGCTCAGTGTACAAAATGCAGGAAGTTCTCTGGGAGGTGCCAAACACTGCTTCGGGATGGAGTGGACATAGGTCAGCAAGTGATGAGCAATTTTATTGTGCATCCCTTGTTTCACTTGGGCTTTAGTTTTCTCTCTCTCTTTCCTTTATGTCATAATTATATTTTTATAATTTTATTTATCTTTTTTTCAAGTGTTAAACTGTTCTCATCACAATCCACATGTTTTACTGTTTTTCTGAGTCTCTTCCCCATCCCACTTGGGAAGGAAAGGGAGTGAGCAGCTGCTTTGCCAGCTTAGTTGCAAGCTGGAGTTAAACCACAACTCAAAGTAATAATAATAAGTCCCACCCAAAGGGTGTAAAATGCAGTAAGTGATCTTCTACTCTTCCTTACCAAGCACTTCGGGTTCCACTAGTAAAAAGTGCCATAGAATTTTCCATTGTGATATTGCTGTTATTAAAATTGAATTCAATTTAGATGGGGGATGCAGTATTAGAAGCAAAACTGTGGCTAAATAAAAGCAGCTTTTTGTTATCCTCCAAAGCATTTCTAACCACATCTAAGCAAGATATCAACAGCTGAGGCTGTAAACTGTGGAAGCACATGTTATTTTTGCTCAAGAACATTGCTTGTCATGTTGTGTAAAGAAAATAAAGTATTTACATTATTTCTAAGACTTCCAATCACTATGTAATCTTAAAAAGGTTCCCAGTAGTCCTCTGCAAAAAAACCCAAATGCCATAGCATATCCTTGGGAGGGACCCACAAGGTTCACCAAATTCAACTCCTGACCCTGCACAGGACCATTCCAAGAGTCACACCATGTGCCTGACAGCATTGTCCAAACAATTCTTGAACTCTGGGAGTCTTGGTTTTGTGACTCCTTCTCTGGGGAGCCTGTTCCAGCACAAGACCACCCATTCCCAAATTAGGAAGAAAACATAGAAGATTTATGTTGCATGTTTAACAGAGAGTGAACTTCTCATACTGCCATTAAATTTTTCAAAATATACATAACAATTGATTTCAATTAAGTCACTAAAACTGATCCCTTAATTTCTGCTAATTCTCAAGTCCATCTTCTGCTATCCACAAGTTCTCTTGTCTTTTGGCTGAGGTCTCACTTCTGTCAGCATTAGAAAAAAACATTTACTAATAAGATAATTTTCTCTGTGTGGGCAGACATCTGCTTCTAATTTAGCTTTCAAAAGCCTGACAGAGTCTCTATCAGCTTACAATGATGTGACAGTGCTCATTTTACTGTGCTTCACAGAAAGAATCTGTTCAAAAGTTTGGTACATTCAGATATATTGAAAATTATAGTTTTGTTAGTTACCAATGTGATTGCCTCACAGTAATATTCTATCATGTTTTGGACACCTTTTTGGAGAGGAAAAGTAAGCAATTCTTACTGTGCCATGTGCTGTGTACTTACTTTTGTATTAGGAAAACATTCTAACACCTTAATTTATTAAAGCTCATGTGCTGGGACACAAAGGTCATGTATATGGTAGCAGGAGAGTATATCTCAGCAGAAAATAGGGGCAAAAGAACACAGCCAGTATGCTATGGGTATAGATACATATTCTCTGGAAACTCAAAGAATTTTTTCTTACTCTCCAGGCTGTATAACTATTACTAATATTTAAGGAGTAACTCAATAAATAAAGGTTTTCAGAAACAGAAAAGTGAGGGTGTGAGCAAGGAAATGAAATCTCAGCATCTAACCAACAAAACAGGGGTTTTGTCGATCTTGATTGAGGGGACTTTTCAGGAGCTGCAGTACATTCAAGCAGAGGAGATTTCTTCAGGCTGGATGAGAAGTCTTTCAGCTAAACAATATATATTGTGCCAACTTTGTAGTTAGGGAGATTAATTCAACTTGCAGTATCACAAGTGTGTTCGTAAACAATACATTTATGTGAAATAAATAAAAGCAATTTAAGTAGTATGGAAATAAGTTGGAATCTGGAGGAGCTAAGGAATCGGCTTTATGATACACATTGCCTTAAAGATGGTGCAAACAGTTTCAAAAAAATTATGCAAAATGTATAATTACAGCATTCTTTAATGTATATTTCTGCTTCTTTCTTTACCAATAACCAAACAAGAAATTTTGCTTGGATTTCTAAATGATTCTTCATCTTTATCTGAGTAGCTGGGTTTTGTTACTGTAACAGCTGTGGACAAAACCATGGAAATTTTAATAATAAGAAAAAAACCCCTAACCCTTGCATAAAGGATCAAAAGCAAAATGTAAAATATATTCAGTCGTTTCTAGGCCAATTCATATTCTACTCTTATTTTAAAAATTAACATAATTTCTATAGCAGCAGTCCAGGGAATTCCAATTAACATCACTGTTACATCAAATTTTCTATTCTGATGCTCTTTAAAGATTGTATTTTCTGATAATTAGTATATTTTCATTAGTTGCTTGCTGGTTCAAACAGCATCAGCAATTTTGTTACTACTTGAAACTGGAATATAGATAAATGTTACATTTACTTTAAGCATAATTTTCCTTCAGAGGGACATAAATTTTAAAGATGCCTACAGAAATATTGTTTTCATTCTGAAAAAAATGGGCAGAAGTAGTTGAGAGCTCATTCTCATAGAGAATCTAAAACTATTCTCATTTACACTTAAGAGTCTATAATACAGTGCCAACTCTGAATATGGTTGGGAAACAAGGACCAAATACTTGACTGCATTTGTAATCATGTTGGGTCAACTAAAACAAATAAACAAGCCAATTTCACTATAAGGGTAACGGAGAAAACACAGGAGTAAAATAATCAACTTTCGCTCTTTTAGCACTTTAATGTAAAAGTTAATACATGACAGAACAGTTCACATGTGTTCCATTACCAACAGCAAAAATTTTAAATAAAGCTGAATGCCATTAAACCTACACGTCCAATAATGCAAGATGGAAAATGATATTTTACTAACTCAGGTTGATGAATAGTTGATACATCAAAGTAACATGGAAGGTCGTGCATTATATCTGCATTGGTACTGTTTAGTCACAACCACTGCAGAGTATCCCACGCAGTTTGCAATTACCAAGAAACAGCAGTGATCAATGATCAGGATATGACTTGTTCACGGTGGGACAGTTGGACTATGTGGTTTGTAACGTCCTGTCCAACCCAAACCATTCTATGATTTTATGATTCTATATTCTCATTTTGATTGTTTTGTGACACCAAACTTGTATTGACTACGACAAGTTAATTTTTTTTTCTCTCAAAAGCTGTCAATGTATAATTCTGTAGAAGAGATTTAATATAAGGAGGGAGGAAAACATAAATGTCTTATCAGACAAGACAGTAATTCCCTGCTCTTTCTCTTTGAACAGTGGATAGTATTTAATATCTAATAACTTTCTTGTAAGTCTCTAGGAAACTGTCAGATATTTAATGCCGTTTTATTTGCAGCAAACCGTCACAAAATGTGGGCATTTCCTCTAGTTCTCTTATCCCATGTTTGACTGTGAAATCTTGATTTAGTTACACACCCAGCTATTCCCACAGGCTATTAAGTACTAAAATACTCCAGCAAAACCTAGGAGAGATGCCACAATAGATCTGCCTACAGGACATTATTTCCATTAGGAGTAATGTTTTGCACTGCAGAAAAATGCACTAATAGCACTACATTATAATTTTAAAATGGGGTTACTGGTGCATGTCACCACTCAGCACAGTTCATTATCTTATGATTAAGTATGTATCAAGATAAGCAGAGATTTACAGATACTTTTCTAAACAGCTGAAGAACTTTTGAAGAGTAATAAAAAAATACTTTCAGATAAAGGGCTTTGCTTGTCTTGAATTTTGTGTTTTGTTTCTGAAATCCTACCTACTCATTATATTCTTATTTTAGGGCTTGAATGACAATCAACATTTTCTACAAGATAACAAGGGAGCAGAGCAAAATAACACTAAAGAAAAAGACATTATAACATTTCATCCAGGTGACCATTACTCATTAACAGCTTCACAGCATTCAGAACTATTTTGACAGAAGGAATGTGTGCTCCCTCCTTTTTTCATGCATGAATTAAAATTGTAATTAGTGCATCTGTAGAAAAATCACTGCCTAATATACAAATGTCTGTCCATAGATAATTTTTCTCTCTCCCTTGCAGTTCACTTAATAGTCTCAATTCTTCCATGGTGTCAGGGAGACGAGCGGAATTTCATTACAGCATCATCTCATTTCATTGTTTAGGTCTGTGGCTATTAGATAACAAAGTACAACATCAAATCTATTCTTGCAGCCACAGTGTAATTTGGAGAGTTCTGCTTTGTCTGAAAACATTGGAGAAGTCTCCACTGTCTTTTCTTTGAGAAAGTGTATGGAGATTTGTACTACTGTAATGCAGGATACATCCATGAGAGTAGGGACACACTTTTATTGTTCCTGTTGCAGTAAGAGGGACACCTACAAATGAAGACATCAAAAGTGATGATGTGAACATTCAGCTCTGTATTTACAGATGCTGGTGTTTCTCACAACACTATCATGTACCTCCATTCCAAAAGTGGCCTTAACATTTCAATAACTTGTTTTACAGTAAACCACCTTCCATAAAAGAAAATTACTGGAAACGAGGCAGTTAGTAGATGTTAAAAAATTCAGACAGCCATAAGAGGTTTCCTGGCTATATGGTATTCCCTACTGCTAGAAAAATTATAGAAACTAAGACAATTTCCTTCCATCATGAAGCAAAAAATGCAGAGATGCAGCTGGCATGGATTTTCTTAAGTGCTCAAGATACAATTAATTGTGAACAGCTTCTTCACAATAAGGTATCTTTGTAAGATAACAACAAATTGTTAAGTGCTTCAATTTTTAAAGAAATTATTAGATAACGAAGAACTCATACTCCTCTCCTTTTTCTGTTTATCGTTTCCTCTTTTCTTTTTTCTTTTCCTTTTCTTTTCTTTTTTCTTTTCTTTTCTTTTCTTTTCTTTTTTCTTTTCTTTTCTTTTCTTTTCTTTTCTTTTCTTTTCTTTTCTTTTCTTTTCTTTTCTTTTCTTTTCTTTTCTTTTCTTTTCTTTTCTCTTTTCTTCTTTTTTTTCCCTTTTTCAAGGCAAAACACTAATTAGAGCCTACTACATCTCTGTTTCTGTGACATCAACTCTCTAGAGGTGGTTCTTGACCCCAACACACTTAGCTGTGGTTCACTTTATCTTTCAATCACCAGCAGATCAGTCATCAATATTCTGAATATAAGGAATAAAAATGCATATTTGAATGCATAGAAATAGAGGACTCAATAAAAAATACCAAATGTGTAAGGTTAAAATAAAATTAATAACAGCAGTCAAGGATTCATGAAATGCTAAAAATTTGCAATTGCAATGATATTGGTATTCAAGATTATTGGACACTTTTATTACATAAAAATTTTAAATAAGACTGAAAAAGAAATAAAAAATTCACAAGTGCATCTTTTAGTACCACAGTGCTGTACATATTTCAATCTACAGTTCCATACAAGTATCAGAGCAGTTTGCTGTATCTGGATGGTTCTTAAAAGTGCAGAGATTTATAATCATAACTCCCGTAGTACCTGAAGAAAGCTCACTTTGATTAGACAATGGGAAAATAAACCCCAAACCAATGAAGGTATAGATCCATATTGATATTTATGGACTTTTCTCCTAACATATCTAGGACCTAACAGGAAAAGTTATGCACTAAAATGTATTTGTGTATTCAAATTCTTTATCTTCAGATCTTTCTGTGCCTGAATAAGAAATTGAACATAAGTTTTCTAAAGCAAAGTTACATGACTGAGTAAAAGATTTGTCTCCTTTTTTACCTTTGTTCCCTCCACATGGGGGAAAGAATATTCACTTGCTCCGCATAACCATAAATAGAATAAATGCTCCCAGATATTTTAGAGTAATTCAAAGTCTTCAATGAACTAGGCATTATGACAACACAAAAAGAAAGATGAACAGCAATGCCATAAGTTTATTCTGACCATGCCCACTTTTCTCCAGATAAAGAATGAAAAAGATTATTATTTAAAAAATTAAAAAAAAAAAGAGAGAGAAGAAAATGAAAAGGCAAATTAGTGCCTGGAGGACACTTCAAAAGGAAAGAAATGATGAATGCCATTTAGAATTCCCTGCTTGATTTATCTGCAATATTCATAAGTGTGTGTTTATCCAAAAGCTTTGTCTCGGATCAGGCAATTAATTAAACTAGAGAAGATCTCAAGCAGGGAGAGATGAGAGTTGTTAATAGTGTATAGCTGATAATCAAATTTGTCTCTGCTGTTTTTCTTGGGATGATTTCCTCTGCACTTCTGCAGCGCTAGGAAGATATAAGATCTACGGCTGAGCAGTACAACGTAGTATGCAGACCCAGCTCTTCAGA
Organism: Orthonyx spaldingii; assembly: GCA_013397795.1. Lineage (NCBI taxonomy): Eukaryota > Metazoa > Chordata > Aves > Passeriformes > Orthonychidae > Orthonyx > Orthonyx spaldingii. The sequence goes on along the minus strand of VZTJ01005454.1, from coordinate 2,692,182 downwards.
ACTGGAACAGTTACCACTTGTGCTAGTGTCAATATTTCTAGCAAAAAGATGGTTGCATCTAAACATATCTTCACATATTTGGGCATATGAGCACAAAGGGTTTTAGCCAGTCCATTTTACGTGAGAGTATGTGAGGAAGTAGGTCACGTTTTCAACCCAAGGTTGAAGATGAAAAGTAAGAAACAGCAAGACAGGATGAAAACAAGATCAGGACTGGTAAAAACCCTACGGATGAGGATGAGACGGTTTCAAATTGTCACAGAAAGTGGTGGAAAGCACAGACATCAAAATATGGCAGTAGGAAGGAACAGGGTTCAAGTGCATCCTTTTACTTTTGGTGTGGATCTTTCAGACCACACAAGCCAGTCATACATTCCCCTTGAGACTGTAAGACTGCAGTGGCTTTGCCAATAACAAGAAGAAATTAAACCTTCCTCACAAAATTATGTGATTTCTACAGTCCAGATCGAATACTAGCTTGTTGTCCCAAGTGCTGGGACTGCAATCTGGTGTGGTGCTTTTGTAGACAGCACCAAATCAAAAGAGGCCATAAAGCCTCTCCTGGAAATACATATCCTACATATCCAGGCAGGATTTGACTCCAAACTTTCATATCACAAAATGGTTTTTCCAGGATTTTTGTTCAGAGTTATGTACACAATGTTATCTGTCTTCATGTTAGGCAGCTTGAATCCACAGACTGTAACTTTTAGCAAAACCAGACCTCTCTCTGAGTGACCCATAAGAATTCATTTGCCTTATGTGGAAGCCAATACTTCTCGGCTCTAAGACTTTCTTACACCTTTTGAATAATGCACCTGCATATCTCATGACACCTGTAATGACTGGCTTTTCACTGAAACCCCCTGAAAATCATTAAAATCCCCTTGATAAAATAATTTTTACTGGTAATTCCAATGAAGACATGCAGTCAGTGCATGTCTAGATACCTAGAAAAGCAGAGCAAGTGCTTACAACAAGTAGATACTCCCCTGGGTAGCTGCAGTTGGCAGCTACATGGGGATGTGGTCTTAAAATTAGAGATACATAACTAATTAAGATAAAACATTGAAATTCTGTGATACTGCTGTAAATGGAAACCAGATAATGCTATTATTATTGAATTCACAGATCTTTAAAAAAACCCATTTCTCATATAGCATCTTTAAAATCTTTTGAACGTATTGTAGGTCCATGCATTTTTATTCCATTACAAAAATGCAGACTACTGCTTGGGGTTTTTTGTATTTGGAAATGTATTCAGTCTTTTCCTGTTTAACAATCTCAGTGGTTTACTTTAGAAATTAAAACAAAGTTAAGTAGTCCTTTTGACTTCAGGGGTCACTCACATTCTCTGTACATTATATGGACAGAATAATTTCCTACGTTTTGACTCACTAGACCACCAAGATGTATCCAAAGTCTCCTTAGATACTGAACGGAAAATCTCAATTGCCTGACAGCTGAAATGAGAGAAACTCAAAATGTTCTCCTTTTGGATGCTTTTTGTGGGAGTTCCAGTCTGACAGACCTCTGAAAATTGCCTGTAGTACATAAGTAGTGAAATTACCAATTCGTGAAGTTTGCTGAGACTTATGCATGAGCTCAGCTCTCCAGGTAACTCTGGGGCATCAAAGACATTGACAGAAGCAGCACGAATTTGGGCTTGAACATTTCATTTCAAAGGGAAGGGAAGTGGTTCATGGGGTAGCTTTGTGACTAGGTCCCTTTCTAAGACCACTACTTCAACTTATAGACATTCCATCAGCATCCTCATGGAAAAACAGTCTGGACTGAAACACTTTCAATTCCATTAGATATGCAAAAGAAATAGACACAACATACATGCCACTAAAATAAACTTGCCATTCCATTGTTGCTGAAGTAAGGACTGACCATTTACAAGATAATTAAATACTTACTGGGCTATCTAGTGAAAAGGATATTCAGTGATATTTAGCTGACTGATGCCACAGACAGGTGATAACATCATATTTTTTGAATCACTGTCAAAAGTAAATGCTTGTATGTCAAAACAAACAGAAATCAAATAGAAATAGCTAAATGGACAGAAGAGAGTAAAATCAGTAAAGCAAACAAAATTGTTTTCCCACAAAATATTTATTGCAAATCAGTATTAATTATTGAAATGCCAGACATAAAACTAAGAGCATATTTTTGTACCTTTCTATGAGTCTGTCACTAAACAATACCTCAGTCAAGGACAAATTCAGTACCGAAAAAGGATTTCCCTTAACTTTTCCTCCAAGGAGAAGCTCTTCAGCAGTAAATAGGAACCTGGTGTGGGACATCTTGTTTTTCAGGTAAGTAGATCATACACTACTTTGTAAGTGAAAAACATCTCTCTATTCATTATCCCACAGAAGCCAGAACAGAAAAATCCACATATAAAGTATGACTAAGTTTAGGTAACTGTATGTGGGTATCTACCTGTGAATTAGACATCTGAGTTCCCACTGTAATCAATGGAGATTTAGAATTTGATTGCACACAAATAGGTAGCTAGGCCATTTGAAGTGCCAAGGCTATTCCACTTGGCCTCTGGCAGAAATTTCAAGCAGGCATGAGCATCCTGTACAAACTGTGTCCATAATATGCACGTGGAAATAAAAACTTCTCTTTGGAGAAATTAATTGAGTGTCTGCATCAAGAGCAACAGGAGCTTAGACGTCTCACTCACATATGGACATCTACAGCCTGGGACTTACCCACCTGACAAGACTCTTCAGTGCCTGCAGTATGGACATCAGTCCCACCTTTGGGGAATGATTCCATTACCTAAACGTGGGCACCTCGCACCACTTGTGAGGCTTATCCGTAGCATCTGTGCAGCACTGGTGGATGGGACACAAGGTTTACAGGAGACCTGCAGTTTTCTGGAGAAGCACGCAGAGGTCAGGCAAGATATCCTACTGGAGGATATCCCACAATACAATACAGCAAAGGGATCCCACACAGCTGTTCACCTCATATGAACATAATCCCTTTTCTGCATTGTCTGTAGTACTGAACTACTTCTTGCTGCCTAGATAAAATACCTGTAGAGGGTGGCTGAATAAAACTGTAAGGAATACATGCATCTGTGTTCCTAAATTAATGATGGTGGCTCCTATCCTCCTCTGATAGTGATGCCAAGTAAATGCATCATCTATATACCTGGCACGGTCTAAGTCCTGGCTAAGTTAAATGTATATGCTGGACCTTCCCTCTATCTCTTCCACACTGAGAAAAGCAAAGCAGCTAATTTACTGTAAAATTTCCCAATGTAGAAAATCCACAGTTATACTTGTACAAGACTTTTTAATTGGTTTCTGCTGCCAATAACAGGTACTGAAATCAAGTTTTGCAGCTCATGGGAATTAGCTAAAATAATGTCTCTGATGTCAGCATATGAAATAGCATAACATTTTCCATTCAAATTTACATGTCTTATGAAGATGTCCTACATTTGACCTTCCTGTGGGGGAGTGATAATCTAAATTTCACATCTGTTTGTCTGAAAGTAAAGGATAGGTCTAAGCCTCACATATACACCTTTTCTGCACATGGCTGTCATGATAGCCATGAAACAAATGTAATGAATTTAATTTGTTAAGGGATCAAGTAACTTCAAAGACAATTTGCAGTATGAGCTTGCTCTGAGAAGCAAGGTATAGCATTAATTTCCTCTCTCACAATTGAGAATTCCAGAATCACTATCCTCCAGTATTGAAAAATAGGTACAAAAAGATAAAGGGTGAGAAAGTTTTCAGAGCCAATTGCACATTTAGGCATTGTTCCTAATGGCTGTGTGTATGCAAATTATCTCTAGATACTTAGCAACAATGCATTTGTATTTCAACATAGCTTTCCTGTTCTCATCTTTCACATCTGGAATATTCTGGTAGCTTGAGAAGAGCAAGCGTGACCTTCTGCTTAGCCAAATAATGTAAGACCAATATTTTTCACACATTTTCATACTCCTTTATATAAGTCTTCTTTGGACTTGTATGTCACAGTAGTAATCTTGTCCCACACTGCAGATATTTAGAATAATCTGGTGACTGAACATATAGATGAGAAGGAACTTTTCTCCCCTCCCTTCTATGCATATGGGGAAAAACTCATCTTTAAGCATCCTACCCCTAAGAACTGAAAGGGAATGATCCAGTTGGATCAAGAGGATACACCCTATGTGTGTGATTCCTGATCACAGACACATGGTATTTAGCATTACTTTATCTTTGGGATCTGTCCAGCAAAAGTAACAGCAGTAAAACATAGGTAATATGATTTCTCTAGTAACTTATATATCTGACATAAATTACAATGTGAGGTCCATTCATGAAATTACAATAGAAAAATTATCGTATTTTCACACATGAAGCCTATAAGTTTTTCTGTTAATGTAGTGGTTTGAGTTCGTTCACCTGAGTTTCTGGCTAAACACCAGTACACTTACCAGATTTTATTCAATTTTGCTGTGAGATAAGGATTAGGAGTAGGTAAAGCAGGCTCAAACTTCAAAGAATAGAAAGAAAGTTTATTAACAGACCTAAAAAGAAGGAAAAAAATTAAGAACTAGAACAAAACTTTCAGAACACCTTTGCTCCTCCCACCTCTCTATTTTTTCCCAATGACAATACAAAAAACAGCACTTAGACTTTTAGTCAGTTTACCACTTCTAAATTAGTCTTTCCTCAGTTCATGTAAGGAGAGAAGTTTCTTTCTGCTTTACCATGTTGACTTCTCCACGAGAAATACAGTTCTTATGGTTTTCAGCCTCACAACTAGCAGCCGCCCAGGAAAAAGAAAATCTGCTTGTTGTGGAAAAACCCTCCCACACTAGTAGCCTTTCCACAGCTACTACAGTGGGTTGTGACAGTTCATGGGGTATTCTTTTAAGGATAAATGGTTCTACTACAGCAGCAAAAAAAAAAAAAAAAAATCCCCTGTTGTCATGACTGGTAACATAAGTCCTCTTTGACCATTCCCTGGAACAAGGGATCTAGATCACAGCTTCTTTTCTGTCTTTTCTCAAACTTCTCATCAGGCTACAATTACTTCAGTATCTACTTATCTCTACACAGGTGTCTTAGTTCACTGGCTGCACTGGCTACAAGTAAAACGTCACATCCCCCCTTAAACCATTTCTTCATAAATTACAAGGAATATTTTAGTTTAGTCTCAATCATGGTTTCACAGAAGAATTTTCAGCTCTATTTAGAAGCACTTCTCATGCTTCTCCTTCCAAACTTCAGCTCTNCCCTTTCCCACTCCCCCCCTCCCCCCCCCGAGGGGTGGGGGAAGTGCAAGGGCCCACTCTTACCAGTGAGAGAAGCACAGGACTTGCTTCTCTGGCAGCAACAAGACAAAAAAGAGGGTTTTTCCTCAGGTGTCTCTCTCTTAAATATGTTTCTTTTTCCTGGAGGCGGAACAACTTTTAATTGGATTATATACTTATCAATACTCCAAACTAGCTGGTCACTGGCTCTGTTTTTCAAGAAGTAAAGTATACTATTTCCTGCCGCATAAGTCACGTGCAAAACTGACCCTTCCTAGACAAACCCAAGACAGTTAAAAAAAGGAAATAGAACTGTAAATAATAAGTACACGTTAGCTACACTCTGATATGATGGATACTTACCAAAGATATGCATTTTCCTAACCCTAAGAACAACAGGATCCTTGAACCCAGAATCAGCTGAAATATTTTTATTCCCACCTCTAAGCTTCTCAAGTAACAGAGACTTTTTTCCTCCCCTGGCATACAAAACAGCTCACTCCTCCCCAGTGGTGAATCATCTGTTGCCATGAGTAATTCCTTTATACAGAAGGGATGGCATTTTTTAAGCACTGGGATTATCTGTGAGTGTACTATACCAAAGTACACTGGAGAGAGAGAGAGATGCAAGCACACCACTGCCTGGGCACTGTTCTGGGAGAGCATTGCATAGAGGTTGGCACACTCCAGCCATCCCCATCTGGGCAGGTGACAGCAGTTCACCTGCCCATCTAACCACTGAAATCTCTTCTGTACTCTCTTCTCCATAAAACTCTTCTCACACACCCAAACACACTGCTGGGGTGCCACTTTGTAGCTAATGAGCTTGATGGCTGAGGTGGATTGAATCCCCACAGGAGGCCTTTGAAGTGCACCTCTCTGTCCCTTGAGCAGGCACTCAAAGAAAACATCTTCACCAGGCACTGAAAACCAAAGTGGAAATCATAACACCACCCTGTGATACTCACCTTTCTCTCGGTAACCACTGGCTTTCACACTGTTCTTGTCACCTTGAACATGGTTCAAAATAACCACCAAAATCTGAGAGTGGAGTTACTTACTTGGAAATTGCAAACCTCAGAAGCTGAGATTTAGAGTAGCTTCCTTCAGCAGGCCAGCTTTACGAGGGATTATTGGCTCCACTGCCAGAGACAGAGTGACTAGAAAACTCCTGGGATTTTTGTGTTATGGATCAGGCCACTGATGGATTATTTTCTGTTTCCTTTCATTTAACAATAAAAGCAATGAATTTTCTTATCGCCTCCATATTCAAACACTCTATGAAAACACTTCAGTGGTAAAAAAAAAATTGTTTCCCCACATCTTACATCTCTGTCAATGCTCTGCATTTCAGTCATCTAGAACAGGATAACAATTCATATTTTTAAAATCTTTCTGTGGAACGGAGAAAGCAGCTGGAGAAAATACAACCTTTAATCCTTAAAAGCAGAGCTCTTCACTGGATTTGAGAATCTGGTAATCAGCACCTATCCCTGACAAAAATATGTCCAATACTTTTCTTTTTCTCATTCATTGCACACTTTGATAGAGTTTTATCAGCTCAGTATATGACTTTATCTTTACAATGTGCATGTTTGCATCACCTAAGTCATTCTTTTACTGATTTGTAAGTCTACTGCCAATGCAGCTGGACTAAATTATATGATAGCAGTGAAGGTCATATAAACCAATCCAAGCACTCCTTCTTTCCCTACATCTATGGTATTTCCAGTACTTTATGTGCAACTTTACTGAGTCTTTCCTTAACTCTACAGTGTGAGTCTCTGGCTCATGTTGTCTTTTCCATTGGAACTTTATTTGTACCACACATTTTCTTGAGCTGAGTATTTCCTGTGAAGAAGGGTGCCCCTACAGACAAATTAGCTAGTTTCTATCTCAGATTTCTCCTTACACTAAGGAAGGCAAAAAAGTAGTAGACGGTAGAACAACATTTTTACTTAGCTTTGGATTTGCTGTAGCTTCATCTAGAGAAGTAGTCAACCTTTCCCCCACTCTTAACATCTTTGTGAGCTGAAGAAGATAAAAGTCACTTCACTATTTTGAGAACTTCAAGAATGGGAAAAATAGTTGTACCAAATATAAAGGAAGAATATATCTAGAGCTGGCATGAAAGAATTAATTCAATCTCTCTAAGGTAGATGGCAATAGTAGGTACGGAAACCATAATTTCAGTAAATTGATTCATCTCATTATTCTAGTGAACCATATCCAGATCATTACAACCCTGTCTCAACTGAAATCCTTGTAGCTCAATATGTCATGCTAATGAATGGCATTTTAAATAGGAAACTGTTTAGCAGGTTTTCAAAGAGAAGACAGGCTCTGTTTTGGCTGTACTGTGACTACAGCACTGAGTGGAAGGAGATTGTGGGTTAAAACCAGCAGTGTCTTTCACTCATGCCATCTCTTTTTGTCCAGGCATACACACAGAGTTGCTTCTGAGGGAGATGAATTAACTCTTGAAATAGGTGAGAACAGAACCATATTGCCCTGAGCTTACAAGAGTCACAGTAGCTGCATTATGTCTTGTGTAGCAAGCTCAGTACCCTAGCAATATCGTGTTATTCCCTTCATCTATTGCCACGTTTCATTGCTGCAATCCCTGGCTGCTGGCAGAATTGAATCACTAATGGGAACGCTGAGTTCTGTCCTGCTCCTACAGTACAGGAGGCTCTCTATTTTGTATCCAAACTTTTTTCGTGATTAATAAACTTCATTAATTCTGTTCTTTTAGTTGCTTACTTCTAACTTCCAAAAGTCATCAAAACTGACAGTGTTAAAGTCAGTTTTACCAAACAAATGGTTTGAAAAGATGCCACATTTTTCAGGTGACAGCAATGAAGTCAACAATAGCATGCATAGATAAACTCCATCAAGGTTGAAAGTAATGACAAAGGACAAATAAATGTGGCTTCGCTGAGGAGAAAAGTACTATAAAGCAAACTTACAAAATCAAGCCGACAGGAAACATATGCATACACATTTGTGTAATACAGCAAGACACTGTAAAGGGACAGTGTTACTTATGAGTCCATAGGATCTCTCATAAAACTACCTAAGCCCCAAAAGCAGCAGGCCGTTTTATTTTGACAGCCGGGACAGGCTTTTGGAGAACATTAAGAATTAGAAATAGATTAAAAGTAGGAACTTTTCCCATCAAGATACTCAACCTACCAGAGAAGCATGTTATGGCATAAGAAAGTTTTGATTCTGTGATGCTCAGACAAAATATTTGTACCATTGCCAAACAGAGTAACTCTGATGGCTTCATAAAGAGCCATGTCTATTTAAACAGTAAGATAAGGATTGTTCCAGTTTCCATCCTACTACTGAAATCATGTTGCAATTCCCAGGTTTGAAGTTTCTCACATAAATAATTAAAAACCTGCATTAAAAATGCTGTCTGCGTTGTTTCAGAGAAGAGAGTTATTGCATTTCATGGTAGATTTGTGCTCTTGAAGATACTTCACCCTTGAGGAAAGCCAGGTTTTTAATTTTTAAAATTAGAAGTTCCTTCCAGGCATGCTGTGTTTCCTTGTAAACATGCTAGACCACTTAACTAGCTCACTAACTACTCAACTGTATTTTTATGAGGCATTTAATTTAAAAGTAATGACATTATGTTTGAGTATTTTATTACATACATCTTTTCAATAAACAACACCTTAACTGACCTTGTAGAATCAGGCAATAGAGTGAGTTAAATAGTAAATGGCAACAGTATGAGCCAAAAATTAAACAGTAAATAAATAGGTGAAAGAACTGTTAAAGGTCTAAGTGAGAGGGATTGAATGCCACACTTTTCTCTTTAAGTCTTTGTAAGTAAATACTGAGGATAAATACACCTAAAGGAATATGCATAGTTTCAGAGAATTGCTGCGTTTCTTATCTTTAATGAGGTATCATAGTGATGAGATAACCTTATTAGTAGGAGGTTTCCAAAAGCATGAAGGGGGATGGGAGACAAGGCATGTCATCCAGCAATCAGTGGATCAGAAAATCCCCCTAAAATATTTAAAGAATGGTTTCCTCACACTACCTACTGTGATTAAAGATAACCTCAGGTGTGGTGTCAATAGCTGCATCCAGAACTCTTGAGAAGTCCTCAGGTCCTCAGAGTCAAGTGTTAAGTGAAGACACCTTGCTGTTGATAGAAAACAGCTTTGCCCTGTCAACATAAAGGAACAACAGGGAACCCTCTAGAAACCCGTGTGAAAACCACCATCTCCACTGTGAAAGTCAAAAGATCAAATCCAGTGCTGGATGCAAGCCTTAAACCAAAGAGAATGGAGCTTTAAATTAAAAGAGATTGAGTTTCTTTAAACCCCAGCAGATTGCAGACCAGCAAGTGTATCATTTAGCAGATCTAAGGATGGCTCTTTCAGAGCTGTTGCTGTTAATATAAAGTAAATTATCAACGCTGTGTAGAAACAATACTCCTGAACTTTCACATTTCTTTGCAAGGGGAAACCTAAAACAAACTGAAAACAATCCCACTTTTACACCAAGAACTTTAACCTACAAACTCATGGAATTAATTAAAGCTGAAAATCTGATTTATACAAGCTTCAAATAATGCACAAATATAGTTTAAATGTAGATGATCTTCTAAGACTATAAGTTTAAACTTCAGACCTGCTTGTTTCTTTAACTATCATCCATAGTTATGTGGCTGTAACTCAAAGTGCCCTGCATTTTTAGAAGACAAAAAGCAAATGCACTCAATATAAATGTCAGGGGAGATGTTTTCTTTGCTACTTCAACTATGTCATTAATAATAAGAGATTTACAAAATATTACATTTATAACAGAATTCTATGAAGTTCTCTGTCAAATACCACAATAGTCTCCAGAAACGTTGCCTTTTTGTGAAAATGTAACATTGTCAATCCCTACCTCTAGCCAGTGCTCAGCTCTCACATTCTTCCTCTTTTCTACTCCCATCTTCCTCCACCCTCCCATCATATTTCTTCCTGATCCACTCCATCCCAGGATGCCAGGATTGTCTGGATAATGCAGCTGCAAGTTTGTGCAAAAAGTCATGTCTGGGAATTTGGGTGACCATGCAGACTCCTTCTCCCTTTAATATGTAACAGTCAATTACTGTCTTTCATCTCTATCCCTCGGTTTATACAAAATCTGTCTACTCAGATCTTCCTCTCAGCTGACAGCAAATCACTACATATCACACCAGTAAATGGGAACCAGAGGAATGTTCATTTAGTCACCTACCAAGATTCCCAAAACAGTTGAATTCTGCTCTTGATCCTTTCATAGGACTGAAATGTGCTGGGAATTAGTCTAGCTTATGTGACCACTGATCTTGAACTAGATGGAAATGTACAGTGATCTGTACATCTCAGTATTATCAAAGTCATGAAAAAGCACCAAAAAAGTTCTCATTGAAGAATTTGGTTAGACTTCTACTTGCTATTGAAGGTCAGTTTCCTTTCTTTTTCTAATTTTACAAAAAGAAAATTATAACTATCCCAAAACCAATGGACAAAAGCAGAGAGCCGTATTTTCAGATCTGTCTCATTATACATTCTTTGAATGCCTCTCATATTATACTGCATAAGCAGATCCTGCTGTTACAGCTACCACTTAAAAAAAACCTCTTCACCTGCTTCATTGCCTTGCCTAAGGGAAAAGCAATACACTAGAGATAGTTGAATTGGAGCTGGATCAGTAGCTGTAAACTTGGTAGTCCAAGCAGAAGACTGTTAGAGCTTTAAAGGGTTTACTACTTTTTCTTCGGATTTTTGACCTGCCTTTGTAACTTTTGATGTCACTCAGCTGGTTTCTTCCTTCTCCCAGGATAGATGTAGGATTCTTGGCCCTCTTCTTTCCTGGAAAAAGACCTTGTGGCATGTAGCTTGTTCTGGGCTGTATCCTACCAGACAACAATATGGGCATGCTCCACACTCCTGAACCACCCACATACTTAGTAAGCCCACGAAAGTTTTGGATATTTGAATCTACTCACAAGATAAATTGTATTTTTTATCATATTAAGAAAAACTTCAGGCCTGACAAAGATTCCACCTTGCTCAGTAGAAGTCCTCACTTCTGTTGTCTCATCGAAAAGGTTATGACTCAGCTTCAGCTAATCAGTAGAGCTTTGGAACCTGTCTGTGAGCAGGATGTTAGCCTCAGTGACTTCAGCCCAACTTGGCAAATAAACAAGGATGAACTTAGGGGTCAATATCATTGTCATATAGATAACCATTAGGGATGAATATAAGTCTTATAATAAGTCTATAAGTCAATAATTTGTCTCTCAGTGAAAGTAAAAATATTTGGCAGTTAGTTCAGACTTCTGTATCTGGAGGAGAAAAGTGAAAACTAGACTTGACCAAGAACTACAAAAATATCCTCAGTTCCAGATTTACCAGCTTGCCTAAAGATCTTCTCCTTGTTAACACTTCTAAGTGTGGTACATTTGCCTATGATTTCTAGGCAACAATAAACTCAGAGGAGGACCAGCAGCTGCAGATCCACACAGCATGCCTGGTGTGCAGAAAACAAATGGCCACAGTCCCAAAGCACAGCAGAAATGCAGTGGGTTCAATTTATCCAGGGTGTGCTGGCCCTTCTTCTCACTCTGTGCAATCAGTCTGGTCTTCTACGTATAAATAATACATCTTCTACACACTGTGTTATGGAAATGCTTCCCAAATGCAATGAATTTCATAAGACCCAAATTCACATCCTTTTCCCAGTTTGAGAGCAGCTGCTGCCACAGCTAAAATATCTCAGAAGAGCCTCTGAGTGATGAAGCCATGGGATATCCTGGGAAGGACATTCCCACCCTCCTGGTGAACCTGTAATACTGCACAGTGAGGAAGGAAAAACTCCAAGGTGCCAGAGAGAGAGAGAGAAATGGAAACTTCATGCAGAGTTTAGGCCACAGACTTGGGCAAGGGAAACTAAACTCAAGGTGCAACTCCTTCTAAGCTTCATACGAGACATTACACTCTCAGTGGGTGAAGACAACAAATGTCTGGGAGCTAGAAGGACAGCTCGGTGTCTTTCACCTTCTGAATTAGGGAGGGCTCTGATCTTAAGCTCTTGTGCCAAAGACACTCATCATCACTAAACAAACACTTCTGTTGTCTCATTGAAACAACATTATGAGAAAAAACAGATGCCTAAATTAGGTGAGTGGTATTTTCCCTCTGCACATATCAAAGAGGTCTTTCTCATTCTCTTGACTAGGCAGGGTGCTTCTTTAGGAGGCTTTTTAGGTGAAACAGTGCTCCACTTTGCTCCATATCATGTATTTGGATAGGTAGACTGGATTGCAGGTATACTGCAAACCTTTTTTGGTAGTTCTAAGCACCATATTCTTTCCCTTTGTACAGGTTCTTCCCATGTCACCAGAGATCTTAAAGCAGCCTAACTGAAGCAGGTGGAAGATCTAAAAAGAATCAATATATATAAAAAATAAATATTGAAATAGAAAATATTGAAAAAATTGTCTGCTTGTGCAAAGCAGGCTGTTTAACTTTTTAAATTTATTTTAATCTGCTCTCATGTATCACGTGTTCTGTCCTATCTAATGATATTTCATACAGTCTGGTAAGCTGGATACAGAGTCTCCTGATTTACTCCGAATGACAATACCACTTGCTCTCTTCAATGCCTTGTATGTGACAAGGGAAACTGCAACTCTACAGCACTTACAAGGGAGGAAGATTTTAATTTTTGTCTTACCGATCGAAGGAACTATGACTAACATTTAGCTGATGTTTACATAGTGCTTTGATGATCTGAAATGCTGAATTCATGGGACAATGCAATGTTTCTATGAGGCTTTTTCATCCAATTTCTGCTAAGATATCTTCACTAACAGCTTGTAACTATCTTAACTTATATTGTAGCACTATCTTCAGTTTCTCTTTTGCCAACACAGAGAATTTGGAAAGTTTGCTGTCACGTGAATATAGTAACAAGCTTGAATCCATAACAGTGCTGACTCTTTATTTTTAAAGAACCAGCACACTGTTATTTCTTGAAAACTAAGAATGATCACAGCTGCACTTTACTCATTGGTTTTACTTGCAATAACTTCTTAATCCCTTGCACTGTTACTGTTCTTGTTTAACAGACTGGTGACTGTGGTATTAATCCCTAAAACTTTATATTCCAGCTAGCAATGACATTTACTGCAATATATTTAAGGAAATTAATAGCCTCAAGTTGTGCATTTCAGGTAGTAAAACCTTAGCAACATGAGATTTCTCGCACAAACTTCAGACACATTTTCTATTCCTGAGGGAAAAAAATTATGATTTGCATTCACATTAACATTTTGAAGGTTTTAAATGGTGTTTACAAGGTATGGATAAGCAATTATACATACTCATTTTTCAGATTTTCTCAATGAGTGTTAGACCATGAAACAAGTTACATTAACTTTAGTCTTAATCCTTTGCCAGGAAAACTTGTGACAGCAATGGAATTTTCCATTATTTTGGCTATCCATTAGAAGTCAAACAGATAATAAATGATGAAGAAGTCTTCCCTTGAAGAATTGCTTATGTGTAAATTGTCTATGGAATGCTCTTAAAGGTTCACAGCAAGAGGCAAAAAATCAGTTTCCTGACCTGTAGAGCTCTCCAGCAGTTGAAACACATTTCATGGAGCCTCATGTAACTCTTTCTACATGCAACAAGAGAAGGGAAAACTGGAAGGAACCTTCTCTGTTCTACTTCTTATTTATCCCTTCATGGTCAATCAAACTGTTAAACATCAAATCTTATCACCACCTTGGAATCTCATCCTCCCTCTTCTATTACCCATACCCATGGAAGATACAGCATGAACGGGGACCATACAGGGGATTAAATATATTCAATTATTAAGGAGTAATTATATGGGATAATTGCTAGTGCGTTGTGGGACCTGGGATTCCATGTCTGTGTGTTTTGTTATGAAGCTCACCATTTGCTAGAGCATTAAGCCCCACTATCTCAGCTTTCCTTCCAAGAGAACAGACAGGAAAATCTTCAAAAAATAGTAGTGAACATAGACTTACCCCAAAGTCTTCTCCAGTGTTTCTGTGCTCCCTTGGAATAAAATTTTCAAAGACTGGGGTCTCAAAAGTCTCACAATAATAGTGCTCACAATAGAAAGATACTCCATATTTCTACACTATCTACCCAACACTAAGGCCTCTGTCCAGATATTATTACATTTTTTTCCAGATTGTAACAAAATACTGAGTTCAATTGTTTAAAGACTGTACCATTTTTCTCTTGCAAAAAAAGGAGATCTTGGAAATATGGAAAGAATCTGTATTGTGACGTTCTAGAGGATCAGTAAGAAAAAAGAACAGAATTTAAGCTAAAGATTTACTAAAAAGAAGAGGCCATCATGTAGTGATCATATGAACGAGCAGCAGAGTATTGCTGCACTTGCCTAACTAGACTTGCCTTGTCCTGGGACTCATCCTTGTAAAAGCTATCATACAGTTTCACATGGCTATGTTTATCTGTGCATTTAGCATGCTTCTGCCTCCTATCCTACATCACAGCAAGACAACTTCCCTAGAGTTTTCCTGACCTTGAAGATACGCCGTTGTTTACATCCAAGTCTTTTGATTCTGAGCAGCATCTGTCAGGCTAAACAAGTTAAGCTCCATCAATCTGACACAACAGCTCTAGCTTTTCAGATAACATGGGATTTCATTCACTCTGAAAAATGGGATTACACCTAACATGGTTTTGCATCAAACTAAAAATAAATGAGCTCAAGTGCATCAGTTATTTTCTCCTTTTGACAGAACAATTAAGCAGCAAGCTTTTTAATTTTGCAGATATGGATCACTTGGGGACTGACCACTGAAGACAAAGAAAAGCCATCCTGTAAATTCTTTGCAGTTTTAGCCCTTGGGGAAGACACCTAAGCTCTGGTTATTTTCTTCCCTCCCTGCAAAATGGGGTATTCCATGTATAGATCCTTTCTATTTTCAATAAATAATGCATTGTATAGCCTTACATGTATATGCAGCTGACATATTAATCAGAAAGGTAATAACCACAATACTAGGTTGGATTTGAGTGACTGTGAAAGAACAAAATAAATGAACTATAAATTTGTGTGTTACACCTAGTAGTAACTCAATAGTAGCTGAAAGAAAGACTTGAGACTTACATAGCTAGGATCAGAGCCCATCTAAACATGGAAATTGTGGGGGGGAAATAATAAGTTGAGCAATATAACATTTGAATGCTAATCAAAACTGCAGGAGCATCAACTCATGTCCAGAATGCTTAGAAACTATCTAATTATGATGGATGTTGATGAAGTGTAGGAATTAGAAAGATGACTACCAACTCCATCATGCTTATCAGTACCTCTGCTTTCATATGGTACACAGGCCTAGGTGTTGCAGTAATCTGATGGCCAGTAAATTTACCATTAAATTTTCAGCTGCTATTAAAACAAGTCGGAGCTTTATGGGTTTTGTCTGTCTGGTATGCAATGTTGTTTGAAAAGATTCTGATTATCACTCTATTTCCATTCCACCATTGCTTTGCATTGAGTATCCTCAGATCCAGGTTTTCATTGTGGTTGTTCATGATTGTTCTTGGATTGTAGAACTATGAACTGGAGTCACCAAAAAGTTTGTGTAGAGATATCACAGTTCATGCATTTTTTGTCAGAGATATTCATGGGAGAAGCCATATTCTAAACAGAGAACGTGAACAAGAGCTAGGAGGAATGCAATACCTTATCTAGTGTGTAGACCAAAACAAAGAGGTATGAAGCAACAGTCTTGAAATTGGCAAGAAATCAGAGATATGAGTTAAATCCATCTCTCCTGAGCTTTAATTAATTATCTTCACCTCAATGTTATCTTCTCTCCCAGTCCGATATTCACAATTTCTACTTTCATCCGAACAGATAAACTTTCTTCAAAATTTCTGCAGTGTCATAATCTACCAAAAGTCCTGTGCTGTGTTCTTTGCAAGTTTGAACTGGCTTTCCTTGATTCTGTGCATTCTCCAAGGTTATTGAAAGGTCTTCTTTTTATAGTAATATTTACGTGGAAAGTGAAACACCCATTCCTAGGAATATTCTGAGAAAGTCAATTGCAGTTGACTTTCTTTGAACTTGCAGTTCAAACACATTTCTGTGTAGTCCTCATGATCTGGCTGTTTATTTTGCATTGTTGGAGATAAGAGGGATCATAATCAATTCTTATGTGATTACTTGTTTCTGGGAATATACCCTGTAAAAACTACAGACAGTTTAATATCCATCATCCCATCTGCTTACCAACGCAGTTTTCCTTGAATGTTTTTGGTCCATTTCTCAAGTCTATTCATGGGCTTATTCCCCTGCTTGAGTTCAGTGTGGGCCTTATTCAAAGAATCTGTTTTCTCTGATGTCAGAATGTCTTAAAGGGCTGATAGACATTTCCTACCTGTGGGAGTATGTCTTGTCCACCAGAAGAGCTTTCGTGATGAATCCTGCCATGGATCAGTGAAAGAGAGCACAGGAAGATTCCCTGGGGGCTAATATATAAATTGGGGATGGAGCCACTTTTATTCACCTAAGACAGAATGACTCTTTAGCCTCTTCCTTGCCATGTGATATCCCATGCATCCACTGAATATTCAAAATGCTAACAGCCTCTGTCTTCTCATAGACCCGTCTGGTGCTGCAAAGGAACAAGTATGTGCATCAGAGCACATACATGACCAAATGCCTACGTATATTCTCCTCACACGATGGATATACATTATTCATCTGATGGAGCATATGTTCGGGAATGCACTTTCAGTCATAGGTTGGAGGATGAACAAACCTCTTGATTCCCAGCCATGCTTGAAGGCTTTTGGGAAAAAGAAGAACAAGAAATAGACTGAAGACTGGAAAAAAAATTGTCCTGGTGAAAGATACTTTGCCGGGAGGCCAGGTTTATACTCCTAAACTACACTGTAGACTAAGTCCTGCGAACAAGAGGACCATAATAACATGAAACTTGCAACAGAATGCAAATAATTGCTTCAACTCAGCTTTCGTTCAGTGTTTTTCATTATTTGTGCAGAGTTCAGCAATTTATTTTCATGCATATACATAAATACAACCAGATAAATCTATGTATTCATCAAGCTATTATTTTGTAGGAGAAAAAGAAACAAAATAAACTGCTAGGAACTGGAGGCGACTCCAGCTAACAATTTATGTGTGGTCCTATCTGCTCCCTGTGCTGTCTTCGTAATCAGTCTTAACTCAACCTGTTCTCATGTGGCAGGATCCACAGACATCTCAGTGACTCTCAGTACAACATCACATAAGACTTAAGGGAACCCTTATGTGACCCAAATCCACAGTTTTACCTACAGATATATTTTAAAAGTTACTTTAGTGGGAAGAATACTTTATGTGAAAATCTGTATGTTAGGTGAGGCTTTCGTGTACTTCCTGGTAACTGCTGGGCACCTGAATACACCTAAATGCTTTAATATATCCCTGTACTTGCCTTGTTTTAATTTTTCAAGATCCTCAGGATATATCTACACCTCTACATAACAGAAGGTCAGGGAATCACTTCAGCACTGGACTGCTGATTACCCTTATTATGCAACTGCTTGGTGGCTTCCACCCTGGTTAACTTATCTCAGGCTTTCTCAACACAGTTCACTCCAGCAATTCCTCAGAAAGGGAACACGTGGGAGACTTCATTAAATTTGTCTGTCTCCACCCTTTACAGTCTATCAGTTCTACCCCAGTCAGCTTTGAAGCCTTATATAACTCCATATACTCTTTAGCCACACCTGGGGACACAAAAAATTCACTCTGTGCTTTGTGCCATGACAACACCTCTGTGATGAGCTGCACTGCAGTCATCACGTCCCTTCAGACACTTTAAAGTGAATCAAAATACATTCACACAACACCTCCATTATGACTTAGCATCACCAGAGGATATCCCTGGCCAAGGGATATGTCACACAAAGGTAAATAAAAAGTCTCTTGAGTTGAACTAACACAATAGGAACTGGATACCACAAATACAGTCACAAAGAGAAGTCAAAGAGCTTTGTCTCTTTTTCAATACATCATTAAAACAAATAGTGAACCATGTCTTATTTAATTGCTTTCAAAAGACTCTCAGGCATGACACTAATGAATGTTACACAGGTCCTCTGTAATATAAAGTTATTGTTAATTCTATGTTAAATATTTCAAAGATGTCTAGCAATGAAATTAAGTATTTCAATGGTAATAGGTAATTTATTTGTTCTGAAGATACTTCAGTTTGACAGCATTTTAATTTCAAACTCTTGTCAGCCATTGATTTCCTTGGGATACCAACAAGATAAATAAAGCTGTTAACTAAGTGAGAATTTACTTGTAAATCAAAGTGTGTGTAATAAACTGAAGGCTTTTTCTGATTGCTACCAAACATTGTCAGTATTAAGAAAAAAAATCTATGATGCTTGCCTCTGACAAACACTAACTAGAGTTTAAATAAGGAGATAAACAATAGCTCTCAGAGACAGAGTTTTTCTACAGTAAAAGGGAATGAATGGCAATGTTTCATCTTGGTTACTTCAAAATAATGATTTGTATCATATGTACTGGATAAACTACACCACATATATACATTGATGATAAGAAGACATCTGCTATTCTTATACAGATCTATATATGTATATATTATTCTCCACCTTTTTTCCCTACATTTTTATTGGCACAGTGGTGGAATTAAAACTTCTGTGGAATAAACCACAGAAAATAATAAGAATTGCAAATGTTCAGAAAGTTGAAAACATTTGATTGCTTTGGAAAAAAATCAGTGTATTTTAAAAGAATAACAGGATAATCAAGCAAGTCCTGTTTTACTATTGCAGTCTAAGAGCCTTTTGGACTTCCAGCAGAGAAGACATTTATGGATCATCAATGTATTATTTGTGGAAACAAAAGGAAAAAAATACTTTTGTCTAGAGACAATAGTCTTGATTATGGTGTTTCTGAAGTAATAAAAGTATATGCAAGTCTAGAATATATTTTTCCCTTTTTTTTTACTACAGACACCATCTTAGAATGCCAATTTACTGCTTACAAATATTATTTGCATACATCAGTTCAATAAACAGGCATCTGGCTGCTAAATCTGCCTGGCATTTTGGAGGTGCCAAACAAAGGTTTTAGAATGAGTAAATATATGGCTATTATACTTACAAGATCCATAACATCCCAGTCCTCAGACTTCATAAGATTTGTCATTTGTGAATAATTGCTTTTAGAGTGGAGGTAAGGAATTGAAGCCAGAAATAAATTGATGTTCACTATAGTTTGTAAACAAGACTCCCTTGACATGCTGACTTCACTGTCCCTGTTTTTATTTCCTTTGGCTGGCTTTTAATCTTGTTCAGTTAAACTACAGAGAAATTAAAAGGTTGATTGAGTTTGGGGAGACATTATTTTCTTGTATAAATCCAACATCTTAAGAAAACAGTTTAGGGCATTCAAAATTTTTCATGGACATCTCTGGATGTAACTTTGTATTCAGGTTATAATGTCGTTCTTCATCTTCAGTAGATACATGAGAAATTATTACAGACTTACCTGTCATTATAAAATTAAGAAGCAGGACAGCTGTAAAATAATGACCTCTTTAAATTTGTTCATCTTGGTCATATAGAATCATAGAATGGTTTGGGTTGGAATGGACCTTAAACATCATCTAGTTTCAACCTTTCTGCTATGGGTAGGGAATGCTCAGCTAGACCAGGTTACTCAGAACCCCATCCAGCCTAGTCTTAAACACCTCCAGGGATGTGTAGCCCACTTCTCTGGGAAACCTCTTCCAATGTCTCACCACCCTCACAGAATTTCCTCCTGGTATCTAATATAAACCTGCTCTCTTTCAGCTTAAGGTTATTCCCTCTTGTTCTGTTATTACATGTCCTTGTGAAAAGCCCCTCTCTAACCTTCTTGTAAGCCCCCTTTAAGTACTGGAAGGCTGCTCGAAGGTCTCAACAGAACCTCCTCTTCTCCAGGCTGAACAGGTCCAAGTTTCCCAGCCTGTCTTCCTAGGAGAGGTGTTCCAGCCCTTTTGATCTTCTTCATGGCCTCCTCTAGATTCTCTCCAACAGGTCCACATCTTTGTTGTGTTGATTACCCCAGAGCTGGATGCAGCACTGCAGGTGGGGTCTCACCAGAGCAGAGCAGAGGGGCAGAATCCCCTGCCTGGCCCTGCTGCCCACGCTGCTTTGGATGCAGCCCAGGATACAATTGGTTTTCTGGGCTGTGAGCACATATTGCTGAGCCATATTGAGCTTTTCGTCCACAAACACCTCCAAGTGATTTTTTCCAGGGTTAGTTTCAATCCATTCTCTGCCCAGCGTGTACTTATGCTTGGGATCTATTGCCAAGCTTTGTATAAAGAAAACCGTGGGTTTGGAACACAAAAAATAATCAAGAAAATAACATTTCATTTTCAGTTCCTGATCTTTTAGATCAAACTAAAACACTGAGAAAACAATGACTCCAGGAAGTAATGCTTCTCATTCCAGCAAAAGGAAACAAAAATATCTGGATCAAACAAATGGTGATGCACACCCAAAATCTTCTTGTGAGAAAAAAAGAATATACTGACCATATGAAACTAAGAATACCCTACTTAGACCATCAGGATTTTAGCAATTTATTTATCCAAATCTTTACTCCAGTTTTGATGCTATATCTTCAGACCAAATTATATTTAAAAACCTAATAAATTATCACCTTGTAATTGTTATACAATAAAAGTTTCTGTAATTTTTCTTTTTCCCATTAAATTATGCTTGCCCTTCCAATGTCACTTTGGGTTGGGTTGAGAGTGTCAATCTTCTTTCTTCAGAAGTGAGGAGTGTGCTTTACAGCATGTCATCACTTTCTTGAAGCATTCATTGGGAAGAGTATGATGCCTATGCTAGTGGGATCTCTACCTCTTCCGGCTTGGTGGCCACCTGGGTTTATTTTTATACATTTTCTTAACAAGACCAGATTTCATCTAAAGTTTGACATTTGTCCGGTACCATCCCTTTGCCCAGTATAACACAAAAGGTTGTTAAACTGGCACATGGTGACAAGGTCTGATAAGATTTGTCACACCTTTGCCACATGCAGTATTTCCAGTATGATGCTACAAGAGGTCAGGCAAAAGTCACTTGACCACTAGACAAAATATGTTCACGCTTTTTGTATAACGAATTATTATAATCTGTAGGTTTAGAAAGGATTTTTCATTACACAAGGACTTCAAAAATAATTGAGGAGATGACTTGTTGCAGTTCAAAGACTGGGGTTATGGAACACTAATTGAGAACTTCTTAGAGGGGCAATGACAAAATTTCATGCAGGTCTACTGACTCCCTATATTTTAATATCATTACTTCTTGCATCAATTTTCCACACTTTCCACTGATTCTGATAATTCATTGGTCTGCATCTATTTACAGAAGCTCTTGCTGACATGAAGACAGATTTATATGCAATGCTCCAATGGATAACTTTAGTCATACAAGACAGTGGTATTTTGTAGATCTGTGATTAAACTTGCTAGGAAATTTTACACTGTAGATGCATTTTGTTATAAAATGCCTGTTTGTCAAAGTGAAATCTGTTTAAATAAAGATAGCCTTTTTGATAAAATGTTTTGGAAAAATGCTTTGACATTTAAATCCCCCCCACTCCCAAATTAGTATTTTTTCATTTAAAAAATATATTCTTTTTTACAACTATACTGGGTCATATTGAAAGAAACCACAAATTAATTATTTTACAAAGTAATGCAAAAGAGCAGTGAAAATATTTTTTAGAAAGAAGTGTTGATTTATATTTAATGAACATTTTTAGACTGCTGATTCATGAATGTCTTTTTGCATTTTGAATATTTAATTCCCATTGAGAATGGGAACTCACTGTGATGAGGAAACATTTTTCTTCTAGTTCTATTCATGGGTGTTCACTGGGAAATTGCAGTAAAACCCCAGAAATATTGTCTAACATGTAGCTGCTGACCTTTTTCCCAAGGTTTGTCAGATTAGGTCAGTTTGGGAAGCAATTCTGATCTTTAACAGCCAAAGGTAGCAAGGTACACAAAATTTCTTCTAGCAAAGTTCTGCTCCAATTTAAGGTGCAAAAAGGAAAAAATGCTCTTACTCATATTTAAGTTTTTTAGACCAAATAAAATTTATTCTGCACCTTTGATGAGGTATCCCATCATTCTTAGCTTCGAAATTAAAGTCTCCTATGTCTCTTCAGTAATTAACATAAGTGCCAAATAATCTTTTCCCTCCATCTGATAAAAGTCAAGTAGCTTTCTTTAAATGCCAGCAATCATCCTGCTTCCTGCTATCTCCTTCCTCACAACACATCCTGTCTCCCCTAATGCACAATGTCAGTCAAGGCTTCTGAATCTAGCACAGCTACTTTGCATTTCTTCATTCCACTGAGAGCTCTCCGGTCTACCTTGATTCTCTTGGAGAATGAGATTTTATTCGGTCAGAATAATTCAAGTAACCCTTGTTTGTCTAATTAGGTGGTGAATTACTTTAATCTCTTCTACAGTTCTACAGAACCAGAGGCCCTGTGGACCTTATGCCTCTTTGGATAGCAGCATGAAGAGGAGGCGATAGCTATCCCAAGACGATATCTTTCTCATGGCTTGAATACATATATGAATATACATGCTCCTTTGGCTTCTCTCAAAATAATGAATCTCACCATGACCCGTGCTTGCCTTTTTCCATGCCTTCACAAAGCATTCTGTGGGTAAAGCACACAAAATATGTTTTCAGTGTCTGATATTTCAGAATGATGCATGAATTCAGGGCCCTTTTAATTTTGGGGGACAGAAACCATCTGTCTTGTAGCTGTGTGCAAGACCTATGCAAAAATATGTCCTGTTGCATTCCAAGCAAATGAGTGTGCTCTCTAACACTTAAAAAGTAGTTATGGTCATTATTTATCACCATCATCTTCAGTGTGAGGAAAGAAGCTGTTTGCCCTTCAGACACAAACAGACCATGGTCTCAAGAGCAAACACCAGTCTGATTATGACATTCTCTAGTACAGCTCATAAGCAAAATAAATGCGAGCATCTGAGCTGTGCTGATGCTATGATGACTTGGGGCTGTCTTCTGCATGTCCTAACTTTTCCAACAGAGTTTTATTCAAGACTTCTCCATCCTATAAAATACTGCACCATGCAGAAATACCTTGAACTGGTATTTCTGAAAAGAGTAACTCTGGAATTTGAATTAGAGGAGAGTGGTTAACCCTGGGCTAGTTTTCATCTTCTATTTTTGTAACTGGGGCTAGTGTCTCTGTGTATCACCAGCAGTGCTGTGCAGGGAGAGGCAGCACAGTGCTGAATGGCACGATGTAGACAGCAGACCATGTGCAAGCAGCACATAGCATTGTTCACAACCTGCTCAGAGAGAGATGGAGAGCAGCTATTAAACCATAAGGAACACATCGTTCAAGAGAAAAAGGAAAAGCTGAAGAATCAGCAAAAATTGGTTCAATCACCTTCACCAAAACTATATTCAGCCTCCAAGATACAAATATGCTGTAGCACATACGCTTCTTCAGCTGTGTAAGGACCACTGAATTTCTTTAAAATGTAAACTTTCTATAGTTTATTATAATTACTACTTTGTTCCACAGAACAGTTGTGTAACTATTAAAACACCTCTACAAATGCAGTTTTGCAAAAATACTTTTCACTGAAGTATGCTTAAACCTATCCATTTTAAAAATTTAGTATGTGATCTAATTTGTAACTAATATGTATCTAATATATTTTTCAAATTTGTAGCCAAATATTCTCAATAAACAGAAAATACAGGGGGTTACAGTGCATGAAATGAAAGTATATACCAGACATATTTTAAATTCAAAGGCCGCACTAGAATAGCAGATTTATTTTTTTCATGGTGAATATTCACAGCACTTAAATTTCACTTAAATTCCTGATGATAAGTCAGTAAGGCAGACAGCAACTTTGAAGGCTTTTGAAGCGCTGATATAATGGCTCTTAGAGGGGAACAGGATCAAGACAGTGAATGGCAGATAATACCTCAGGAGGAACTTAAACAGTCTGAATATGACCTGCAGAGAATTTCTAAAAAGCATTCAACCAGTAACATTTTGATCACAAATGTCCAGAGTTTCCCGAAGCTTGCAAACATTAAAACCTGTATTTCCAAAGGCACACAAAGATAATTTCACACTACTAGGAATCAAAGAGCAAGTGGTGAGAGGAAAAATCTAATGGTTTTATGAACTGTACCTTTCTGGCATCAACCCTAACATGTTAATCTGATTGCTTTATTTACAAAAACAGAAGGAAAGAGCTAAGCAATTTTTCTTCATTTCAGTGTTGTTGTTATAGTTTGAAGGAATAAGCAATTCATGGAGTTCTGCATAAAAAAATATTCCATTGTCAGTTCCAAGAATATCTGGAACTGATTGATCACAACCAGCATTTGCTTGACACATTTAATATTGAACAGCATATACCTAAAAAATATTTTTGATAAAAGTGGGTTTCAAATTTTAAAGACATTAATAACTTCTTTGATTAAACGCTAAAGAATATAATTTTGTTTTTACAAATAGTTTAGAAATATAAACTCCGGGCAACTGAAGTACTTACTTGAAGCAGATTTTTGGCTTAGCTTTCATCAGTTCTATGGAATTTTCCATTATACGACTTGATGAAAGATGCATGATATGATCTGAATGACTGGTGATTGATGTGTCCCAGGGAGCACAATTTTCACTGTTCCATATAAAATAGATGTCTATCTACCAGGGACAGACATAGTCCAGCAATTTCCCAACCAGCCAAAAGCCTGGGCTAGTATTAGAAAGGTGAATTTTTCACTTACTGACCTTTTTTTTTCTTTTAATACAAGATTTCCAAAGGTAACAAAAGACCTCACAAAGATTCTTACTAAAGTTTGAAGTAAGCTTTCCTTGGCACTTCCGCCTCCACTATGTGTAATAGAAAAAAGGGACAGCTGAAATAAAGTAATTAATGTTATTTTTCTTTTCAAAACTAACTAAAAAGTAAAGAAGAAAATCTACAAGGTAGGTTTTAGGGAACAGTACCAATTACTGAAAACCTGAGAGCTTGACACTGGCCACCTAAACTAAGCAAAGGATGTGTGCTCTGTGCTCTTCAGGAAGTACCTGGCAAGCTCATACACTGAGCTAAATACACTAACTTTTTCTTCTTCTAGTTTCACTCTTTGATGAACAATTTTCCTGATCAGTCATGTTTGTATTGCATATTCCATCCCAACAAATGCCAACATACATCATAAAACAAGACCATATGCTACCAAAATAGCATATGAATCTGTTTTGGAAACAAACATTGCTCTTCTGGAGTGCAAGACTGAGATCCAATTCACATTATAGTTTTCCAGGTGTATGTTTATAAGCTCAAACATGGAAGAGTTATACCCACTAACCAGTTTACTTATGCCAGCATGGTACTCCTATGCCAAAGCTCCATGTCTTAGCTTCCATTCTTGGGG
>VZTJ01005454.1:2638247-2666267 GCA_013397795.1 Orthonyx spaldingii | reverse complement strand
GGGGGGGGGGCGTGGTATCAATCTACCAGCTGGAAATAGTTCCTTCTGTCAGCTTACAGCGATTCTCTGTGATGGGGCTTGGCGAGGACTATGTGTGTAATGGCGCTCAGCCCTAAGCATGGAAAGTTCCAGTCCTGAAGTAATTGATGTGATAAGTTGTGAGCTAGTAACATTTTGAGAGGCACAAGGAGAGGATCAGAGCAAAAGCTGGAATTCAGTCTCTTCCTGTGGAGGATATGGTCTATTTGCATTACAAAATAGACTTCTTACAAATACATTCTTCTATTGACCATCATAAAGAAAAATGCAGAGATCGACAGGTATAGAGTATCACAATGTCATTACTGAACTTGAAACTGACAGAATTATTAGAAGCAAAATGCAAATTTTTACCTGAGAGGAAAAACTGTGGTAAAATCTTCGTCACTGACTGCTTTTAAAATTGAGACAGCCTGCATGTTTATCTAAAAGATATGCTCCAGTTCCAGTAGGAATTAATTAAAAATTTTATGGACTGTGTTACACAGGTCAGACTCTTTAATTGCAAATCTTCTATTACAATCAGTTAATCTACTAATTCAATTTTATGCTATGCATTTCATATAAGTTCTTGGATCCAAAGAACAGAGTCACAATGCGTGATTTTAGATTTCTTTAACGACTAGAAGAAAACTGAAGGGTCAGAAAGACAGTAGAAAACATAAGGTGGAAAAAAAAAATTGAAAGGATCACAAAATTATTAAGTCAATAAATAAGTCATGTTATTCCATCAGCAGACATAGAGTTATGTAGAGCCAAGTTTTCCTCTTCAGGTGAGCACCCTAAGTACTATGCTACCCTGTTGTTGTCACTCCTGGGCTTTGCTATTGAAGCTTCAAAATAATTCTGTTTTAATGGGAAAAGAGAAATTTGACCCATCTTCTTCAGCTCTTAAGACTATTTCACAGGACTTGAAGTCACTCTTTCCTCCTCTCAAGTAGAGGAGAGATCAAATTATTCAAGAGATCGTCCTTGACTTCTCCTTCCACCCATTTTTTGAATGACAGCTCTCTTGACCTCTATGTTTTGTAATGGACACTGATGATGGTCAGGTCTGTTCTGACTCCTGTTAGAAACAATGAGAGAGCAGCAAATATTTTAAAAGAGGGTATATTAACTTAGCCAGGTACATGCTCAGGCCATTGCAAACAAAGAGAATTACAGACTACTAATAAAATTAAAAAATGCTTATTAATTTTGCTAAAGGATTGGGTCTGCAATCATGCAAATGCCTGAAATGTGTTCTCTATACCCACACTGCACTGGGTCTGGCTGGAATGGAGCTAATTCTCTTCACAAGTGTATGGTGCAGTGTTTTTGACTGGTGACCAAGAAAGTGCTGATAGCACATCCGTGTTTTAGCTATTTAGTGTCAAGGCCATCCCTGTTTCTCACTGTGCTGCCCCAGAGAGGAGGCTGAGGTAGGCAGAAGATTGGCAGTCGCAGTCAACGAGATTTGGTCAGTCAGGACAGCTGATCCCAACTGAGCAAAGGGATGCTGCCCATGCCCCGTAACGTGCTCAGCAATAACATGGACAGGGAATAACCATTGCTTGGGGACTGTCAGGGCATTGCTTTGACGTTGGTTATGGATGGCTTTTAGCATCACTTCTTTTCTTTTTTTCTTTCCCCCACCCCTCCCCTTTGCTTACTGGAGTGTTTATCTCAACTCAAGAGTTTTTTCTCACTGTTATCCTGACAGTTCTCTCCCTCAGTCTGATTGGGAAGGAATAAGAGAGTGACTGAATGGGGTCTGAGTTGACAGCTGGGGTCAGCCCAACACACACACAGCATTCAATCTTGTGCCATTAATGACACATCTGCACCTCAGTTATAATGGAAAAAGTCGAAGTTTGGCAAACATTCTGAAAACTGTATTCCTCAATTGTAAAAGCCTATAACATGAAGAATGCATTTGTATGAGCAAACATATATATGCTAAATTCATACTGATGTGAATTTCCATTTCCAGACAGGAGAAAAACTAGACAGAATTTCTGGAGAAAAAATTCAATAGAATTTGGTCACATTTACAAGGAGGTTATTAAAAGACAGAAAAAGCATTATTTATTCTAAAGATTCATGCAGATTAGAGACTCACAGAACATTGTTAAACAAATGTGCACAAGATGTCTGTCCAGTGACCAATATATTTTTCAAAACAATTTTTATAAAGTTGTTATTCTTTTTTGCCAGAATATTTTTAATATACAGAATTACTCTAAGTACTATGGAAACACAGGTGTTTGTGCTTACTGTATATCAAATTACAGCATCCATAGCCAAGGTTTGGCTTGAACTGTGAAAAAGTTATGCATAAATGTTCCAGTTTGAAAAGTATATGTTCAGAATGACAAAATTTAATATCAATAAAAGTTTAAAATGTGAAAATAAAGGATGGATCCAATTTCAACGCTTTCCACTTGCATGAATGTTCTGGGCAAGAGATACTGAACATAGTTTTTTAACAAGAAACTTAATATTTATATGAAATATGCATGTAAAAATTTTTAGGCATTATTTATTTCAATATTCTGAACAAAGGTTTACATATTGTAAAATATTTGTGTCTAATTCAGCCAAACTTTTTTATTTTTCCTACTTTTTGAAATGCCACTATATTCTGTGTCAATATAGAAGTGAGTAAGTAAAATAAAATCTTGGCATGAGTAAAATTCACTAATTCATATTTTGTAAAATAGCTTCATAATAACTTTACAAGTTCCATCTGTTTTTATACCCATTAAAGTACTTTTTGTGAATAAACCCCACAGATTTAGAGCCCATAATTCAGTCAAATAACATAATTGTATATAATATCCTTGGGTGATGATGAAAGCTTACTTTAAATGTGTTCATAGTAATTTCAGACTAATCTGAGGAAGGAACAGTTTAGTCTTTTTCAGTGTGATCATTGCCCATGTTGAACAAGTGACATTTTAATTTTGGAAACATCTGGAAACATCTTAATTTTGCTAGTATTTGTTTTCTTCATTATAGGCTCCTTTTTTTTCCTTTTTTTTTTTTTCTCAATGAGTATAAACATATGCCCAAGTATGACATTGCAGGGAACATTTTCACATTGCAACTCTTATTAACCAAGTCTCCTTTCACAGACAGCACTAGGTATGAATGAAGGAAGGAAAAAGCAAAGCTGTCCCTTTCTCTGGAAAACACACAGATGTCTCAAGTAGAAGAGGGAAGCACTTAGGAAGCTGTGAAATTCACCACATTGAAACCAAGACTTGTAGTGGCTTAGCTTCTTCTAAATGTCAAGGGAAAAAAAAAAAAGGAAAAGAAAAATCTGATAAATTCCCAAAACACCAATTGGTATAAATTCAACATCCACCACTCTATCTCCAAGTACTTTCTCTGGAAAGAAAAGAAACCCATAGACAACAGCAAGAATACCATCACAACCTGATTCTACTATAGTCATTCAAGTTTCTTCAAATTCCCCTTTTTCTCCAGAATGACAGCATTCCCTCTAAGGGAAATTCACTAACCACTTTAATTGGTCATGAGTTATAATCCAAAAATATCTGGATCCTTATAGTCTTTGCATGACCACTACAACTTATTGTGTGGGTACTCCTAAAGTCCCTGAAATCTCCTTTAAACTAGATAGAAAAGAAGTGTAATCAAAACAGTATACCTATCCTCTGTGCAATATACAGGTGCTCTACGTCAGGCCTTTCATCTCATAAATTTGTGAATACCCACAAATAACGCTGTGTGGATTTTAATAAACTGATTTTATGCAGTAAATTATTGTGTTTTCTAGGTATAAGCTATACCAGAATAGCATGTCTTATTATAAGAACTACGTTAAATTAGGGGGGGCTTTTTTGTTTTGTTTTAGGGTCTTTTTTTTTTTTTTTTTTTTTTTTTTTTTTTTGTGCTTTGGTCCTCTTTTTTTAGTTTGTTACATTTGGAGTGAGACTATTAGACCTTGTGAAATAAGTCTGTAGACCTTGTGAAATAAGTCTGGAAATTTCACTGGATCCCAGGCTCAGGTGCTCTGGTACTCTGCTTTGGAAACTCAACTGTTGGATAGGTTCCCACAGCCAAAAGCAATGAAGAGCTGTGGGAACCTGAGTTAGACCCTGAAATCTGCTGGAATCATTGGTGTGAAAAACATCTGATGACAGCCCTTGGTCCGCTTGCATTTTGCTCATACCAGTGTGAATCAGAGGAAATCCTGCTGAATCTGACAAGCCTTTCAAAAGAAACTCTGGGCCTCTACAAGAAGATCAGGATGTGGATGATCTAGGCTTTGAAAAATCTCTGGAAAAACAAGGCTTGCCTCTCTGAATGAAGTACCATCAATTCAGGTATACCTCTGACTCCTTGTCAGCAGTGCGTCTCTACAATGTTTCACCTTACGCATTAAAATTGCCATGCTGGGCCAGAATGGCAGCAAAGTATTACAGTATCCACTCTAGTTCTGAATTCTCTAAAGAGTCAGTTATACAGCAGCTTTACCCCAGTTAATTTTTAAATTGATAGCCAGTGTTGACTATGCATTAGGGCACACAATCCAGGGTTTTGACTCTGAAATTTCATTTTTTATTATCTGTGTTTATATTTTGTCCTTTTCTAAAATGCCCTAACCCAAATATATCAAGAGGGAGGCATAGAAGATTAATTTCTTGCATTGATTGTTCTGGGAAAAAAAATCAGTTTTAATTGTCTGACAATTGTCTGACCTTGCTGGAATTCACTAGTCCTTTATATATGAGGAGAGAGTAATTGCAATACTTCCTGTACAATTTGTTTTTTCTGAGAAACGCTATGGATTTCTTGTTTACTTAAATGATAATTTTCAGATTGGATTCATGCAGAGGGTTTCAGTGCTTTTAATAATTTATATTGTTCGGTCCCAAATCTCTGTTTATCTCTACTATATTTCATGCATGTTTTAAACAGAATTTCACTAAAATGGTGCTCAGCACAGCAACGCAGGAAATGGAGTGGCTTACAGTGTTCTTTTCAAGTGAAAGAACCTTGAAGTTTATCATATCTGACACTCTATTATATGGAGGCAACATCTGTAGGCAAGAATCCATGGACAAAGCTATACAGCATTGCATTAGGAAAGAAATTATCCACAATGAACTGTTTGACCAAAAATTGGAAATGAAAGATAAAAGCTCAAGAAAAGTTTTCTTTTATTGCAGCTGTGTTTATGTTTATCCTAGTCTATTATAGTATGCATAGGAAACAAACTCTTGCTCTGAAAGTCCTAAGACTATCAGTGTTTCAGAGGCATATGGACAACACCCTTGATAACATGCTGTGATTTTCAGTCAGCCCTGAAGTGGTCAGGAAGTTGGACTTGATGATAATTATACTTAGGAAAAAAAATTAGATGCTCATCTAAACAGGAGTCTACATTTCAAATTTGCCAGTAAAGGGAACTTTAAGCAAAGGTGAGAGGACAATTTACCATAAGTATTCCATGTGATTCTTTCAGTCTCAGGTGCTGAGGATTTTTGGTTTTTTCTTTCTCCTTTTCTTCTTTTCCCAAGAATATGACAGGATAAGGTCTTTTGTAAAAATTAGCCTACTCCAGCCAGTTTTTATCATCTGAACCTATAATTAATGTTCTTCAAACACTGGACCTTATCTGCTGTCTTAAAAGAATTTTGTCTGTGAGAAAGCCAGAGACAAAGTTTAATTTAAACTGTCAAAAATGAAAAGGAAAAATACCTTATTCTTCCTTTTACACAGGTGATGAGGAACTTCAGTCTTTGAAACAGGGAATGTCAATGTCCTGTGCCAGTGTAATGCTAAATAAAGTGGATGATGAAGATTGATTCATTAGAAGTGTTCTGCCCCTTGTCAGATAAGGAAGTCTGAAGACCTTGTTTGCTAATTTTTTTTTTTAATAAGTTACTAGAGATGATAACAGATGTCAGTAAATGAAGAAACATTTGAATTAAAAAACAAGTCCTTGACATTAATTTAACTTATTCAATATGAAAAAATAAATAACATAAGGAGACTCCTTCTGGAGGTTGGAAAACCTGGTTGTGCTGAAAGACTAATGACGGATTTCACCCTACATAATTTCTGTCACCTCAGATGGACAAAATGCCTTGGCCCACCCTGCCCAGGGATTCTGGGGCATTTGACATCTCCAGGGAATAAGTCATCCGTCCTGTCTGAAGTGTCTGTGCCAATATCTATTGATTGATCTGTTCAAGTGCTTCCTTGACTGCACAGGCACCCAATATTTTCAACAGTCAACATTCTTATGCAGGAGCTAGTTTGGAAAGTAGGAATGACTTTTCCTCTACCATTTTTGTATCTTCTCCAATGACAACAAAATGTAGTCAACACAAATGAAATGTGTAAGAGCACTGCAGGATTTAAAAATGTCTCCAGCTATTGCAGGGGGCATTTGAGTGCTTTGTACCAGCTCCCAGCTAGGACTTGATTTGTACCTATTACACTAGTTCTCTGCTTATATTTTGCTCAGGCCATTGTTGAATTATCCTTGAAAGTCTCAGCCAGCTCCATAATTAACCATAATCAGAACTGACACTGTCTCAGTAGGTCCTAAAAAATGAGAATTAAAAAATAGAAGACGAGTGTTTTACTTTTTTTACTACTATACATTAGGAGAAAGGAATAGAAATACTCTTTCCATTGAAGCCTGCAAAAGCAATTGAAAAGGATAAACCTGAGTAACTTTAGTAGCTACTTTACTACTTCTTCCTTTTCTTAGAAAGTAAAAGTATCTAAAAACAAAATAAAGTTTAAATCCAAACACCTCATAAAAAAATGCAATTATATTTCAATTATACCCTGGGGATTGTACTGAAAAGAACATGCTGATTCTGCTGCCCTTGGCTCCAAAAGAAACAGAATAATGAGAAGTCTTGGCATTTGCTGTAAAGAAAGGTAAGTGGCAAAGCCATTTTCATTCCAAAATAATAATTATTGTTCTTTGCTTATTTAAAGATTTCTTGATATTTCATTTTTCTCTTCTATCACTGCTACTAGAACTGAGCCTCTTTTTGCACTTGTTTTGAACTTCTTACTGAGGTCATTTACCCTCTAAGCAGCAGGTTGACTTCCAGTCACTCCACGTGAGACTTG
Organism: Orthonyx spaldingii; assembly: GCA_013397795.1. Classification (NCBI taxonomy): domain Eukaryota; kingdom Metazoa; phylum Chordata; class Aves; order Passeriformes; family Orthonychidae; genus Orthonyx; species Orthonyx spaldingii. Next base: position 2,659,121 of record VZTJ01005454.1, on the reverse strand, counting down.
CTCCAGATTCTTTACCTTCATAGCAAGTAATGGTCCCAATTCAAGGTCTGCTTCAGCACTCTGTTGACAGAGAAGAAGGTTAGTAACAATTTTCACAGATTGCTTCCTATTTAAATGTTTGTTGGAGGTAGGGAAAACCTTGAGGTAATGGTTCACTGTTGTGCCATTCAGTCAATTTCTCATCAATCTTTTTTTTTTACCTTCTGCTATGTGGAATATCATAAAAAATGTCTGAACAAAACACGTCAGAGAGTCCCAACTGCAGGATTCCCAAACACTGCTGTTTCTAATCTGAAAAAACTCTCAATGGTATCCTGAAGAAGACATTTTAGTTGCTGCTTGTGCTGGTTTTGACTGGGATAGAATCAATTGGCTTCACATTGGCTGGTATAGGACTGCGTTTTGGATTTGTGCTGAATACAGGGGTGATAATACTGAGATGTTTTTGTTATTGCTGAGCACGAGTTACACAGAACCAAGGTCTTTTCTGCTTTTTGTACTGCTACACTGGTGAGGATGTTGGGAGTGCATGGGAGGAGACACAGCTTGGACAAGTGACACAATCTGATCCAAGGGATATTCCAAACCTTATGACACCATGCTCAGTATATAAAGTGGGGGGAAGAAGGAGGAAGGGGTGAACATTTGAAGTGATGATGTTTGTCTTCCCAAGTAACCATTACATGTGATGGGAACCTGCTCTTCTGGAGATGGCTGAACACCTGCCTGTCCATGGGAAATGGTGAATGACCTCATGGTTTTGCTTTGCTTGTTTGCGCAGCTTTTGTTTTCCCTATTAAACTCCCTTTATCCCCGCCTATGAGTTTTCTCACTTTCACACTTCCAGTTCTCTCCCTGATCTTGCTGGAGGGAGAGTAAACAAGACTGGCCCTGACACTGAACCCTGGGAAGACCACCACTGCTGACAGGGTGCCAGCTGAATGTAACTCCATTCACCACCACTCTCTGAGCCTGGCCATGCAGGCATTTTTACCCAGCAAACTGATTTCCTTCCTGAAGAATGCCCTGGACTTCCTGGACTGCTTTACCCTTCTGCCTCCCAAGAGACTCTGGCACGAGGCCCTGAAATAAGGGGAAGAAAGGAAATGGAAAAATGGAGCAGACAAAAGCGGAGGAAAAAAAGGGAATGGGAAAAAGAAGTAAATGTAGAAGCAAGGAGAATGGTGAGGAGACCTTTGCTGGGATTCCATACCCAGTGACAGCAGAGGGGACAGGTCACAATGGGGCTATCACCAAGGCATGGCAGAGCAGGCAGGGCTGCGATGGTGCAGGCTGGCCAGGGAGTCAGTGCCAGGGTATGTGGTGGAGGCTCAGCTGGACAAGGGCCAGGGCACAAACGCCAGCTCCTGGGCCAGAGGGTGTCCAGCCTGGGCAGGACACAGTGTCACTCAGCTCTATCACCCCCTCTCCCACCTGCTCCCATGTCCCTGACACTTCTGCCCCTACTCCCTCTGCCACCAGCTCCTTCTGCCCTGCCCCACTGAGCCCCCCTCTCTTCTGTCTCCTGCAGGCCATGGCTCTCTAAATAGGCCAAAGTGTGCTCTGCAGAAATCCGTGGTGGCAGTTCTGCTAACACTCTTCCTTCCTTATTTCTTTGGAAATCAAAAACTCTGTTATTTCACAACTGCTGTGACAAAGATGGTCTTCCATTGTCACATATTGGGCAACATTCCTTTTCTCTTGACAAACCACAGGTCCAGCAAGACACCTCCTCTGGCTGGCTCTGATATGAGTTGTGTCAGGAAGTTATCTTCCACACACTCCGGGAACCTTCTAGACTATTTCCTCTCTGCTGTATATCCAGTAGCTATCTGGGCTGTTGAAATCCCTCATGAGCACAAGGGCTAGCTATTGTAAGGCTTCTCCCAGCTGCTTATAGAATGTTTCCTCTGCTTCGTCATCCTGGTTGGGTTGCCCATAACCAGCTCCCATCTTGTTGGCTTCCCTCTTGATTCCTATCTATATTCACTCAATCCTATCATCATGAATTGACAGTGCCCTTGCAGCAAAGGGGGTCCCAGGCATGTTTGTTTTCATAAGCAATAATGTAACTAATAGGTCCAGGCTAAATGGCTCTTCATTTCCCATAGGGAGTATCATGCGGGAGATTAAATCTGGACTACTGCTTGCATTTATGCGTTCCTTACTTTAAGAGGGACATTGATATAATAGTACTGAAAAATGTGAGACCAATGGAGGACCATCAGGGGGGTCATTGGTCTAAAAAATATGACATAGGAGGAGAAACTGACACCTGGGTTTCTTGAGCCTTAAAAAGAGAAAGCTGAAGAGACAGTTCATTGTTTTCTCCAGTTTCCTAATGGGAGTGTATAAAGAGATGGAGCCACACTCTTCTTTGTGAGAATACATGGTTATAGGATGAAAGACAATGGACACAAGTTAGAATGGGGGAAATTATGATTAAGGGGGAAAAAATTCACTGTGAGGGTGGTCAAACATTACAACAAATTATAGAATCCAATAATCATAGACTGGTTACGGTTGGAAGAGCCCTTAAAGGTCATCCAGTTCTAACCCTCTGCTGTCAGCAGGGTCACCTTCCACTAGACCATGTTGCTCAGTGTGCAATCCAACCTGGCCTTGAACACTTCCAGGGATGGGACATCCACAACTTCTCTGAGCAACCTGTTCCAGTGCCTCACCACTGTCACAGTAAAGAATTTCTTCCTAGCATATAATGTAAATCTGGTCTCTTTCTGTTTAAAACTATTGCCCCTTGTCATGTGTAAAAAGTCCCTCTCCCTTCTATTTTATAAGCCCCCTTTAGGATAGTGGAAGGCTGCAATGAGGTCTCCCTGGAGCCTTCTCTTCTCCACTCTGAACAACCCCAGCTCTCTCAGCCTATCTTCATAGGACAGGTGTTCCAGCCCTCTGATCACCTTTGTGGCCCTTCCCTTGGCCCACCCCAGCAGGTCTACATCTTTGTTGTGCTGAATGAGCACCCCAGAGCTGGATGCAGCACTCCATGTGGGGTCCCACGAGAGCTGAGAAGAGGGGGAGAATCACCTGCCTCAGCTTGCTGGCCACTTCTCTTTTGGTGCAGCCCAGAATGTACTTGGTTGTAGTTGGGCTGTGAGTACCCATTACTGGCTCATGTCCTGCTTTTCATCCATGAGAATCCGCAAGTCCTTCTCAGCAGGGCTCGTCTTAATGACTTCACCCCATCTGTACTCATATCTGGGAAAGCCCCAACTCAAGTGCAGCAACTTGCACTTGGACTTGTTGACCATCATGAGGTTCTCATGGGCTCTCTCCTCAAGTTTGTCCAAGTCCCTCTAAAACCTGGAATCTATGAACATTGTGGAACAACCATCCTCAGAGGTGTTTGAAAATGCCTGAGCTGGTTAAGCTGATACCCTCTGCTCTTGGCATCAGAAATGTACCCACTTTAAGTAGCTTCACCAAAGCTTTATACAACCAGATGATGGAGCTGCTGAATTGCTGTGTTTCAGCAGCCCTCAGTGATGTGAAGTGGAGGAGGGGAGAAGCTGACTTCACACATAATTTTGTTAGCAACACAGCACTAAATGAGGACTGAAGAGAGTACTCCTCAGATCTTATGAAGTATTGTTGTAGTAGTTTTCAATAGCTTATTCTTTCTTTTCAAATATTTTCTCAGTCTCTTATACTTGATGCTTGTGTGTAAGAATAGCTCCAGCAGTAAGTCCTGAAACATCCATCAAAGGTAGTTCCTGTAGCAGTGGGAACACTGCAGCCTCCCCCATAGCTTAGTTTTGGAGGGTTTTGCCAGGCCTCAAGATGATTCCTTCATTGGGAAAATTAAACGCAGCCCCTTTCCTTCTAACAGACTTGGCAGAAGAATTGGAGCTAGAACTATTAAATGGAAAAGCAATGGAAAGGCACACAGTGTCCAACGCAGAGAGAAAGCTATAAAAGAGCACCAATGAAAAGCACACCAGAAACTTGGAAAAAAAACCCCCAAACCCTGCCAAACTCACAAAAAGGTCCACTAGGAGATTACCACACAGAAATGCAGCTGAGATACCATTAGTGTTACTAAATGCAATATGAGGTAACAAATGATGTCAGTGAAAATGAAACCCGCATATAAATATTAAGTCGCTAGCCTCAATATCAAGTTTATGCATATTGATTCTTAAAAATGCTAAGTATTATGAGCTACCAAAACTTGAAATTTTCATTCATATAAATATAACATAACATTATGAATTCCCTGTGAAACTTTCTATTCCTTATGGAGCAAGAACATCTCATCTTGTGACAATACCCACAGCTATAGGGAGATTTAGTCAGTTACCAAACCACACCTTTCAATCAGAATTCAAATAATCTTTTTTCCTTGTCAAGTGTATTATTAATTCACTTTGGCTTACTTGTGTCTATTTTGTTTCCATGGGTTTGGGTTTTTTTAATAACTATAAAATATATATGCTAAACTATACGTTTGAAAATTATTTCATTCAACAAGAAGAAAAAAAATAATTTCAATTAGCTGTACTGTCTGGCAAACATGAAATTTTAAATACAAATCCCATTTCTCTTTTTTTCAGTTAACTTTAATTGATATAATTTGACTTACTGGAGAATCAGGAATAATTTCATGCTTTTCAGAGCCGCATCACTGTCACTGGCTTAAGGGGAGTGTGAATGTAATTTTAAACCCTCTTTATCTGAGAGGATGGTGTAGTGTCCTAGATTTGATAAGTTATTTGTTATAAGAAAAGGGTATTCAGCTCATACATTTGACTTCTGAAAGTCCACATCAAGCTTCTCCCTGTTGTTAGCATGTAATCAGTGTAAAACATTACTCTGCAGTTTCCCACTGGGTACTGTTTATTGCTTGTACTATCTAAAGGATTTCCAGGAGTGGCAGGCAGGAAGCTGCTGGTAGCTTCAGGGCTCCCACAATTCAGTCAGATGCCAAACAAAGCCAGTTTGCAGGAACTTTTTCATTAGCGTCTCCTTTTATGGAGTCTCAATGATCTGACTATCAATGAGGAATCTATTTTTATCCAGGCAACTTTTCTCAAATAACGGAACCCTTTGAATAGCTTTACAGAGGGCAGATTTCTAATAATTCTCCTTTCAGGGATTTTTTTTTCCTTTTTCCCTTTTCTCGTTACCCTGGCAATGATCTCCAGGCGGTAGGAAACCAGAATTCAATCTGATTTATGCTGACTTACAAGATATCAGAATGATGGCTGCAAGCCTTGCTGCATATAAGTGTCCTATTGACTTCTCTGAAAGTAGTGATATACCTACAGGAGAACTCACACTCCGGGGTTAAATCCATAGAGTGCATTCGCCCTACTTAATTAAAGGGCCAAGGAGAAAACTTCAGCACTAAATCCCTGCCTGTCCCCAGTATTTGGGGCTGCTCTGTCACATAAAGGATACCATGAAATGAATATATTTAAAGAAAGCAGCTGGTGAGATTGTTGTGTTGTGTACAGTGCTGCCTACATTATGCCCCTCTCCTTTCAAGGGGTATAGAAAATAATTTTCTGGAAAAGGACAAGGAAAGAAAGTTGAAAGAGTTGGGAGCAATGGCAACTCTTATGGAAAATCTTCGTCAGAGAAAATTAGGGAAATTCCCATTTTTGTCAATCCTGCTGAAAACCAGGACCCCTGTGTCAAAAACATCTTATGAATCTAGACTGCCATCTAGGCTTTATGAAGATCTAACTTCCTTGCTGCTTCATGAAAAAAATTGCCTAGAAGGCCTTTACTATTCTACTATTCTATAATAGAGTCCAATCCACTAATGGCTTTAAATAGAGATCATTCCTGAATTAAGCTGCAGAAGACATTGTATTTAAAAACTGTCCTTTCATTCTTTGACCTACAAACTCAGAATTGGATGGCAAGTAATCTCCATTTTAGCATAAGTTTTTTTGAAGTTATTTTGCATATTTTCCATACTGTTAATATTTCCTCTGATAAGTCTTCGGCTTTTTTACTAGAAATATACTTTTCCTATATCCTCAGAGCAGTATTTAACATATAAGTTTTACTTTGTACAATTGCAAAATACCTTAAAGGAAAAAGATACATTCTCTGCATGTTTTAGTCAATACAAATTTAGGTGCACAGCTGAGATTCCCACATAGGAATGTAGCTGTTCAATTCTTTATTTATGGTCAATAGAAAGAGACAAGCATGTAAGAAAGATTTAGTTCACCAAAGTTTTGAATTCCCCTGTTAAGCACTATGGTGACAACCTTGGCAAAGTGTGTGAGTTTGAGATAGATATCCAAGTCCCCACACCCCTATGAATCACAGTGAAATGTAGTTTTTTTCATTTTATTTAGGGAAGATGGGATATTAGAGTGCCATCACAATCAGTGTCACTTCAAGTGTTCACATGAAAGATAGGCGTGATTACTCATGCCTCTGCATTATACCATTCTGTAAATTACTCTTACTTGAAACTGAATATTATGAATTTGCAATGTAATTGTTTATAACAAACAAAGAATCATATTCTTTGAGACCTAAAGAAAGCTGAATTACTACATTAAATAATATTGTCACTGTATCACTTCATGTTAAAATAATGACTCTAGCTGAGGTAGGAACAAAAGAATATTAAATGCTATGACTATATAACCATACCACACTTTTTGGAAAAAAAACTGTGTGCCCTCATAAATTTAAAGGCTGAATCTTTACATACTGTTGAGGAATGTACAAGATATAAAAAGCCCATACCCCAAATAATTACTACATTTGAACATTTTGACTGTGGAAAAAGTATAAATATAGGTACCATTGCCAATTGAAGCAAGAAAATAAGACAAGCAAATTGTGATCAGAATTTCAATAATTTCAGTTAAGGATGAGACTCTTATTAAAATAAGATATTATAATATGCTTTTGCTTGAGCTTTCTACCTTTTTGTAGTTGAGCCTTATTCAATTTGTCATAAAAAAATATTGCAACTTTTTACTAGCCATCAAGTCACTAGGTAAGGAAGGACATACTTTGCATAAAGAAATGCTCGTGGGTGGATTATGTTATTTATATTTTTCTGCAGAACCATAATGTTTCTGGATTGACTTCAGCAGAATTGCAATGAGGCTAATGTCCAGTGAGTTACAAAAATGGAAAATAATTTTCGAACATGAGAAGAAGGTGAGAAGACCAGGAGAAAATAAAAGGTCATCTAAAAACAGTGTCACTTCATGCAGTTAGTCAGAAATCTCTGAAATGCCTCTGAAGTATTCTCAGCCTGTGCCCAGCTGCCATAACAACAAAACCAATCTCTTCATTAAGAAACTTATGGTGATTGATAGAGGATGGCAGAGATATTTTGATTTTATCAAAAGCTAGTATCATTTCCCTAAGTAAAAAAAAAAAGCCAAAAGAAAACTATCTCCAAGTTTTCTGAACTGAGCAAAGGATGCGAAGAGAAGGTGAATCCTCAAAAGACGTTTCTGAAGTTTTACTTAGAAAGCTATTATCATATGTATGAGATTAAACAAAAACTCCGTACTAGAAACAGATGCAAAGTTAACCTGAAGTCATAGAGATGGTTCGATTGATCACACAGACTTTTAGGCAGTTCAGGGACCTAATTTAGGAGTCTCCCTGGGACCTTTATGGAGTCAGAAGAGGCACCTTCAGAGGGTGACCCAGATATTAAGTCAGCTGAGTAAGACAAGTTCTGTGTTTGCCTGTACCTCTGTTTCAGCTACAGAGGACCCTTGTAGGCTCGTCTACCTTCTAAGACTGTGGTTCTGGTCAGATCTCTGCTTGACATAATTTCATTTGCAATGCCTCTTATTCTACATGCACTGCATGACATTCTTATCAACGAATGTCATTGCCTGTTAGCCAGGCAATGGTGACTCACTTTTGTTGGAAGGAGCATAAAATTCACACTGAAAGGATGATGTTCCAGACTAACCCTTTCTGGGTTAGAGCTCAAAGAGATGACAATATATCCAAAAAGGCAATTGATTCAGGCATGAGAGTGTTTAATATGATTTCCCATCCCTTGTCAGTTCCAAAACCTGTATCTCTAGAAAACACTCTGACACACACTGTATCTACTTACTTTTCTGCAGACCAGCTCTCTGGAAACAGCCTCTCTGCTATCCAAGTCATTCTTACTTCCACACAACTCCCAAGTATCCACATTATTCTCTGCCCTTTCTGAGCTTCCCTACAAACATCCAGGCTGACAAGCAAGACAAAGAATTTTGAAAGGAATTTTTTAACCACTGAAATTTTAGCCCTTGAGGAAATGTAAGACAGTAAGGGTTTTGTTTCGTTTTTCAAACAGCACAGCTCTACATTACTTATCTTTCTGAATATCAAAGCACCATCTCTGTGCATCTGACATTTTGTCAAACCACTGGTAATTTCATAGTGTTCATCCCTTCTCTATGTTATACCATTCTGACCTTTGTCATGCTGCCTCCTTGTAAATGAGTCAGCTGCAGTGTCCCTTGATCTTTGACCCCTGGAACATATCTTGCAACACATTGCTGTCTTTTACATCGATGGGCAAAAAATTGGAAATCAGGCAGTAACTGGCTTATGACAGTTCATTCAAAATTTTCCAGAGCTCATCCCACAAATTTGTTGAGCAGATATTGAGCACTTTGGCAGGGCTATTTGTTCCAACATTGAACACAAACCCTACAAGATGAGAATGCATCCCCTCAGCTACAGCTGGCAGAAGTCTACTTGCATTGCGTGTCTTTGTCAGTCTTATAATTTATTACCTTCAAAAATCACATTCGGTTCTTTGATTTAATAAAATCCTCAAGATCATCTATGCTTCTGTTTTGATTTCTTATTGTAGGACAAGGCCAAACTATAATAATTTCTTCTTTCTGAGTTCTATAAAACTCAGTTTAGGTTTAGGGGTTTTTTTGCATTTTAGCTAGTATACCTTGAAGCCAAAATGGCTAAAGAATGATAAAACAATCATTGCATCACATCTCATTTTTCAGTATACATTAAACTTTCTCTTTTCAAAAATGATTTTAAAAATTAAATGTCCTATCAAAATGGTTCCTATAAGAAATGCTACTCTTCTGTCAATTAATCCCTGTATATAAATGTGCTAATGCAATTGTGTGAGACAGGAATAGTAACTATTTTAAGTGCAATGTACACTGTGAACCTATTATTAACATTGTACATTGTATACATTTAGTTATACTTCACTAAAAATGGGGGAAATGTACTTTCTATTCTCACTGTTTATGCAAACATATTGCTTACACTAGTGAATAATCTGAGAAAAACCAGAAACAAATTGCTCTATCAGTATGTCATGCTACAGCCAAATTTTTTGTAATTATAAAACCATTATTACATATTCCTCCTACGGTCCAAAAACACCTACAAGCAGATGAAAATGAAACTTCTGCTGAATTGATTCCCACATATGCTCTGTCTATTCCTGATGTTTATGAATGTCCATGGCTTCTTAAAAGGTCCATTTTTCTTCTTACTTTCATGCAATTCTTTCACCAGGCTGATTCAGTGACATCATTCTTCATCAAGCATAGGTTGGGAAAGGGGTTTGGAAAAAGGTGACACAGGCAATCTTTGGTGCTGCTCCAGATAATACCTTTTGTAGCTTTAGGTTAGTTCCAAATGTACCTTCAGATACAAGGAGAAATGCTGAAATTATTTCATACTGACATTCAGACTCAGAAGTCAGTTATAAACATGTGAGTTGACCTGTAATTTGTCTAAGATTTTTCAAAATTTACCTAATAACCTTATAAGTTAGTTATAGCCCCTTCCTGTTAGACAAGAAAGTGTTGACCCAGTGATTGACTTGCCTTAGATCTCTGCAGGGTTTTCCTGAAAAGAAAAAATCCACGACTAAACAAATTGTCTTCCCAATTTCATGTACTTCTGTACTGGCAAATTGCAGCAGGGCAGATCTGAAATTTACATGGGAGTTCAAAGGGGTAAACGATCAGGCTGCAGGAAATATAAATATGTCCAAATTGAAGGCAAATTTATTGCCTGAGATAAATACATATTTGTATGATGACTTCCACAAGCATTATGATCTGGTATACCTGAGGGCAGAACATGACACTGAATTTTAAGCAGTATTCAGTTGGAAGCTTCTTGAATGTTTTCTTGTGCAGTATCATCTTATTTTTGCTTAGCTTATTCCTGGGGGGAAAAGTTTTATTTTATTTGTTAGAATAATACAATGTTAGGTTTTCCAGCAGAACTGTAATTCAGTGCAGTTTTGAAAAAATGTGCATGAGTTACGGCTTCTGTTCTCTCTGTCAACAGTTCACCTGCATGGAACAGAACAGTTGTGGCACAAGCAGCTTAGGGAATCAGAGCTTCAAGACAGTGGTGTCTTTTGGAGTGACTTATCTAAAGGACAGCTGGGCATGGCTCTACTCAACAATTGGTTCCTCCCTGACTCTTTAAAGGAAAAGAAAGAAAGAAAAGTGATGTGGGAAATACTGGTCCAGCCCTTGGACCCGAAGGGTGTGAGGAAGGCAGGCGTGTTAGAAATGGATGATGTTGATTATGAATTTTTATAGGAAAAAAACTTCAGACATCTCTCCCACCTGCCTAAAATCATCATTAGGACAAGCTTCTCCTTATGACCAGCATGAATAAACCAGCGTAGAACTTGCCACTATACTACATCTTAGAATTAATGCTTCTGTAACAGTACAGTGAAAATCTCTAGCTCCTCTATTTGCAGGAAGATCCAGTGCACCACATGTCCACATGTAAACCATACAGCTGAAATTAAGGTGCCACTGCACACCAAAAAGAACATAGACAGACAATGGATCAAGGATCAAAATACCCAGCTAACCAGGAGGAAAACATTTCTAACATTATAGGTCTTTTGGTACCAACCTCCCTACTCTCCTCACCAAGGGAGACATCTCTCCTGTTTACAAAGTGCCTCAAAAAGATGGTCTTGAGAACTTAAATTACTAAATATTAGAAATCATAGCTTTTGTAGAAACCCAATCTATTTTTCTCACATTCCATTTCTCACATACCACCATTTTTGACAAGTAATAAATTAACATCTTCTTCACATTGGCTACAACTACTTTATCACATCATTTCCTAAAAGTTTATAGTTTTGTTCAAAGTAATTGTTCTCAGCTTCTGTTTAAAGTTTTCTGTTTCCATGTCATATTTAAATAAGGACTTGCATGTCTGAAAGCCTGTCTGGTTTTGCACTTTTAGAAATATTTTCTCTCCCTAAAAACTTTGACTCATTCATCCAGGGATGTTGCCAAAGCTGCAATATTCCATGGTTTTGGGACAAGCAACTCTTCCTTCTCCTTTGAACCTTTGTTTTTTTCACATAAACTTACAACTACACAGTGGTTGAGTGCTTCCATTTTTTCAAAGATAAGATTTATAGACAGTATTACAACTTGACCTGCTTCTGTACATGTCTGCATGCCTTCCCAGCTCAACCCTTTTACAACATTTTAGTGAAAATTTCTGTATATGCTAAATTGTGTGAAGTGAGAAGACTTTTACGTCTGGCTCTTGGGAGCACAGAGCAAGCAGCATTTTTCAACTATGTGTTCTGAAGTGTTGGTAAATTCAGGGCATCAAATGAGACATTGTAGAAGAGGATGCACAGATCTTGTCCAGAGTGCTCGCTCGTTAATTAGAAAATATTTTTAGCTTCACTGAGTTTGCCTGAGTGAGACCCAGTAGGCCAAACAAGTTGAGTCCCATGTACCAATGAGACTGTTTTGATTTTCACTACTGCATTAGCAATGCTGATATCAATGCTAATCAACCTGTAATTTTACAAATGAAATGTTATAAACCTCAGTAATAAACTATACACAGCATACGGATGTAGAGCACTATGGAAACAAGTTCAGTTGCAGTTACATCTCTAAAGAAGTCAGAGGGGAATTGAATTTAGGTTACACAAGCTGAAGCCAGAACTAGAAAATAAACACTGTGCTAAAAAAACCTTTTTATCATTGTAAAGTCAGTGTGAGATCTCTCCAGCTTGTGTCCCAGCTTTGTTTTCCTCACCCTTCCACACACCCTTGTTTCACCTGGACTCTTCCCTCAACAAGTACACCACTGTCTCCTATCCCAACTTTCTTGTCCAACTTTCATCCCTTCTGAAGAAGCTGAAACTCTTACTCCTACAATCTTTATTACCCAACTTTTCTAAACCAAATTCTTTTCTTAGAGGATTTGAGCCCTGTAAATTGTTACAACAGTAGGGCAAAGGAACTTCAAAGCTTTGCTTTCATTGCTGATCCTTCCTCTCCCCATGCCAGTCTGTAGACAACATGAATCTCAGCAGCAGTAAGAGAGTGGTGTTGTCTCCTTCGCTCAGAATCATGGTTTCAATTCTTGAGGTCTTTGCTGCAAAATTCTACAGTAAACACTCACTCTACTAGACCTTCACTATGGTTGGACCTTTTGTTTTTGAAATGTTTTATCTGCATAGCTCACTGACATCTGTGATGTGCCTAGCAGTCTCCAATTGTTTTTATTTTCCTCCTTTTTCAAGGTCATAACAAGTTAAAGTCAGTTCTATTGGAATAACAGACATTTTGAACACAGAGACTACTCTCTTGACAAATTTTAAATTTCTGCTTCAAAGTATGGTGAGTTTAGATCAATGAAGACATCACCCAAATGCTGGGCCGTCACAAAGTATTTTTCTTTATGTTCATTTCCAGATGTAAATCACTGGGTGGCAACTGACACCAAGAAATTGAAAGAAGAGTTTGTTTGCCTGTCAGCTTGATGCATCTGGCTGGCTGTGTGGTTATAATGGTATCACAGTGTCCTGGGGAACTACTGAATCACCCTATAACAGAAGGTTGTCTACTTCTCTGTGTGCAAAGTAATAAAGCAGTATACAGAAGAAAATATTAGACAGCTATACTCCTTAGGCCAATTTGTCTCACAGCTATACTACAGTAAATCAGAAATAATTCCACAAACCTCTGTAGAGCTATTCCAGATTTATGTTTGCAGAGCTAAAAGCATAATCTAGCTCTTTTAATCTCACTATATATATAAAACTGTATCTTCGCTGTTTCGTGGGTGGGCTCCTCCAGGCCACCGAATCCAGCCCTCAGTAGCTCCTTGTTCCAGGAGCTCTGGTCCTGGACTGATCAGTGGCAGCTGTTGCCGGTAGATACAGATGGACCAGTTGCGTTTATATCAGCGTTCTTTTATTCTCCCTCACGGAGAGAAAAGGGTCATGCATAGAACAAGTTGTATGGTGGAGAACCTGGCAAGACTGGTCCAGCCCATCTCTCGCCCAGGTCTTTTACGCCCTCTGTCAGGGGAGGGCAAGGCGAGAGACAAGCCAATAGGCAAATGACTGACCAGTGACATCTGGCCAGTCCTGGGTGAACAGGGGAGGAACAGGTGGAAAGTAGAGTTGTGAGTGGTCAGACCACCAGTGGATTCTCAGTGGCCTGCCCACTACTACAAAAAACCATAGTTTTATATAGCCAGTACTGAAACAGTGACTATATGCAGCAGCTTTTGAAAATATATCTGTTATAAAACCACGTTTATTTTCACAATGGTTTTAACACCTAAAGCTAAAATACAATTAAATAGATATACTGACCACTTTTGAACTCTTTGCTGGCTGTGTATGAGATATGTGTAAACTTTCTTCATGCATTTGATGTGCACCTTAGGCAGTAGTCTCCCTGCTGATATCTGCCCTCCACTGTGCACACTCTGTGCATTTTCAGGAAGCAGCATCACCTCTTTCTTTCTTTTTCCTCTGGATCTTCCACAGGAAGGGTGTTGAAAAAAAAAGTTAATATGAAAAGCATAGCCCTTTCCAGTTCTTCCCCACTCAGGCACAAGCTCAGTTCTTCTGGCTTTTCCAGAGCCAATGTACTATACAAGTCCTCCTCCAAAGGTCATATAAGATAGCCATGGTCCTGGAAATCTGTTAGAACAGTCTAACCTGTGCTCTAATATGACAAATTTCAGAAGAAAGAACAACTTCTAATTGTTACCTGAAATTACTATTGATTTTATCTAAGCTAAATGTAAAAATTTGAAATTTGTTTCAGGACAGTGTATAGTGTGGTAAGCGAAAAAAAGAAAAAGGCCTCTTTTCTAGTTCAGAGTCATTATACTGCAACCATAACAAGCTAACTTTAGTGCATGCCTTTGTACCTGGTATCCCACCAAGGCAGCAGTCTTAATACCTATCACTGCTATAGATGCACCAGAGTCACTGAGATCTTTTATTTTGAGAAAAAAAAACCCAATTATATTTCCATCAAGATTTAGCTGCTTTTTTTTTAAAATAACTATTGTAGGTGAAGATAATTTAGACTGTGAACACTGACAGGCAGAAAATAATTGCATGTCTGTGGGTGAGTGGGTAACTATCTGAAAGTGAACTTTTGAACTCATAAGACAGCACGAGCTATGAGTATGCAACCTGCTAGCTGCAAATGGTATGGGCTGACTGAAAATTTTGATAACACTGGGACTACATAACTGTGGCATGTCCTGATTCCTCCAATTAATAACAAGAGTAAGACAGAACCACCAATTAGGAGCTGATCGTGCATTTCTTTCTTCACGTTGACTATTTAGATGGGGAAATCTGGGGGCTGCAAAAGAAGGCGGGGAAGATCACGACTGGAGAAATGATCCTGGAAGTTGCAGAAGACCCTGGAGATCAGATCACTGCCTGGTGACAAGTGCTGGGGGATGAGCAGACACCCTGGCTGCTAGACCAGAGATCTCTAACATCTGAGACTGGTACCTGTGAGCAGTGGCACAGCATCACCTGTCTGGGCTTTCTCTGTCCTTCCCTGGCCAGCAGCCATGTCTCTGTGCAGAGGGACACTGAGACCTGCGCAACACAGTGCTGGTGGGGAGGGAGAGGATGAGTGTGCAAGGAAATCAAACAGAGTAAAAGCTTTAATCTCAGGAGTTCTTAAATAAACCTCAATATCCAGATCCACCATGAGTTGTTACTTGCTCCATCTCACCTGTGACCATTTAAGATATAACTTGCACAACTGTATAATTCGATTGCCACCAAGCTGCATTCCCATGCATGCAAAACACAGGAGATGTATTCACAACAGAAGACCATGCTACTTGTGCAGTGATCAATGACTCACCAGCAGTGTAGTCTTCTAAATTTAGTTCTGTGCCCTACTGAGGAGTTACTCTGACAATTTACCATGGTGATACCACCCTTATGAGCTTATTAACACTGTGTTTGTCTTCTCCCTCTTACTGCTGCTGGAAAATAGTCATGAATACGCTACTGTTGTCACCTGTTTTTCTTTCAAATTCTGACTTCTAAATTGCACAGAAGGAATGGGAGAGAAATGGAACAAAGATCACTTAATCTTGTTAAACATGCCCACAAATCCCATTTGTGTCTGAGTGGAGCAACAAAAACAAAGATACATCCCAATACCAACTCCTGTAAATCCACTCCATTATTTTCAAACATGGTAAATCAAATTTAATGCCAATATGTCTGTATATGAAAGATTAATCTCACTGAGAAAACAAGAAAATTGTACAAACTTATGTGAATTGTATTTGGAGAGAGTCTTGTTTATAATGAAATTATCCTTGCTTGATTCCTTTTTTTAGATATTTTTAAGAAAGGAACTGAAAACACAAGCTATTAATAAATATTTTCATGTAATTAGTCTGTGGAGGTAGAAATTTCTGTAGAAATACTGGAAGCTCATTTAAATGCTCGAAGAGGCTTTTGAAAAAAACCTGGACAAAAACCACAGAAAAGTCTGCATAATGTTAGTCATGTTAGTAAGTAACTGAAAATGGCTGATGCTCTTTTTCAGACTTTTATCATAAAGCATGGGCAGCCGTTAAACTACAGTCTGTTTTCTCATAAGGGAGGGACAAATATCCACTAATACCAGTAGTGCTTATTGAATTTCCTTCTGCAAGTATGACATGATACAGCCAGCACAGGAGATGCTAAAAAAAACAAAGACAGCTGAGGTCAAAACACTGAACCAATGTCAAATATCATTTCCCCACCTCATCTGCTCTCTGAACAAACTGTCACTGCTTTTCTTTAAATCAGTAGCTACCCACTGGCTGTTATCATTTCTCCATCAGCTCCTGGCCAGGCACACAGTTTAGCTCTGTCAGGATAATCTGGGTGTCCTCAGGTTGACTTGATGTTTTCAGCTCTGTCTGAATCCAGTGGTAAAATATCTGCTGTGGGTATGGATTGTAAAGCCATTTTCTGCTTCAGCTCTAGCCTTCTTCTTTTAACTTTCCTTTTCTGGTTTCCCTACATGTAAATCTTGTGTAATTATTTCAGGATTAGTTCTTCTTGGTTCAAGCAACTTGACAGAATTGGGCACTTATATATTTGTCCATCTGCCCTGTTGCTTGAAAATGTGTCTTGAATAACATCCTTTCTACTAACAGCAGGTTGTATTCCTCCTAACTTCTTAGCTAACGTTACATTATGCTTATTTTTTTCTGTAGGTACTTAAATATTCTAGACAATTTGTGGTTTAGATAAATAAAATAAGCCTGCACAGCTTAAGGATTCAGCCTGCACCACTGGCCTCATCTTTTTCTTTTCCACACAAATCAGCTTATTTCTTTCTAAGTACTCCCAAAAGCTTATTTAAATATGCCAAAGTACCTGCTGTTTGTAAAATACATCTCTGTGGACAGATATATGGACAGAGAAAAATATAAAACCATTGCTGTTCACAGAAGCAAAGAGTAATTGTGGATGCTGGTACTATACAATCCCAGGGTAAGACCCTTTCTTAAAGAAGGTAAAAGTATTTCAGATGAAAGCAACTTTATAAAAGAGACTAAAATCCATAGGTGGGCCAGTTTTGTGAAATCGAGAGGAATGTATTCAAAGGCACTAGAGTGTCTGAGGTTTTTTCCCCCCTTACCAGAAAAATCTTCTAGTGACAACCTCAACAGCAAGAAATGAAACCAGCTGGAGCATGATAAAGCAATTCAGGAAATGTGATTAAGGATAGACACATCATGGAATATATGAAATATCAGGAATATTACAGGCGTGCCAGGGAACTGGGTTGAGAGGGAAGGCATTAACCACGTCAGACAACATTCAAGGGCTGAATTTCTCTGTGGAGGGCTGGAAAGGTTGGGAAGGTAAGACAGATAATGGCAGCAGGCTAGACCCCTCAAACTGATCACTTAGAGACTGTAGTCCTTTGAAAAAGAGAGATGGATCCTGACACAAGACCAGCAAGACCCAGGGAACACATGGCCCTGAGGAATAGTATCAAACTTAGTTATTTCCCAGGATTTAGTGTTGTCTAGGACTGCTGTTTTCCTTTTTACTCTCTGCAAACAGCTTTTCTGTATTCACTTTATAAGATGCAATTTTCCAGCAGCTTCCATTTTATTAGATTTCTGGCATGTATGGTTGTTAAAATGTATAAATAATTTGGGACCAGTTAACCTGCCACTCATGCTGGGATCAGTTTTCATTTTGTGTGACGATACCTGCAATTATTTGTGCACATTTTTTTCCAGCAAGTTTTCAAACATGAGTTAGTTGGTGAGCAGAAAATGATCACTTTTTCTCTATAAAGAATTATAAGCAGAAGTATGCAGAGAATAGCTCTAGGATGTCTATTACATTACTAACATCATCCTCAAAGCGATGACAATAAGGATGTGTCATTTGGAAAACAATCCAGGATAAAGGAATCAAAAGGAATATATTGGCATGTAATATCATGACATTTCTGAAGGGTTTGAGTTTTTAATTAGTGAGGTTAGAGCTATTCAAAATGACCTACTATAGTTTTGCTTTTTATTTGTTTCTTTGTCCTGATAGCTCATCACTTTATTAGCTTTTTGTTGTTGATGCATTTGATTTTTGGAGAGGGTTAAAGCTCATTACTTTTTCTTCCTTAAAAGCAGGGAATCATGTAGACACCACAACCATCCCTCAGTGGCTCAATCTTTCAAAGGGGACAGTTATTAAATGCACTGTGATGCAGACAGCCTCCTCTGTAATCACATAAAAATCACAAATATAGGGATTTACACAGTGCCCCGCATCTCATGACTGAGATAGGTGATTACTCCTGTAAGGCAGGAGCTTGCGGTTAGTCAGCTGTCATATGGGGTGCAAGATGTCAGCATCTAGAAGGAAAAATCCAATTCAAGGTGTTTTACTCCCTGTTTGACTCCAGCAATTTATTTGCTAGTGTATACTGCCTTTTACAAATCCCCAGTGTAACTCATTTAAGCCAACCTCAGAAACCAATGCATAAGTAGGCATAGAGTGTAGGTAAATATAGTTCATTTTCCATAAGACTGAAGACAAAACCCCAGAAGTTTGAGGATGTACAGGTGGAGCAGATATTGAATAGGTCTGAGCACATAACTGCCTACAGAAAAGTAAAGGCCTCCATTTAAAATCTCTTCTAGTATCTCAGATGAGTTTGAGAGTGCATAGGAATGAAGGCTGTAATACTATTATTAGACTCCATATATAGAAAAAGTATTTTCTAGGCTGCAAATTGCTGATTGGGTCATTGTCCTGGGTTTGCCCAGGAAGGGTCAGTCTTGCATGTGCCCTATGCGGCAGGAAGCAGTACATCTTACTTCCTGAGAAACAGAGCCAGTGACCAGCTAGTTTTGAGTATTGACAAGTATATAATCCAATTAAAAGTTGTTCCGCCTCCAGGAAAAAAAACATATTTAAGAGAGATACACCTCAGGAAGAACACTTTTCCTGTCCTGTTGCTGCCAGAGAAGCATGTCCTGTGCTTCTCTCTCTGGTAAGATGGGGCCCTTGCCCTTCCCCCCCACACCCCAAAGGGGGTAGGGGAGGAGGTTGGAAGGGAGTTTGAAGCAGCAGTGCAGCTGAGCGTGAGGGAGGACCCAGCCTGAGCTCTCCGGCTCCGATGCAGCTGGGCAAACAGAGGGCAGAGCCGGGCTCCATCCGGGCCGGGTCAGCTTTGCAGAGCGAGGCTAATGAGACTCTTGACTGACTGCTTCTGCAGCCCAGCTCAGACTTTTTAAATAACTCGGCAAAAGATCATGAGACTGTCACAGAGGCCCGAAAAACAAATTAACCCTTTCATTACCCAGATGAAACTTGCAGACACCCATCTTCCCCTGCACAGACAGAGAAAGAGTGAAGACACCTACAGAAACACAACATAGAAACTCAAAGTCAGTGAAAGAAGCAAAGCCAATGCCGGGAAGGAGGACTATGAGGGGTGCTTTTAATGTGAAAACTGAAAATTCTTCTGTGAAACCATGGTTAAAACTAAGCTAAAATATTCCCTGTAATGTATGAAGAAATAGTCCAAGGGGGGATGTGACGTTCTACTTGCAGCCAGTGCAACCAGTGAATCAAGGCACCTGTGTAGAGATAAGTAGATACTGACGTAATTGCAACCTGATGAGAAGTTTGAGCAGAGATAGAGAAGATCTGTAATCCAGATCCCTTGCCCTGGGGAATGGTCAAAGAGGACTTACGTTGCCAGTCATGGAAAAGGGGAATTTCTTTGCTGCTGTAGTAGAACCACTTATCCTTAAAAGAATACCCCATGAATTATCATAACCCACCGTAGTAGCGGTGAGAAAACTACTGATGTGGGAAGGACTTTCCAAAACAAGCAGAAATCTTTTTTTCTCCTGGGCGGCTGCTAGTTGTGAGGCTGAAAACCGTAAGAACTGTATTTCTTGTACAGAAGTCAACATGGTAAAGCAGGAGAGAACTTCTCTCCCTAAATGAACTGAGGAAAGACTAATTTAGAAGTGGTAAACTGACTGAAAGTCGAAGTGTTGGTTTTTTGTATTGTCATTGGGAAAAAATGGAGAAGTGGGAAGAGTAAAGGTGTTCTGAAAGTTTTGTTCTAGTTCTTAATTTTTTTCCTTCTTTTTAGGTCTGTTAATAAACTTTCTTTCTATTCTTTGAAGTTTGAGCCTGCTTTACCTACTCCTAATCCTTATCTCACAGCAAAATTGAATAAAATCTGGTAAGTGTACTGGCGTTTAACCAGAAACTCAAGTGAACAAACTCAAACCACTGCAGTCATTTTAACAGAAGAAACTATATGACCCTCATAGATGCAGTGTTAGAGTGCATAAACTGTTTGCATCTTACTTTATCTTTCCCTTTTTGTGATAGTTTTCCCTTTTCTGCTGCTAAATTTGACCCTAAAGTTACAAGTGATCTGTGTAGGCATATCGATCAGAACACATTCCTGGGGTCTTGTTCTCATAATATGCATCCTTTTATTACCAAACTGCTGTGTTGTCTAGTATGTTATTTGGATGTAATCTGTAGGAAGCAGGTGTGTGAAAGAAATTAATTGAATCACAGCCTTTAAATTGTAGTTTTTTGTTTTGTCTTGCAGCTACCTGAGGATAGAAACACTTTGTACTAGCAAGATGGGATTGGATTGTCCCAAGAGCTGCTCGACACCTGCATTCAGCATGAGCACCAGCACCTGATTTCCTATGGTGATGCTAGAAGCATGTCAGTGATGCACCAAACATCTGAACCTGCTCCAAAAAGGACTCGAGATTGAACCTTGTATGTCATGGCTGGGCTGAAAAGTCAAAGTTCCCATAATGTCTTTCAGGAAAAAAAGCAAAATATGAACTTGGAAATTAACTTGGAAACTTTGACCAGCATTTTTTCCTTTGGGCTTTGCTTACTCACACAGCACCACTGATGGCCAACTCCCATAGCACACATCCCTTCTGTTGCCCCATCATTAGCTGACTCCTTTGCTGCTCAAGTCTCTTTTCTTCCCATCTCCCTATTTCTAAGTTGCATAGGAGACTCATCAAGTAAACAAGTCTTTCAATTACAGTAACAAGAAC